>JANPWX010019747.1:958754-1057887 GCA_024734555.1 Trochalopteron elliotii | reverse complement strand
AAAAAAAAAAAAAAAAAGAAAAACCTCAACCAACCAACCTTCTCCCCTAAAAGTCCCCCCAAACTGACAAAAGCCAACCCCCCAAACCCCAACTTGTTTTCTAGTGGAGCGTTTTATTTTATTTTTTTTGGCAGTGAAGTGATTGAGAAAGCCACCTGGAGCTTGTTGCCTGCTAGATCTCCCCCTCCCCCCCGCTGGAGGAGGGGTTGGGTGGAGAGGTTGGAAAGGAGTATATACTACAGGCAGACCCTGGAAAAGCAGATTATATGCTGGTCAGAGAGAGTAACAAGGGAAGAGGCATAATTAGCTCCTTTTCCTTCTTCTCTGCCAGCTTCCATGGAGGTCTTTCTCCCTCCTTCAATGAATCACTGATTTCTCGCTTCCGTTGCTGAAATAAAAAGTTCACACTTTAGCCTGCTCTTCCTTTTAAGCCTCTCAAGATTTATTGTGTCTCTTTCCCCACCCTCACTCTCCTTGTCTCGAAAGAAATCAGGGCCCTAAATGACCATTTTCTAATTGCTAACATGAGTCGTTTACTGAATCACGCGTCTGACTTCAAAGCAAAAGGGATTTTATTGGCATTGCAAAGGTTTCCCCATAAAATCTGTCTGAATACTTTGCTGTCTTTTTAATTTTTTTTTAAACTAATGCAGTTTCCCTTGCCAGAAAGAAACAATTTTTCCATTTTCAAGGCTATTTTAAGAGATTTTTCAAGTTATTATTTTCCTGGAGAGGCATATGTTGTTGGTTTTTCCTATGATTGCATGTCTTCTAGTGGATTTATCATTTCACATACTGAATGTTATGACAGATTCATATTTCTAGCCCATCTCTGAACTGTCAACTTCCCCAGTAATTGACAAGCATCTTCTATATGATGTATTATCTTTTAACACCAGAATAAAGCATTGACAGAGTATGGGCAGCATGCAAGCTATTATATTTTAGTCAGTATTTTGTGTTGTTAAATACCTGCTTTGGAACACAAGTGGATGGAACATCTCCTAAGAGAATGGAATATCATGCAGAGAAATAGGTACAGAAACACAGTGAGTAGCTCATTAAGTAAACCCAAAACTTCTTTTAAATAAAGGCATGTAAATAATGCAGATCAGTGGAATGCAATGGAAAACCTCCTATGCGATTCCATTGGGCATTTGGAGTAAACCTTAGTTTAAACAACAGAAAATGCAGGAAGAACAAACAGTTCTAAAATTGGACAGATTCATTAGATTAGGATGTTAAATATATTGTTAACTTCACAACAGAAATTAGAAATTATTTTCTCCAATTATGGTGTTTATTCTGGAGAGAGTTGGTTCCTAAATTTATGTGTTCAGCTGCTGGGGGGTGACATTTAAACAGCCTTAAAAATGAAACCATTTAATGTTAGAATCAATATGTTTTACGATGTTGTTTATGGTACTTCAGAGTATTTCTTCTGCACGTATTCTGCATGTATTTGCACTGAGTGCAAAGTATTTCAGAAATCTTGCGTTTTGCAAATCTGATTTAGGCTTTCCTTTTGCCAAAGGCTTTTCCTTTTGGTAATTAATTTTAAAAAAGTAAAGAAACCCAAAATGTAAAGCAATCCTCTCCTTTCTGTGAATGCCTGACAGCTAACATGTGTGTCTACAAAGCTTATGTCAATGTTTGAGTGCTGCCTGGGCCATGAAGGATACAACACGTTATTTCTAAAATCAAAGTTATTTTGAATTGAACAGCTTGAATTATGAATAATTTCTATAATATCTTAAAATTTTAGATTTAAAGACATCTTTCTTTTTTGTTTTCTCTTTTTTCCTGTCAAATGCTGGAAAATAAAGTGAATCAGCATTTTAGGATCTCTGGCGGGAGTTAGAAATAATTTGGGGGTTAAACAGCTATAATTAACCCTGAAAAATAGGTAATGTCTTGAATTTACTCAAGAAGAGTTCTGCTTAAACCTATTTCTAGCTCATGACTATCTGTGTATTGGTTGTAAGATTTTGTGCTTAAGAACAGAAAATTCAACATGTGCAGAATTTCACATAAGATCTACTTCTGGCAGGTGCAATATTCAGGGCAGTACTTTAAACTACTGCAATGCATAGAGTCCTTTTCTATCCTGTATGGTGACAAGGAGGGCATTTACAAAACAGAGTCCAAATGAAAAGCTGACATAGCTTTTTAGATTATATCTCATTCTTTTTTCTACTTTCTGTATAGCCTTTCTTTTATAGCACAGTTGAATCCCTAAATACCCCACTACTTTGTATTGTCAGGTCACCTCTTAGGTTAGCCTGAGAAAGCCTGAGAAAAGTTCCACAGGAAAGATGCACTATTTAACGGAATTCAATCTGTCCCAATAGATTTGAATCACTAACATAAATGTATGAATGTAGATTATATCTCTGTAATGAGGCCTGAATCATTCTCAGTTACTTCAAAGGCCTGAAATTCAACCTTCCTTTTTAGCAGCAACAATCAGACCTTAATGGGTTTCTTTATTAATTGTTCCATTGCTAAACTTGAAAAGCAGCTACCTTCTGTACAAGTCCTAGACTAGAAATGGTACCTGCTGCTCAAAAACAGTGCTTCTGTTTTGCCTTCTACAACTGCAAAATTCTGTGAAATATCTCCTGCACTGCAGTTTTATAAATAATGAATTACATTGACCCATCCAGAGAGAAATAAAGAAAACATTTTCCAAAAAATTTTGTAAAAGGTAGAAAATATATTTGAAGATTTTTCTTTTTGAGCTGTTTTCTCTCTAAAGAATGTTCAGGGAAATGAGTTGCACAGGTGAATTTTACTGAAAAATAGGCTAATTTTTTTTAAAAACACTTTGCTTTTGTGATGTCTTTGTCTTTTGATCAGCAAGGAGGGATATTTGGGGCTTTTTGGGGTTGGTTTTGTTTGTTTTGTTATGTTTTTTTTTCCATAAGTAGGTGACTTGGATCAGACAAGCATTATTTTAATGTAGCTGGAATAAGTTTTGCCTTGCATGATTTCCCTTAGTCAAGGTCTTATCTTTTTTTGTGATGTAAATAAGTTCTGTTTATTTATCTTTGGGTGCTAATATAATCAACTTACTTGCAGATGTCACTAGCCCCTCAGTTTGGATTGCTAGATTGCGATCATGAACATTTGCTGCTTACAGTATGATCAGAGATGCACATGCATTTCTGGTCATGGGACCCCATTTTGCTCTTATTCAAGGTGTTGGGAAATTTGCCAGTTATTTCATTGAGAGAAATTTCAGCCAGGATTGTCACTGCCAGAGAGACAACTCTGCCAGGAACCACGTGTAGAATGCCAAATGCCATCAATGGCTTAGATGCCTCTGTACGTCAATTCCAAATTACAGAACTTGGTGTTATTGTAAAACACTGAATCACAGAATTGCAGATTCAATTAAGTTGGAAAAGAACTCTGAGATCATCAAGTCCAACCTGCGACTGAACACCACCTTCTCAACCAGACCATGACACTGAATGCCACTTCCAGTCTTTCCTTAAATACTTCTAAGTGACTCCGCCACCTCCCTGGCAATCTTTCCCAATGTTTATTCACCCTTTCTGTGAAGAAATTCTTCCCAATGTCTAAGCTAAACCTCCCCTGGTGCAGCTTGAGACCATGTCTTCTCTTCCTGATGCTGGTAGCCTGGGGGAAGAGACCAACCCCCTGGCCACAGCCTCCATTCAGGCAGTTGTGGAGAGTGATGAGGTCACCCCGAGCCTCCTTTTCTCCAAGATAAACACCCCCAGCTCCCTCAGCTGCTCCTCACAGGACTGGTGCTCCAGACCCTTCCCAGCCCCATTCCTCTTCTCTGGACTCACTCCAGCCCCTCACTGTCTTTTTTGTGAGTGGCCCAGAACTGGACACAGCACTCGAGGTGTGGCCTCACCAGTGCCCAGCACAGGGGGACAATCCCTGCCCTGGCCCTGCTGGCCACACCATTGCTGATCCAGGCCAGGATGCCATTGGCCTTCTTGGCCCCCTGGGCACACCCTGGCTCATGTTCAGTCACTGTCACCAGCACTCTGTCCTTTTCCACTGAGCATGTTCCAGCCACTCTGTCCCAGCCTGTAGCCATGAATATCTGAATTACAAAGAAAAGGCAGTGGCACACAGCAGCAGCCATCAAAGAGACAAGTTGATTTGAGATACAGTGCTGCTTGCTGAAATATTTACATTGTGTGTAGTTCATGCCCCCTAAAAACAGGGACTGAAGGCTATTGCATTTTATTTAATAAAATATGTTTTAAAGCTTGAGAAAAAAAAAATCAGGATTTTCTTTCTTCTGAAAAATCTGCAAAATCACAATTTAATCTCTATTTGTTACCATTTCGTGTACCTCCATGACATTTAAAAAGCGTCAAAATACTAATATTATTCCAATATTATGTATAGAATGAAGTATCATATAAACTCTTAAGTTGTCAAAGATCAAGACTGCAGGTGGTGTAACTCATCTGTGTGTTTGTAGCTGGAATAAGACATATGAAATCAGAACACTATTTTAGCTGCCTGTAGCAGGACTTGGTAGTGAGAGTATACTCACTGTGAACACTCCTTTCCAACCAAGTATCCAAAACTGGATAAGAACTCAAGCAGAGTTTAGCAAAGGTTAATAAAATGCATGTTTTACCATTTCTTTTTTATTTCAAAACCGCTTGCATTTCTAGGTCAGACATAACAGAGACATGGAAAATGAGTCTGAGATAACAAAAATGGAGCTGGTTCCACCAGCCTAGGGTCAGGGGTGAGAATGGCCAAGTGCCCTGCCCAGGCTGAGGCTGAGTCCTCCAGAGGAGTGAGATGCCACTCACTCTCTGAGTTCTGGTGGAAGAACAAAGTGTTGGCTGGGCTAGCACTACCACAGGTGATAGGTAATGATTAACTGGAATATACCCTGCTTCATGTTTTTCTTTTGAGAAACACAAACAAAAGGTAGCAGCCCTTAGGACTGCACAAGTCATTATCTTGTGAATAGACATATAAATTATGGGACCAGGAGGGTTTTGCTGCATTACTTAGATTAATAGTCTGTGTGTCTCTATCATGCATGCATTGGCAAAACTGTCCGAATTCTGCGCTTCAATCAATCAATTAAGAAACTGGTTTTTTCTCTCTAAAATGCTAATTATTGTAGTTCCCTCAAAATGCATTTATATTTATGTTGTGTCTGTTAAATAAAATAAAAAAATTACAAAGAGATGTATGACATTTGAAAATATCTGTATGAATTTTGTTTGGTAAATACAGCTATTAAGAGAAGAATAAGAAATAAGTAAAATATGCATTCTGTGAAGGTCAGCAAGAGGAGATTGCAGACCCCCAGATACTGAGCTGCAGTGCCATAAGTAGCTATATGTGTGGGTTGGACAATGACTGTGTTTAGTAATAGTCTACTGGCAGCCACTTTTGCCTACCCTGTGGCACAAATATAATCAAAAAGGCAGTATTTTCAGGGAGGTACTTTAATCTTAGAGGATTTGTTTTTCTTTTTTCATGCTACCATGAATGAGGAGTACTTAGATTTTCCTATAAATTGAGCAATTGAGAACAAACCAGCCAGAAAAAGCCAAGAGGAAGCAAATGTCCATTAGGCCATTGCAAATTCTCCTCCCACTCAGTGTCATCTAAGCCTACATTTTTCATGGAGGATCCTACTAAAGTTTTGAGGAAACATTTTGTGCATTCTGACATACATTCCACATGAATCCATACACCTGTGAGTATTCTGTGTAATGGCAACAGCAATGTTTCCCCTCCTCCCCTCCCCTGCTACTGTTTTATCTAACTATTTATGCAACTTTTTCTCAAGATACACAAGTAAATATTTTCAATAGTCCAGTGTCCCAAACCTTCAGCTGGAACAAAGTGTTGGCTCATTGGTGGACACTGAAGCTTCCATTCCTTGCAAGAAACTTCCCAGAAACAGAGATATTATGGTACTTAAGTGTCATCTTCGGGTCTTTGAATGGTGTCTGTTTACTAGAAAAAGGTGGTGTATTTTTTTGTTTTGGATTGTTTTTTTGTCTGTTTTTGTTTGTTTGTTTGTTTTGTGGTTTTGTTTTGTTTGTTTTTGTGGGGGATGTAACAGATAAAACAAAAAACGTTACGTGCACTTTTTCACAGGGGTGTGTACCCTGAAATGTGCTAACTATCCAGTTACTCCACCTGGATCCAATCATAATTCCTTTCAGAAAGGCAGCAAAGCCTTACTAAAACTCCACATCTCCATCCCTCTTGAGTGCTACTGAAAGGGAGTGAATAAGTCACTTCCAGGCTTTACTCGTGGAGCTATTTGAAACAGAGCTGACAGCTAGGAACATCAGCCCAACAGCTGAACACACTTGCCTCACCACAGGCGACCAGGGTAGCCAGCTGGGCTCCCTCTGAGTTGGTTAATAGCTCACACATTGCGGGGGGAGCTCACACATTGCCTCTTCTTTGTCAGTTAATTTGTAGCAGTCACTGGGTTAATTTCTGTAAGTAAGCACCTCTCAGCGTGAGGAGGGGAGATGGAAGTGAGCCCTTGGCTAGCAGGGAAGCTTCTGGCATGGCCGAGGAGGAAGGGACAGCTCCCCATGTCTGCTGCTGTGCAGGCAGGGCTGCAGCTGCTTCCTAAGCCAGGCTGGGCAGGTGTCTGCCCAGGAGATGTGCAGCACGGTATCTCTCACAGGATACATTCCACCTGCATTTCCACATAATTGCTGCTCAGGGTTGGACACCACCTTTCCAAAAACTGTACCTTTTCACATGTATATGACGAATGTGTCTCACCAAAGATATCAGGAAGGCAAGAACCAAAAGCAGAGTCAGCTCAAACATAGAGGATTTTTTCCTAAATGCTTTGCAGCTCAGAGCAGGCTAGTACACTTAATACTATACATAAAGAGCAAGATGACTCAGATATAATTGCCCAGTTAGATACACTCTTATTGTTTAGTCCTGGATTTCAAAAAGAATAGCCAAACTCTGCTGTTTTCTAGTCTCTGTATCGAAGAATGCCTCCCTCAAAGTCAGCTTATTGCTGATTTGTGATCTTCTAAAAGATGATTTTCATCTGTTATAGGGTGCTCTCCAGCTGCGGATTATGGTTTTGAAAATGCAGCTTAATTAGTTCTATGTTTATTAGCAGACTGTTTAGCTTTTTATTAAGATCAAATACAGAGAAGAAGGATAACAATATGGTATCTTCTTTCCAGCATTATTTAAAATGTTTGCAGCATGTTAAAGATTTAAGCAGCTCTCTGAAGAGCAGTCATCTATTCTGCAAGGCTTAAGGAGATTATTTTTCTTTACAGCATATGGGTAACAACTGGCCACACAGATCCAAACCATTGCAGACCTTGCCATGTTGCTAGTTACTGATGATAATGATTAGCTCCTAAATGCTAGATTTGGTAAAATTGATGTCACATCTCATGCATCTTACATTTAGTTCAAAGCAAGGCAATTTGAAAGTGACACACCTTTTTTGGGGGGGGGGGGGGGGTTTGTTTTTTTTTTTTTTTAATGCCAAAAATTGCTAAAATACCTTCCCCAGATATTTCTAAATATGAACAATACTGCTGCAGGTCTTGTTTTCTGATGTTGTTCTTTCGTTTGGGTTTTTTTTGTCTTTTGTTGTTGTTTGTTTTTTTGTTGGTTTGGTTTTGGTTTTGGTGGGTTAGTTTAGTTTGGTTTGTTTTTTGCGTTTTGGGCGGTTTTGGTGGATTTTTTTTATTGTTTTAGGTTTGTTGGTTTGTTTGGTTTGGTTTAGCTTGTTGGGGAGGGGTGTTTTTTTTGTGTTTTTTTTTTGGTGCAACTCAGACATATATAACCCTTAAAGCGGACTTGGATTTGTGATAGCAAGAGACATTAATGATCATAACAAGCAATAGAAGCCTGTATATATGGTATAAGATAGTTCTGAGTAGCTTTCAAAAGTGTACAGAAACTTCATGCACCCAGAGAATGGAGAAGGTCAAAGAAGGAGGATTTTACATCCATTCTTTCTCTTTGACCCTGCTCATGATGCTGCCTTACCTCTGATATTCCTTCCAGCTTTGAATCATTAAGTTCTTCTATTCATGTGACTACTGTGAAGAGAATGTCATCTTGGAGCCATCTATATCTATCTAAATTATATAAACAGGAAAGGGCAAGTTATTTAGTTGTGGCAAATATTGTCTGTTGACTGCAAAAAGCACTAGTTACATTCAAAATGCTGTCTAAACTAAGGAGAGCATATGGAGGGGCTGAGTAGGAAAGCTAACCTGTAAAATACACAGATTAAATATGGGTAAAAAGATTTGCTTAGCTTCTGAGGCCTCTAAGACCACTGCTTTTAATGTCTTCTGAACTTCTGTGAGTCTGTTGTACAAACAGATGCAAATGCAGGGTCCTGCTCCTGGGCAAGGAATGACCCCAAGCACTAGTACAAGCTAGGGGCTGACCTGCTGGGAAGGTCTGCAGAGAAGGGCTTGGGGGTCCTGGTGGGCAACAAGTGGTGCCTGAGCCAGCAGTGTGCCCTTGTGGCCAAGGATGCCAATGGTATCCTGGGCTGCATTAGGAATGACAGTGCCAGCAGCTCAAAAAAGGTGATCCTGCTCCTCTGCTCAGCCCTGGTGAGGCCATGTCAGAAGTGCTGTGTCCAGCTCTGGGCTCCTCAGGACAAGAAGACGTGGAACTTGTGGAATGAGGTCTCCAGGGGAAAACTGCAAAGACAATTAAGGGTGTGGAACATCTCTCCTACAAGGACAGGCTGAGGGAGCTGGGGCTGTTCAGCCTCAGGTGACAAAGAGGGGACCTCATCAGTGTCTGTCAGTATCTGCAGGGAGGGGTCAGAGGGATCAGGCCCCGCTTGGCAGTGTCCGAAGCACAAGGGACAACAGGCAGAAACTGAAGCACGGACAAAATTCTGCGTAACATGTTCTAGGTGCAAGAGGGGGTTTGGACCAGGTGACCACTGTGGTCTTCCAACCTCACTCATTCTGTGATTCTTTGTGGTTCTTATGCCTGTGCTTAAGCAGCTGCATATTCCAATAAATTTCAACATGGCAGCACCTACGTTCAAAGCCACAGGTGCAGTTCAGTACTCTTAGGGCAGATTTATTCATCATTCCATAGTCATACTTTCAGCTGGCATGTAAAAATTTCTCAGATGTTGAATTCTTTTTGTAGAAGTCTGAGTATCAAGAGTGAGATGATAAAGACTTCTAAAATAGTAAAAATTATCCAAAATGTAAGACTCAGAAAATTCTTTCTAAAAGGCACTTTTTCAACTCTGAAAGATACTAACATTCTCATAACTGGAACAAATGGTACCAAAGTAGCCATTATGCATCCTCTCCTCTCAGGAGAAATTAATTATTATGGACTGAGTGTTCAGTTCTTTTGGCGGGCATTGCGAAGAACCAGTTAGTTTTTTGATCATTTTCATTGCAAGTTTCAGAAGGCAGTTAGAAAGGAATTTTTTGGGTTGCTCTAGGTTGAGCTGATCTGTTTCAAGGACCTGTTTAAATGATTGCTCGATTCTTTATTTATAGTTTTTCTGATTTTGAAGAAAACAAATAGATATCAATTAAAAGCTTAACAAAATGCTTGCATTACTGAGAGACAACTTCTGCAAAACTACAGCCCAAGCAAGAACAGAACAAGCTCTCTCAACCTTTCACAATAATTTATTTTCCATTTCTTCTTATAAGGATTGTCTCTCTAAAACTCTAATTCTGCTAAACTTGGAGAATAAACAGGACTCAAATTTCAGTTGATTCTGGGCAGATGACTTCAACAGATTCTGTGTGGTTTTCCTGCACTGACCAAACTGCAGAAGATACATCAGTGTGTGGCAATTCTAGAAATTCCCTGGAAATTCCCAGTGTTAACTAAAGAAGACAGCAATTATTGCTCAATCAATGTATGCTGATTTCTTTCTCATTGGACTTATATTTTTTCCAGTGTTTATAATTGGGTCATGAGTGCACATCCACTAAGAATTTGATTTAGCATTTTGTTTTATGCAGTGCACTGAATACCCGTGAGATAGTATGAGTGTTTGATCACATCTTAGTGAAAAAGATCAATACTGTAACAAGAAAAGGCTTCTACTTTTATTTCTAATCCTTGGGTTTTTTCCTAGCTAAGTAAGGGCTTGATCTCTGGTAAAAAAAAGAAAAAAAAAAAGAAAAAAAGAAAGAAAAAAAAAAAGAATGCTAACAATCCATTAAATTCTGGGATATGAATTTCCCCTAGATTAAAAATGACATTTTCTTTAAGTACTGATTTTTTTCCATAATAATTTATGTCTGATTTTGATTTAGAAAGACAAGTGAACAACATTCAGAGTCTTCAGGACTCACTATTGCATTGCTGTAACATATGAATAACTTTGCTTGTTAAGTGAACATTTGTAACCAATTAGTCTGACAAATGCATCCTTAGAGTTGAGAAAAGGAGGATCTCATCAGACCCTTGTTCTGCTGTCTGGGGCACGGGTCTGCTATGACAGCATAAGTAGGAGCTATGTGTGATGCACCAAGGTATTTATCTGGGGATGGTGGTAGCAGATGATAACAGGTAATCTAAGTTCCTTTTATTCCTCTGGTACTGAGCTAGAGGAGGAATCTTTTGCTGGTGATACAATCAGCCTTCATAGAAAGGCAATAGTTAGTCACAAGATGCTATCTTACTCAGAGCAGCTTCTTCTGTCATGATGCTGTTTTTTTGCCACTCTTACTTGAGGCTGTGTTACCAATACAGGTCCTGTAAGTTGTCCAAGACCAGTTCTGAAGCCTGTTTACTCATAGAACCTCTGTCGTTTTGAATTGCATCAAAAATGTAATTGTGCTAATTGTATTAAGGCAGATTTTGTGCTATTTTCTATAAAGATAATGGATATGCGAAGCAGGGAATCACACCAAAAATCACATCATCAGATATCCAGTATTTAAACAAATAATGCAATAATAAAAAGTCAGGAAGATGTAATTTGTACCCAATCAAACTCTTCAGAAGAGTTTGTACATACACCCACCCTCACTCCTGATCCCTCCTACCAGTAGCTTTTTGCAACTTTCTAGGAGTTAGCTGCAATAAATGTGAGTGCAGGGTAAGATACTAAGGACCTGAACCAGACACGTACAATATTTGACTCAGATTCATTGTGGATTATAACTTGATTGTCAGAATGTAATATCTTACTGGTAAATGTGAGATACCTAAACATTCATTTTTATGAGAAAATGTATGAATTACAGAGTTGGAATCTGGGCTGAAACACTGCAACAGCCGCCAAAAATTACTGAGTATCTGGAGGCATCTCCCTGTCAAGAGTGACCTCTGTTTCTCTGCCACACAGCTACTATGAGAATCAGTTCACAATAAAGGGTTTCAGCACTTGTGATGTTCATCATCACAGTCCTTAAGTATGATGCTTGGTTTCCCTAGAAGAAGCTACAGCTTGATGCATCTAATTTGTTGCCTGTATAGCTGAGAGAAAACCTTCTACCTAGCTACCTAGATACCTAAACACCAGCTGAGTGCTGTTTCCATATGGGGGGAAGATCCTTTCTTCTCATTTGAATTTATGGCACTTCAGGTGAATCTTTGCTCAAGTGAAGTAGGAACCAATAATTTTAAACAAATCTGAAAGAAGAAACGATGATCACTTTTCACCCACAGTTCTTCCTAATGAGATAGGACCTCTGGTTTCAAATCCTTCTTCCTGAAGCAGATTTCAGTCTTATATAGAGTACAAAAAAGGGCTTAAGCCACGTTAGGTGAAATCTCTCTTTATCTTCTTAATCAATTCTAATGTAATTTTTCTACTTTGTGTGCCTGTGTCCAGAAAAAAAAAACAGCTGTGGCCTAGGGTTAAACCTTTCTTCTAGAAGATCTGCGTTCCAGTTATTGCTCCATGTTTGGCAAATGTTTAGGCATTTTATGACTATCTAATGAAAAATGAATCAGTAGCAGTTGAAACAGGCATTGATATTCAAGTCTGTCTTCATTTTCAATCAGTTTGTTTGATTGTGAACATTCAGTGGATTTTAATCCCTCATGGAAATGAAGAGATTTATTTTCAGAACTCCAGCAGGACATGTGCTGACCCCATATGTATGTGTGTACGATATATATGTACTAGTGTGCAGAGTTCCTTGGTCCTGTCCAGTTTTAGGTGCTCACGTGCATTTTATCACAGTAGAAGTTGGTCTGTAGGTGCCAATGCACCTTTGTTGAAGCCTGATGCTCCTAGGAGCATTAAACAATTTTTGAGCAAAGACTTTCAAGATTTCAATTGATTAGATGCCTAAGTCTGCCTTGAATTCCATTTCAGATTCTGCAAATAACCCTGGCTCAACATTATTTTCCCAAGGGTAGCATGGTGGGGATAAATTGTCTCCCACTTTCCCAAACTAT
Source organism: Trochalopteron elliotii (assembly GCA_024734555.1). Classification (NCBI taxonomy): domain Eukaryota; kingdom Metazoa; phylum Chordata; class Aves; order Passeriformes; family Leiothrichidae; genus Trochalopteron; species Trochalopteron elliotii. The sequence continues at coordinate 1,045,491 of JANPWX010019747.1, read as the reverse complement.
TTTTTGTCTTTACAAAGATGACAGTAAAAGGTATAAAAAATGCAATTTATGACAGATTACTAAGACATCACTAAGTGCTTCTCAGAGGGAATCTATTAAATTGAGCTACAAGCTGTGCTTCCTGAGGCAACTCAAAAGCAAGAGCAAAATCTCCAGAATCTAAGTCTGCTACTTCATGTCTGCAGCATATTCTTTCTTCTCATATAGAGTCCACTTACTTGGAATTGTAAAATATCTGACAAAATTAAATCTTGCTCATCTGTGTATTTATTCATTTGCTCTTTTACTTAACTGATGTAGTTTAAAAATTTAAGAAATTAACCATTGAATTATATGGTTCTATTCTCTATTTCTCAAATAATCTTTCTTTTTAAATTGCTACCAGACTTGTAGCTCTGTAGCTTTGTAACACGGTAGTCATTCTTTAACACACAGTAACAAATTTACAATCATTATTGATAAAGCTTCCATTTTCTTTTCCATGACTACTAGAGCCAGGAGTAACTATCATGGCTATCAGGTCAATCTTGTGTTTTAACATATGCTGTGGAAAGCTCCTCTTTCCTGCACATATCTTGTACATAATCCCTGCATCTAATAACTTGTGGTTAAAAGGAACTCTGCAAAAGCCTCCAACATTGGAGTCAATTCAACACTATATGGAGGAAGGAACACTCTCTGGGTGTGACATCCACTGTCTTCTGGACTAGAAATTTATTAATCTGTGCAACATCCTAACCCCCGAACATTTATACATAGAAAATGTGTTCCAGTTACTTAAAACTGAAGAAATTGATATCTAAATTCAAAACATTTATTTTTGGATGAAATGTAGAAACTTTTAAATTTTATTTTATGCTTTTGCTGTATTTTTTTGACATTTTAATCTTCTCCATCAGTCACAAAGAACAAAAACTTAGCTGAACTTGTGTTCATAATCAACAGATGCATTCAGAAACAGATTTTATCTCTCTTTGCTCTTTGTGTCCTGGAAAATTGGTTTTTAACTCTGATGAAAGAAAGATTAGTTTTAATCCTACAGAATGCTATAGATTTTCTTCAGTGAAACTAAAGATAACAGAACTGATTCCATTGTAATTTTTGTCTTAGATTATCAAACCTGTGGAGAATATTAATGTCAGATAAGGAGAGGTCTCACACCTCTACATCACTGTTTTTTGCATTGGACAAAATGTTGCAGTGAATCAGATCTTACAACGCTGATTTTTTTTTGTATGCCATTTTCTTTAGAAAAATTTACTTGCTCCAATTTATTTTGGGAAAATTGAAAAAAAAAAAAAGAAAAGAAGGAATTAGACATTTATATGCTTATTGGTAGTTCTGGAAGATTGAGACGTTTGACTTGGTTTTTATTTTCTTCTATGAAAACTCTTGAGAGAAAATTTCTAAATAATGAAGGCAAGACCAAACATCCAGTTTGTTTTTATTCTTCTTGTATGTTTAAATGCCAGCAAACATTAGAAATAAATTAAATATTTCAAGAAAAAAAGGCACCTTGTATTAATTCCTTTCTAGTGCTTTTGGATGCTGTATACCAACATGTCCTAGGAAAGCGCTGCCATCATAAACTTCTTCATTTAAGTTCACACACTGAAAGAAATGTTTACAATTCCTGAACCTATAGCCTGTTACATCAGCTGGAAAAAGGTCTCCATTATTATCCCTGTTTTCTGAATCAGCCTAGCAGTGTGTTAACCTGAGGTTATGTACAAGTCTTTGCAAGAGTAGTGACCAGATTGTGGTATCCCAACCTGTTATTTCTTGCAGTAAAGTAACTCTGATGGTGAGTTTTGCCATCTTTCTGTGCCAGTCTCAAGACTTCAGAGTTTCCACTGTATGGCTTGCCTGCCGTCCAGTTGGCCAAAGTCCCCTGTAGCTGCAAGAACAGCAGCCACAGGAGAGGCAGTGACAGGCAATCTGAAAGATTTGGAAAGGAAGTTGTGAAGAATAGCTATTTTTATCCTCCTACTTTCTCAACACTTCAGTAGAGGGAATGAATCTCTTTTGTTTTAGAGGATTGTCCAGTACATTACATTAGGCTAAAAATTGCACATATATGCAACTATAATAAATGACATATACAACAACATATGCAACTATAATAAATGAAAAGTTTTGTCCTGATGAGGGACTGATTTCCTGGGTGGCTGGCAGAAGAAATTATCTTTAAAGTACTGTATTACACATCCATTTATAAAAAACCAAACTGGTAACACAAGCTGTTACAGTCAGATTTATCCCTGAACCAATACCATGGCCAAAGAGCCTACTGTGCACATCTTTGATGGAGGACTGTTTTAAAGAAACCTGAGACCCTGCTGATAGGCAGTCATTTTAGGACAGCACCTATAAATCTTTGGAGCAATTCAACATAGCAGAGGTTGGGTATGCCACAGTATTTTCGATTTCTCTACTATTTGTTTTATGCTGACAGCCTGTGAAATATTTATGTATTTATTTATTTATTTTTAACACTGCCCAAATTTCTTTGCCTTGCTAGCACAGTTTAGGTCAGGAGAGTCATGCAAGGTTGATGCTTTCTTTATGAGAAAGTTGCAGAGGTAACTGTGCAACTTTGGCTGTGACATTGTCGCCCTTAAAAACACTGGTTGTAATTGATGCCTATATGCTTTCTTTTGTTGTAGACTCTCATAGAAACTTGTAGAATATACTGGGTTGGAGGAGACCCATCAAAATCATTGAGTCCAAATCCTGGCCCTACACAGAGTCTCACCATGTGTCTGAGAGTGTAATCCAAAACATTATTGAACTCTGTCAGTCTGGTTCTGTGGCCACTTCCCTGAGGAGTCTGTCCCAGTGCCCAGCTACCCTCTGAGTGAAGAACCTTTTCCTGCTATCCAGCCTAAACCTCCCCTGACACACAATTCACACCATTCCCTCAGGTGCCATCACTGATAATCAGAGAGAAGAGATCAGTGCCTACCCCTCCACTTCCCCTTTTGAGGAAGCTGTTCCTGTCCTTTAAAATCCAGCTTTAACATGAATGGGGCAATTTGCCTTGTTGTAGCTCAAGTGGGATTTCCTACTTAAAGAGACTGTTTTTTCTTTCCAAACAAACAAATAACTAAATAGTACCAACACAAAAGGCCATTAAAAAACATCACATGCATGGAGATTACTGAATGACTATAAGACCTTTTTGATCTTTCAGCATGGACCTCTGAACCCAACAAAATAAACAACCTAGATTATGTCCTAATTGTTCTTTGTGAGCAGAGCTGCAACACCTGGGTGTGTGGTTTCCCTTTATAAATTAAAAGGTCAAGCTCGCCCCTCCTCCCTTTAGGAAAACATCCTGTGCCTGCGCTCTCAGTGGCCTTAGGCAGCTAATCAGTTTTGCACCAGTGGGTTAGCTGTGCAAAGCTGTGTGTGAGAGTCTAGTTTGAATGTATCATGCTCCCTTCCACCCCCCCGCCCCCATTTTAATCTCTACTTGTTTTTTCCTTTGTAAACATTCTTACTATTTAATCATTGAAGGGATGATGCTTGACAAATGGGAGCACACTCTGAGCTCTGCAGGCATATGATGTGAATGAACTGATGTGAGCTGCATAAATAGCTGCTCTAGTGTGTAGAAGGGACCTTGTCTCCCTAGGTCTGGAAACAGAATTACACAGTGGGTATGAATTCCCAGTCACACCAGTACGCTGTAACAGAAATAAAATAAGAAGGGAAAATAAAAGTTTCTTAGAAAATGGCAAAAATGGTCCAAGGTTAGTGTGATTATACTGAAAAAGACATAGCATGTTGCCACCATTTGTTTTTTTTGTTTTTTTCTTTGCTTTACGGGGGTAAAAACATCTTATCAGACTAGAATGTTGACAGTCTGTTGCCTCACTTCTCTACGTGTGGCATGTTGGTCTTTTTGAAAATACATTGCATTTTAAAAATAACTCTTCTTACAGAGAAGATTTCTCTTTGTGAAAAAAGTGTGTTTTGGAAAACAAACAGTCCAAGTGCTAACACAGAAAATGAGAATATCACAATATGTATTTAGTGTTTGGGTCTTTACTAAAACTCAGCTAAATACTGAGCTGTAGCTGAAGCTCACAAAATGTTACGTAATACCAGCTGTAATAAGTAGATAATAGTAAAGTGTGGCTGAAAAAGATACTTGTTCTTTGAAAGAAAATAAACTTACATCTTAATATATGTACATGGCCCCAGAATTTTTCTGCTAGGCCTTCTAAAGGAGCTTTTGAGATAGCTGGAGGGGATATTACAGTGGCTGCCAAACTGTTACACTGACATAATTTTATTTCTGAAATGTGAGCCAGAATGTAAATTATTAGGCTATCTTGATTGGGTTTTTTGTTTGTTTTTCTTCAGAAAGAAAGTTTGCTTTCAGTGGTGTCCCACAAACTGGTCACAATGGTGATCTGAATTCAGTTCCTGGACATCTATATTTGATGGGATTTTTTTTGTTCCAAAAATATTTGTTTAAATCTTTCCATTGTATTTTTTATTTCTGTCCCAACAAAACTTTTATCAGGTGGGGAGGGTATTTTCCTTCATGAACAGAATAACCTATGGTATTGTAAGCTTTATCTTACATTTAGAATTCTGTATCAACAAAACCTTTCTCAGGGAGCATCCCCACAAAAATGCACAACTACCGGGGAAAACTGTGTCAGGTGAAATCTGTTGAAAAGTCACTACGGCATTATTTTTCACCATGTAATGATTCTTCAGGGGCTTTAACTGAAAGATCCATAGTGTCGTTATAATTTCTGTAATGCAATTAATTAATCTGTTTTATGCAACATAGAAATTATCCTTAGCTATAGGGCTAAAATGTGTGGTTATATCTCTGTATATATATATGATAGTACCAATCAGCTAATGTGGTTGAACTTGCAATAATATCTCACTTCTCTTTCCCTGAGCTTCATATGCTACAGTGTTCCCATCCTTGTTTGCACTCAAGTTCTTTCTAAAGGCTTGCTACTAACAATGACAATAATTAATGAATGTGTTTCAAGGCTTCCCAGTACATCCTGTCATTTCAGAGCCTGTCTTCTACACTGTAGGCTCTGAGAGGCAGTATTTGTTTTCATGTTTTGTCTTATGCAATGCCAAGCAATTCATTCTGTTCAACAAACAATAAAAGTGGGTGAAATTTTGCTCACTGTTACACTTTTGCAAATCTGAAGTCTTTTAACTCCATATACAAAGGAGAAAATGAATATAATTCACATGTATTGTTACATGTCAGTATGTACCTGTGCAAAGCAGAAGCCTACAAGGTGTCAGGATGATGATTAAATTCATTTAATAAACAATGAAAAGTATATGGCTCTCTTAACTGGCACCAGTAAATATTTTTTGGGTCATGTGGGGCATTCTATGTATTTTATGTTGCTTAAGAAATGGTAGAATCATAGAGTCATAAAACTGTTTAGAATAGAAAAGAACTTTAGAATCATCTAGCCTGACTGTAAGCCTAACATTGCCGAGCCCACCACTAAACTGTGTCCCTGAGTGCCACATCTACAAGTCTTTTAAAGACCTCCAGCACTAAGGTCTCCCCTGAGTCTCCTTTTCTCCAGACTACACACCCGCAAATCCCTCAGCTGCTCCTCACAGGACTTGTGCTCCAGACCCTCCCCCAGCTCCATTGCCCTTCTCTGAACTCACTCCAGCACCTCAGTTTCTTTCTTCCAAAACTGGATACAGGATTCACTGCCCTGGCCCTGCTGGCCACACCATTGCTGATCCAAGCCAGGATGCCATTGGCCTTCTTGGTCACCTGGGCACACCCTGCTCATGTTCAGTCACTGTCACCAGCACCCCCAGGTGCTCTGTCACCACCCCCTTTCTCACCAAGTGGCTCTCCAACCTCTGGTGCTGCCTGGGGCTGTTGTGACCCAAGGACAGGACCTGTCACTTGGCCTTGTTGAGCCTTACACCATTGGCCTTAGCCCGTGATCCAGCCTGTCCAGATCCCTCTGCAGAGCCTTCCTGCCCTCCAGCAGATCAACATTCCTGTCCAACTTGGAGGCTGTTGAAAAGCTTACTAAGCGTGCACTTGATCTCTTTATTCAAATCATTGGTAAAGTTGTATATCCCAGTCTAAACCACCTGACTGAGTTAAACCATGACAGGAATTTCTTTTCCAAATGCTCCAGGAACCTTCTAGACTGCTACCTCTCCTTTGTATTATATTTCTAGTAGAACCTGTTAAGTGGAAATCCTGCAGGAGAACAAGGGGTAGTGATTGTGAGACTCCTCTGAGCTGTTTATAGAATATTTTGTCTTTATCTCTGTCCTGGCTGGGTGCTCCATAACGTTCCTACAAGGATATCTGCCTTGTTGGCCTTTCCCTGATCCTTACCCATAAACACTCAACCCTATTGTCACCATCATTAAGCTCTAGACAATTGAAATGCTCCCTAACAAATACGACTACCTCACTGTCCCTTCTTCATTGCCTATTGAATTTGGATCTCTGATACAGCACCCCAGTTGTGGAAGTCTTCACACCACTTTTCCATTATTTCAGCTGTGTGATAGTTTTCCTACTGCTCAATGGCTCCTGCTTGTTGTCCATGCTATGGGCACTGGTGTAGCTGCACTTGTCTTAGGCTATTTATCCCAACACCTTTTTGTGTTTAGAAGCCCTAATTCCTATGCCAGCAATATTAGGTGGTTCTATGGTTTCTAACAGATTAATAACCCTTTCATCTTTGCTGTTGCATTGATCTCCATCCCCCTCTCCCTCCACTGAAACAGCAAGACTGAAGGACTTTCCTACCACATTGTTCTCTGACACTGGCATGGCACCTTCAGGTCTAGTCTAGGGAGCCTGATTTTTTCCCTTTTACTGTTCAAATCTACTTTAAAGGTCTTTCAGTGAGCCCTACTAAGTCCTGCACAATGAGCCTGTTCTGCTTTGAGACAAGTGTGCCCATCCTGTTGCGATCAGGTCTGATGCCATATGGACTGATCTGGGATCAAAACCACCAAAATTCTGCCAGTTACACCAGGCTTGGACCTTGGTACTGATCTGCTGTGTCTCTGACTCTTCTCTTATCAATCCTTGAAAATGCAAGGATAGAGGAAAAACCATTTGCATCTTATTCTTCTATCAGTCATTCCAGGGCCCTGAAGTCTCTTCTGATTGCCCTCAGATTTCTTGTTACAACTTCATCACTTTCAACAAGAAGAATGGATAATAATCAGAGAGCAATACCAGAGTGGGAAGATTTCTTTCACATCTTTCACCCAGGCCCCAGGCAGTCAGTAGTCTTCCCTAAGAAATGGGTCCAGTCTGTATATTTGACTTCTGTTCCCAAAAGAAAATTTTACCATTTCTTCTTCCCATGTTATCACCACACTATCCATGTACTATAACCCGACACTGAATGAGTAAAGGCAGTCCCCCTCTTCCCAATCTCAGTTGAACTCTTTCAAAGGCTAAAGAATTTTGTCTGACACTTTTATTGTCCAGATGGTTTGTGACGTGTACAGATGTTATATTTGGTAATACACTGATTATCAAAACATGTCATGTTACTCACTTGAGGGTTATGACTTGATGCATAGATCTATTACAAAGATTCATAGTCTTAATAAATGCTAATCTACCATTTCTGTAAGTGCACAGAGATTTTGTTGTTGTTGGGGTTTTTTAAAAGATGCTAGATGGCACTGCTAGTCCAGGCTTTATTTTGGACAGCTGGGTTTCATAAAACTAATTGTGCAGTTATGAAAAGGGTATGTAAAGTATTACTTAAACTTGACGGCTAGCGCATTCTGAGAAATATACACCATCCTTCAAACAATAATGTTTCCACTGTAAGAGTATTCAGGTTGAGGTCTATAAACTCTATTTAACTGCATTCAAACTTGTTTTACAAATACACTTGTGTTTGCATTTTGTCTGCTACATTTCTTCTTCACATGCTATCTCATTTTGTAGTTGTTATGATAGCATGGAACTTTTTTCGTGTTCTATTTTTTTATTCAACATGTTGATTATGTTTTGAATGCTTTTTTAAATTTAAGAATTAGAAATCCAGCAGTGAAAAAATATACTTTTTTTCCAATGGAATAATTTCTTTCATAAATATTATGCTGCCCATGTTGAAAGTCATAAAAGAATTATTTTGCAGTTCTGCATATTTAAGGAACTATCTAACCATAGTGTTCTTCATTTTATTCATTTATTGTACCTTCTGTGTAGTCTGTAGTTTATCTTTCTTTTTATGTTAGGGATTTGTTGCCATTATCTGCCAACAGGTGAAGGTTCCATTTTAGAAAAATACATTTTACAACTAAAACATGAGTGTAGAGAACAAAAAAAGAGCAATCTTTGCAGTAAAAGATTCCAGTAACATGCAAAGTTGCTCCTGCTGCATAAAGATTTGTGGCTTGAAAAAGTTTATACAATGTTATTGACTATTCATTCTCTGTTTAGTTAGTATCAAATTCCCTTCTTTTGTTAATTGTGCAGTAAGCTTACAAAGAAACTGCAAATTCTCAGCCTTTTGGGCAGACAGTTGGATACCGTGTCTAAGTGTTCGGAGCAACCAAACGGAACCTGCACCGTTCTGACCACTGGCTGGGTCACTGGCTGGGGCTTAAAGACTCACCTGAGTAACTCGAGAAATCCCTTCAATCTCCCCTTTTGATTTGCCTTTCACACGCCAGTACTTTTTATTTCTTCTCATCTCTCTGCTATCATGTTAACAAGCAAAGGAGAATCTCAGCAGTTCATTGACAGCATAATAAAATGGGATTTAGATTTCAGTATTTGAAGAATGGCTTGCTTTTAGGGTTTTATGCCTTTGTCTTGTACTTGTATTGCCCCAGTGATCAAAAAAGCCTCAGACCCCACAATGTACGTCATCAGCCCTATGAATTGTTCACCTGAGCTGTCCAGTCATAATAGCAGAACATATATCATATAATGAACTTCATGCCAAATTTTGCTTATTTCTCTGCAAAACTGTATTATTAAATAATGAATATTCTGTGAGGATTTTCTCAGGCAATTATTTCTCAGGTTCTGGATAAAGCTGAAGATGCAAACATAACTCAACACATTTGAATGATTGCCCTCTAATAGGGGTACCCCAGTTGTATAATTCTTCCCACCACTTTTTATTATTGCAACTGTGTAATATTTTTCCTTCTGCACAAAGAGTCCTGCATCTTTTCCATGCAATGTGAACTGGTGTGCTGGGCTAATGATCCTGCCACCTTTTTGGGGTAGAAGCCCTAATGCCTATGTCAGCATTTTCAGGTGGTTGCATGTATCCCAAATTCATACCAGTTGTAAATTAAGTGAACTGATGAGGTGAATTTGGCTTTGTGTATCTGCACAGGAAAACTCATACTTCCTCTTGGAAACCCAATGCAAATGTAACCTAATATTATTGCTTTGAAAATCTGTACTGGGTGATGCTCTTAGGTGCTAAATATTTCAAGACTGTTGAGAGATGTTGCTTGATAATGACATGTTTAGTTCCTAGGTAAAAATAAGCATTGCTTTGTAAAAGGAAGGCAGGAATTAACATTGGTAGATGGTTATTTATTGTTGATTGGACAACTACAGTGCAAGATAATACTGATATACTTGCAAGTTACTCTAAAATACTTTAAAAAAATTTTTATCAGGCTGCATTATTATTTCAAGTGATTCTTTTGCATATATATATTTAAGTTAAGTCTAATATATTTTATCTGAAGAAAAGAGCAAGGAGACAGGTCTCAATCTGAAAACCAAATGTTTTGGCATTTATGGAAAGACTCCATTTATATATTAAACTTTGCGTTTAAAAAAAGGGTGAGGTTCACCAAGTATGTTTTACACAAAAATGGAGTTCACCACTGGCTAAAATACAGTGATGTCTATTAGGATAGACAATTGTGGGTATTAGTTTGTCAGCTGTTCCTAATTCTGCATAATTTAGATGTTGTGAACAGGAGAGGTGTGCATTATTTATCAATAATGTATGCGTGGATTAGTTTCATGTGAGAGAAGGCTGAGTAAAGAAAACCACTGTAATGTGCTCTATCTATTATTAATCAGTGCAATAGAATAACACTTAAAATATCTTAGTATGCAAGAAGCATCAGTAACAATTTTAGACTTGTGATTTATTATGTACTGTTTGTGATCCTTATTTAAATAACTGTGATGCCACATCTAATAATCCTGTAATGTAGGATTTGATGCATTTTTTAAAAAATAAATATTTATTCAGTTTGCTGTTCTTATTTTAATCTGTGTCAGCAAGGGAGAATTTCAAATTCTGGCCTCCATTCTTCAGAAACTCCTATAACATAGTAAAGCACTTGCTGAGAATTTCATAGGCTTCCCATACAGATACAGGGTGTAAAAAGCAGACTTTCAGTGCAAGGTTAGGTCTAAAATTGCAAAGGCAAGCCACGTATTAAGGAAGCTGCATTCTTATCAAACAAGTGCCTGGAAAATAATCTGGAATTAGTATTGGTTCCACGTGGAGAAAAAAACTCCAGATGGAATCCAAACCACCTGATTAGAGTCACCTAAGTTAGTCTAGGTAAAAGGTGCTGAGTACAGTGTTGTTTTTTGTAGTTCGTAGTATCTTTGTTCTGGTCTTGAGTGTTTTATGTATCTCAATTTGAAAAGCTTGTGGAGTGCCAAGTGGGTGGGACACTGAAACATGGCCACCTCATGAGAGGTGGGGATGTGAGCCTGTGCTGTGACATAAGCTTTCTGCAGAAAGGAAAGGTTTCACTTTTTGCTTCTGGAATCTGCTCAGGAAACTGGAGATTTGCACACCAAGCTGCAAAAAGTCTTGCTGCTTCTTGCTGTCTTCATCCAACTCAATAAATTTCTAGTTTTATTTTGTTTGTTCAATGGAGAAGCTTCATTAAGAGGGTCTTAAACTATCAATCCCTTACCTGACATGATCATCAGGCTAGCCAGTACCTGGAGGATTTTGGCACAGATGGAAAACTATTCTTATCATAATCTGCACGTGTGCTCTGATCTCTTAGTGTAAAAGGGAAGGCAGTTACACCAGACACCTTCCAGATGAAAGGGATTGCTACTGTATTCTGTGAAGGTCCTACTTCCACTGGTGTTCAGCAGACATGCTCAGAGAATTAATGTTTGTTAACAAGGATAGGAAGCGTGACTCCAAATCTAGAGTTCTTTTACCTGTCTCTAAGTATCAGTGTCTGAGGTAAGTGTCTTGTTGACAAAAGAATGAGTAGAATCTGTACCATAGTTCTAAGCAAACTTTGGGGGAAGGTCAACTTTGCCTGAACTCTTTTACCTGCAGTGACATGATGTCCCTTGACCATAGAAATATTTCTGATGGCACGTCAGAATGGGGCACCTGTATTGTAGACCCTCACAGCTCAGTGCAAGGGTTTTGGCTGCAGTCTCTATCTTGCCACAGGAAAGTGGTAAATTAAGTAAAGGATCATAAGGTGAGTAAGGATATAACACTTAAGAAAGAAGCTATTTAGTCTTCATAAAGAACCTATGTAGTATATTTAATAGATAGATTATTTACTAAATTATCTATCTATTTTAGATAGAGAGCTGCAAAATTTAGGAAGATGTCGATAAAAGATTTTTAGGGCTATTTTTTGGAATTAAATGCCTAAATTGTTCTTGAACTAACATCAGGCACCTAAAACCCATTTTTAACGCCATATAGCTATTCTGTTTATTTCAAGATTTAAGTCCAATGCTAAAGGCCTGATCTGCTTGCCCTGGAGAGTGACTTTAGCCATTACATTCAAGAAAAGCAAAATTGGCTTTCATTTCTGTGCACACATAGTAAATCTGAGGTATCAACAAGCCCTTCTTGACACTACAGTACTTTTTAAAAAACTCTTTCATTTTTAACCAAGTTAATTAGTTTCCAAGTGAGTAGGATGCTTTTATACCCTCTTAATATTCTCTTTGCAGTGTGTTGGTTGCCTGGGGTAGAAGTGTTTTTAATTAACTATATGCAATAATGAAAACCATCAGAACGACCCTATGCAGAAGTTCTCTCTTTCTGATGTTACATATAAAACAGCAGAAGCCTTAACAGTATTTAACACACAGCTTTTTTTTCATCCTGCTCCTTCCTCAACACCCTCCAAGCCACAGCTCAAGCTAATAATGGAAGTGTTACAAAAGGTTGTATACCAAGATTTTTGTGTTTTGTAATGTGTATTCAAGGAGAGGATTTCACTATTTTTGCTGTTCAGAAGAGACAGCACAGTCTGAAAAGAGATGAAGCAACTGTAGTGAGAGCTGCTTTGTGTACTGCAATGTCCTGGGGTGTGATCGTGCATGACAGTCAAGCACATGTATGCTCAGGGCCTTTAATGAAACAAGTGGGATGCCCTGCTCCACTTGCAGATTTTTTATTTATTCAGCTAGCTCTTGTTGCTGTGGGATCTCTCCTGCATCCTGAAGCCTGTGAGATGGATTATAACTAGACTGCTGGGACTAAATAACATGGCCCAGGTAGAGGTTGAGCAAGCAGAATTGACTCTCTGCTCTGGAGTCTGTGATACAGACCTCATTTTTTGTGCTAATTCCATTGCAAAAATGCATTTCGATGGATGATTCTCGTGTAAAAACATGCATCACCGGGTGTAGTCCCTGATAAAGAGATGAAATGCTCTGATGCTGCTCCTATGGAAATGGGCAGGAGTTTCTGCAATTTCCTCTAATTAGGAAATCCTTGAAAAAAGGACACAGCCGTAATAGGAAGGCATATTTTGCTCTCTCACATGAATTTAAATTTCTATTAAATAGGTGAATTACAACCTTTGCAAATATTTTAAGGCTATTAAGTTTGTATGAAATTGAAAATCTTAGCCTTTTACTGTGTGTCAGTAGTGGGCAGAATTCTGTAGACTCTTGGGGCTAATGGCAATCTCCCAGCCTGCTCTGTTGTGAGTTCTGAACTCTTGACAGAAATTATTCAAGCTTACTTTGGCGGTGCAGGGGGTGGCCAAAATTCCCTACAATAACACAGAAAGGCTTAAAGAATTAGATGTCTAAAAATAATTGTGGCTCTGCTGTTGAAATATATTCAAGAGTATTAAGCTTTCTGGATATTGTTATACATTGTGTCAAGAGGACACAACACAATGTGGTTTTCTACCCATGAGAATTATGCTGTAGACTATCACTGGAGCAGGAACTTGAACCCATGTATTACTATTTGGCATATGCTACATAATAAGATTTGGGCATATGTTGTACACCCTTGTCATCTAGGTTTTTTTTAGGAGCAGAGCTATGCTCAAAATGGAGAAGAGGAATCAAGTAAAACTGAGAATTCATCAATTCTCTATTATGCTCAAAAATATTCTTCAAATAGAAGGAAGTTGAGATCAAAACAAAACCTGTTGTAGATCATACAAAACATGTAAAATAAAATGTTACATTACATTACATTACAACAAAACATGTTATAGATCAATTATTTGAGCATTGCAAACTAAAACTGAAAGTACTCTAAATAAAAACTATTTTGAAGTGAAAATAATTGTACAGCAGTTGAAACTGGTGTGTGTAGTCTTCCTAAGACCAAGCTATTAGGGCTTTCTAAAATGCTGCTGTATCAGGCTAAGAATTTCTGTTTGTTTGTTGGCTTGTTAGAGTTAGGGAAACACTTTTTTAATGTATATTTGTTAATTAATTTCCCATCATCTGGCAAAGGGGTAAACATTTAAGTGAAGGACTGTATGTAATCACTCATCCTGTAGACAAAAATCAAGAGGGTATTAAATAAAGCTGAAACAGCCATTGTCAACACAATAGAAGGATAGTGGATAGTACAGTGAGTAGATAAAACTCATTCCATCCTTCAAAAAGAAAAAAAATAGGCCTCCTTGTCTCATTAAAAACCTTCCTCTGAAGCCATATTTATCTGTTCCTCCACAAATGCTCTACTACAAAAGTGCTCAATTACAAGGATCAAAAACTCTCCGTACATTCAGATTGATGTTTCTCTGAAGTGAACAGCACCTAAATGTTCAAAGGAGGAGCAGTGGCTTTGAAAAGGTGTTTGGGATAACTGCAATATTAGTTTTTAGCACAGCAGTATCCTGATGGCAAACAGACACATCACAGCATGTCACCTTTTGGCAGATAGCTTCTGGGCCATAATTTGCACCTCTACTGTCTGTGCTTGGGATTCCAGAATATAAATCTTTGTCAAATTTCTCCAGTTCTGTCCAAAGAACATTGCTTTAAGAATTGCTGAGAAATTCAGTAATAATTTTTACCATTGGAAGAAAAGTAGATCATGCCAAATATGACTCAAAGTCAATTTTCAATTTGTATTTAAATATTAGTAGCCTGATACAGCTTAAAACCTCTTATTGCTTTAAAAATCAAAAGTAATACTTTGTCAGATGTGAGAAGTATGAGTCAGCTTTCTACTGGCTAATTGTAAATGGCAAACCCCATATTTTAAGAACATTTGTGACTAATTTAGTGTTACTTATTTGCTTAATTAGATGACCTTTAAATCTAAGCCCAAATTATTTTATAAATATTTAGCTTTCCAATAAAGCTATATCCAGATATCAAGTCATTTGATAGGAACCATCTGCAACATTTGAACTTTCTGCATGTTAAAATGCTTTTTTTTATTCTTTGATTTAATTCTGAAGGCAATTTATATTTTTACCAATGCTTAAAACACGGCAACTAAATTAGATCTCTCCTCTATGGCATGATACAAGCACATAACTGAGACTAAAGTCAAGGCCAAGCATGTATAGCAACTCTGAACCAGACAATTGCTGAAACTTCCTGTAGGCCATGATGGTTTTGAAAATGCAAGAACTGTAGAAGGAAGACAAAAAAATCACACAGACAGTATACTGATTTGGAGATAATGGTTCTTCCTGAATTCAAGTTTTTACACAGATGAATCTCTATACTATATAAAAATCTCCTTTTTTTTTTTTTTGAAACTTGATAACTAATCCTTTCTAAAAGGATAGTAAAGCAACTTATGATAAAAGGGTACTAGTGATAATAGTTTTTTATCTGCTGATAAGCAAAGAAACGTTTTGCTGGAAGCCAGTGGTCTAACACAGTAACAAATATGTCTTTCAGTCTCTTATGACTTCTGTTCATTTTATCTTTCATGCCTTCTTCTGATATTCCCTTTAACTATAGCAATGCCATCTGAATTTAAAAGATAAGCTATTAACTGAACTATTTCTTACTGTTTCACCTGTTGAAGTTTGATTTAATAAACCAAAATATCCCATTACATGAGATAAAAGGTATGTATTTCCTGACAACAATAAATACAGTTCAAAAGGGCTTTTGTGTTTTCTTTGATGGAGTTTGTGTGTGTTGCTGTTAAGTTTTAAGATAAACATCTGCAGGGTTTCCTTGATGGTGTGATGTCAGGTGCACAGAGTAGGACTTGATCCTGCTAACCTCTGGTCAAAGAAATACCATTAGTGAAAGGTGCTTACCCACAAGCCATGATTTTCAGAATCAGACTGTCTCTGTTTTTTGACTAGTGAATGTAAATTATTGAGCTTGTGGCATGCAGTCACTTCCAATATAACTCATGTGTAAATGATATTTTACACTAAGAAAACTATTGCTCTTAATGTAGCTGATCACATTAGAAATGGAAGCATTTTATATAAAGACAGAGGTAGAAAAACTAAAGAAGCAATTACTTTTTTACCATCAGTTTTGTTATATTTTTCAGTTGTGATACAGATATTTTTTACAAATGCCAAGACATTTTATTTAAAAATTTAGTAATATCTTGTTAGTTCATGAAATACTAATTTTCATTTTAATACAAAACCCCACGTTTTCATGAAGCATACTTGGAGCTTTATTAATGCCCAGGGTGGCATTTTTTTTGTTGTTGTTTTTGTTGTTGTTGTTTTTCCTGTGTTTTGCACTTCCTCTATCTTGACTTTTTCAAATAAACCCTTTCATGTGTCAGTGTCCTTATGCATATGTTTATCTTCTCCAGGTTATGTTACTTGTAAATAGCTTCTAATCCTCTGGTCATAATGAGAATATCTATTTAAAAAGTTGTTGAGTCTGAAGTACCTTCATAGCATTCTGTCTAAGCCTTATCTGCTTGGCAGAGACTTACAAATTCTTACTAATGCAAAAATAAGGCACTAATTTCTCCAGTGTTCCCCTTATCCTGGGGGCTGGAGTGGGCAGGGGGAACATTATGAGGATGAAATGCTTTAGCATACTTACCCTTCAGGGCAGAGAGTATGAAGATCACAGCTGACACCAGGACTTGGATCTGGATCTTATTAGTGTCATCAAGCAGTGAATCCTCTGTAACTATAGGCTGGACTTTTCCTTCCAGGTAAACAGGCCTCAGAATGAACTCAAGTTCACCAGATTTTCAGCAGCTAAGTAAACCCAGCATTACTCATTTCTACAGAGTCTATGGTAACAGATGGGATAGTGGTCAGTAAACAGCCCCATGGAGCTATTAGGTGTCTACAAACTGACTGGGGTGTGAATGTGAATCTCTTGGAGGCTGCCTCTCCTCCTGCCCATAACTTGCCCCTTAAAAAGGGAAGCAGAGTTGCTGCATAAGCTGTAGTCCCTGTGGAAGAGAGGCACGGATAGTTCTGCTGTCTAAGCCAGAGCAAGTTCTGCCTTTGCTACCTGTCCCATTCTTGCTATCATTCATGTGTTTGACCAGTTTGACCATCTGGGGACCAGGGAAGAGGAATGCAAAATGCCTTTATGCAGGTACAGAATATATAGGTAAACAGCCAACCTAGAAAGCAGGAGGATGTGGAAAAAGGACAAAACAAAATCACTCTGACCTCACACCTTCCCCCTACTTTCCCAAGTTTGTTTCATTTGGTGCTTAATAAAGAAGCTCATTTTTATGAAATGTGTTCATGATAGATCTGATACCTTTCTTTTGTAGTGTATTATACTTCCTATAAAGACAATGAATGCAGCTTAAACAGATATCCTACTACAGCAAGTTGAACCTGAAATGCTTTGGAAAAGACAGTTTTAATATCTAAAGATTTCCATGTCTTTTGTGTCATGAAAACTGGGTGTCTGTTATTAGCAGATATTTTTCAATAACATGCAGTAGAACATCATTGTTAATAAGAATAATCACACTGCATGCTTAATGCCAGTTCTTTCCAGAAGATCATCAAATTACTGGTAAGAATGGATGGCAAGAAATTAATGTAAAATAGCCTCTTTTTATTAGAGATCCTGAGTGCTGCTATTTTTAGAAATATTGGACTACAGTTAACAAGTAAATATTAGCAACCCCAGCATATTCTGGGCTGGCATGGGATTTACAAGTGACTACAGATGGAAGTGTATTCTGAAAGTTACACTACATTAAGCAAGAGCAGCAGCAAGACACTAGAAGAAGTTTCTCATGAAACGGGGTGGAACCTTTCTTCCTCTCATTGCTGCTTTACGGATTTTGGAAAGCAGATCTGCTTGCCTATATAAACTCTGTTTATCTGTGAAATGGATAATAAGAGAGAGTTGGATGCCACTGTTTAGTTATGTCAAGTTATGTAATTTCTTTCAGAGGAAACTGATATATGCAGAAAATGTAAAAGTGTGTGACTATAGTCCAAGCGTGTGGCTTTCAGTCCCCTAAAGAAATAGGTATCCTATATCAGTGAATTTTTGTTATTGGACCCTTGTACAGCAGTGATGCTTGCAAAGAAAGGGGAAGAAGGTAGGTGTAAAGGGTACCCTGCAAAGAAAGAATCATCATAATTCTTTTAATCAGTCAGCATATTAGGGAGTAGGGCAGCATGAATCTGAATTAGCTATGGCACAGAGCAGAGATTTTAGATTTTTCTCATTAAACAATTCTTCATGCAGATTTGGAACCTTTATTCTAAAGGACACATGGGGCTTTTCCAAACAAATCCTTTATTGAATGTTTTCAAAGGTTTCATTAACTTTAATGTGATCCTACTTTGAAAGAAAAAGCATCTTCAAAATATACATGAAAACTTATATCCTCTCTAACACCAGCAGTACAAGAAGCTTGATGTATGAACTGAACCAAAACAGAGTGGTTGAAACTACTTTGGGACTAATGTAGTTTGTGTCCTGGAATTGCTAAAGAACGAGCCAATGCCACAATTTTGTCAAACAGTACAGCGGTATTTGGTGATGAAGAGTCATTTTTTTGGAAAAAGAATCTGTTCACACAATACTGCCACCTAGCACCATATTAGGACGTCAATTTGTATGCCTGAAAGAAAGAATGTGACCTATTCACCAGCCCTACTCGCCGCAGAATCCTGGGTTGGAAGTCTTCCACCCAAATTTGGCTAGACTTAGTTCTCAAGTTCTTGTAAAATGTCAAAGTCAATCTAAAATGGGGTTAGTTTGGAGTGTCTTTTAATTTCTCCCAGAAAACCTTTCTATTTGAAGTTTGATGTAGCAAAAAGGTGGTCAAAGGAAAAAAATAAGTCCAGCACTTGTAATACAAAAACCTGTTCAAGGTTTCAGTGGTGGATTTTGTGGGATGTAATATTTTGGTAAAGACTGGGGTTTTGAGACAGAAATTTTCTATGAAAATTAAACAGGGTTTGGAAGTCTGAGTAAAGTTCTGATTTGATATCCCTGAAATCAGCTTCAGATATTTCATTACTTTAGTTTTACTTGGTTAATTTATGGTGTTGTTGACTTATAAGTGCTGTTGGCCTGTTCTGGAACATGAACTTGGAAGTCTTCTAGCCACTAAGTAAAAATTTTCTCTTGGAACTGAAAGCTGCTTTCCTAGGGGGGCTTACTGGAATTGCAAGCCAGTTTACTACAGTTTTCCAGACATCAAATCTGAAAAAAAAAGTGAAAGAGGAGAAAAAAAGCTGTAAAGCATACTTTCAAAGGCACTATGTTGCACATCGTTTTATTTGAAAAGTTTTGATTTTAGCTTGGAGATATTCCTTCTACCTTTTGGAGGCAAAGGATAAGAAAAAATATGTCTGCCACCTACCAGAAGATAAATTTAAAATGTTTTCTCAGGAGCAGTTTAAAATTTTTTCTGAAGAATCTAATTCTGATGTCACTGTAACCAGAAGAAGTTAGTTATATAAATACTACATGCTGTTGATTGAGTGGAATATTTGAAAGATATCTAAATTAATAGTGAGATTTGAACCTTTGTTATCTAGAATATAATGGAAAACACTGAATGGCATCTACTCCTAGTTAGATTTAAAAATCCCAAATTAAAAGCCTGAATAGCAGTAAGTCAAGATTGTCAAAACCAGGTTAATGAATTTAGGCTGTTAACTTGCTTTTAAAGAGAGTTTCTGATAAATTCTCAGTCTCCATTTGAGTTTGCCATAATTGCTTTACAGTCTAGCTGCATGACCCAATAGTTCTGCTCAGCTCACACTGGCAGGGCCTGCTTTGGGTTTGACTCAGTTTGCAGGCTGTGGTCTGCAGAGCTGGGTAGTGTGGGATCCACACAGCTGCAAAACAAACACTGCTATGGTCTCTTGTTTGAACGGGGAATGTTGGAAGGAAGAATTAAACTGGTGATAAAAATTGCTAGGAGAGTGAAGGAGAAGGCTGTCAAAAACAAATTATCTTTCTCATTTTCTGTGTGAGAAGAGGACAAGTACTACTGCAGATTATTTCTTTGGCTGTTCTGTGGTCCTGGGGTATTATCCTTCTCATTTCTTTCAGGAAAGTGTCTTTGGTGACAGTATGGTTTGAAAGAGTACAAATGAGATGAACAAAGAGCAGAACAGAAGTTGTTCTTGTGAAATACCAGCAAAATTAGAAGACTTGCTTTTTTCTCTGTTAAATATTCAGCTTGTTGGACACTAGTTTCTTATGTGTACACATATTCAAAGTGAGGAATTTTTCACCAGACTATGTTTTTGTACCTTTTCCCTTTTCCTATGGAAAGATTTCTCTTCTTTCTTGTTACCTAAAGACAGAAAAGGTAAATAAGAAAATAAGCAGTAATGGGATGTTGGTGCTAAATGGACTCAATATCCTCAAAAAGCAGTGGGACGAGATGCTGAATCTCATGATTCAGGCAGCCTTTTTCTGGGCTATCTAGATTTTTTTGTTGTTGTGTGTTGTTACCAGTTGTGTGCCTATTTGTGCTAAATAAAGATGCATATAGTTCTAAAGGAAGCTAATGAACTTCTCTTATTCTTACTAATTCTGGAAGCTAAAGTCTAAATATGAAAATATGAATGGCTACCAAGTACATATGTTATAAATTCCAGTCCCATTTATCACTGTCTTCTATAGATTTTCCTTTGGAAGGACCCTTTGCATCTTTGGAAGTAAAACATTGCACAGGCCAGGTGTTAATAACCACACTAAGGCAAATTCAGCTTGTAGTTGTATCAGCATAAATACAAAGTTATGGAGTTGCCTTTTACTAGGCCCTGAGGAGGAACAACGCACATCCTCTGAGACTTCAGAATTATTCAAATTGATGTTGTTGTTCTTGAAACATTAAAGTGAATGATGGAAATGAGGAAACGAGTGCTGGCCAGAGGTTAGCAAGAGGCAAACAGTGTGCAGCCATCTCCATGCAGCTATGCTGCTTTGCCTCTTCTGCTCATGACCTGCAACGCCCTAAACACTCTAGTCCTGGATCCTTGTGGAAAAGCAGTTACAAGCTGTGCCAAACTCTGTGATGCTTTTGTGCTCTGAATACATGTCCTCCAGGGTCTAGGATGAAACCACTGCATTCATTTGCACTTGAGTAAAAACTACATTGTTTTTGCAGTCATTTGGCATCATGTTCAAAAAATATAAGGTCAAATTCAACTCTAGTGTTGCAACTCAAATGATTTCAATGGCATTTTGCCCACCTACATCAGAGCTGGATTTGGCCCATCATCTGGATCTACTTAGTGAATACTGTGCTAAATGTTCAATGCCTTGCACAGGGTTTTAGTTATGTGCTTACCATTGAATTAAATGGGAATTGTATTCTTAGGATCTTATCCAAATTATGAGACTGTAGGACTCTGAAGACAACTTATTTTGGTTAAAGCTTGTGCAGCATCAAGCACACTAGAACTTATATTGCTTTTTAATATTCATGTATTTTAAAATTTTGCCTAGATTTATTAGTTAGTGGATATCTGCAGTTTTAATTATCAAGGCAGCAGCACAGTAACTCAGAAGTCTTTGGAAATAGATTCGTTGCTTGTCACCATCTGTTGAGCCGAAAGTGATCAAGTAGTTTTGGTCATATTTGTTTCATACAAAATTAAGTTTTCAAATGCATTTCATTTTTCAAGAAAAAACATCATAAAAATCCTTTAGGACCTTGTAAATGTTTTCATTTTTGATGCTCAGAGTGTCTTCCTTTGATAGAGTATACTCTTTTTGGCTCTAGCTCACCTAAACCAAGTGCTTGACATGTGTTCCCCCAAGATCTTTATAAAAACAGTACACTAATGATGTCTTGGAATGAGAATTTTTTCCCCATTTCTAAGAATCTGGTTACTCTAAGCATGAAAGCTTTCTAGAAGAGAAATTAGCAGAAACTTTTATTTTAGAGAAAGGAATCTAAATTTCATATTGTCCTGCCACTCTTGGCTGATATTGTTTCAGATCTCATTAAATCAAATAAAAGCAATTATGTAAAATTGCCTAGCTAAGGCATTTAGCTTTAGATTTATCTAGTGGTTGCTTTCATGTAGACGAAATTTGTCTGTTCTGCCTAGTTCTAAATCCATCAATGGTGTCCAAATATCTTATGATTTGGGGTACTGTTTCATGATCTTGAAGCTTTTTATAAGCTGTAAGTATATGTGAAATATTTGTACTGACCCTTTCTCTCCTGTGTCTGGAAGCTGAGTTGCTTACAGGCTGTGTAAGGAGTAAAGGAAAACATGGAGTGGGGTAGGAAGAACACAGTGAACATGCCAGATGTGAATTCTGGAGCATTTACACATACAGAATAATGATTAATTATGGCAAAATGATCCTCTGAAGTCAGTGGGATAAGATATGGAAAAGGACATCTCTACATGAGCTTTCTAAAAACAAGTTAAATGTAGTAAAAATGCAAGTGCACAGAGCTAGTGTTGAATTGAGGCAGTGGATGCACTGATCTGAAGGTAAAATCTTTACTCCATACAGGAGAGCTGTACACAGCTGCACAAATAGTGCACAGCTGAGAATACTGAGGCTGACCAAGATGTAGCCAGTCAGGACACAGACCAAGGATCCCAGGGTCATTGTGGCTTGTTCTGCAAAGGTAATCACAGAACAAGAGCTGTGAAGCTCGTGTGAGTCAAAGATCTAGAGGATGTTTTGCAAGCCAAAAAGGCAGGAAGCAGCAATTGTAACTGCTTGAAAACTTGAAGGATTTGATCTGATGCAGTACTAGTACAAGCCACAGCATGTCATTGACAAAACGTCAGCCTGTAGTATTTTATGGTGTATCACCTAAAGGTGAAAGAAACCAAATCATGAACTAATTAGACATCCTTTACAGGAATAATCTTTAAAGAGTATGACCAAAACTGAAGGATGAGTTAATTGTGATCCCACAGATAGCTCAATATTGTTCATAGCTTTCTCCTGTAGCAGAAATGTAAAACATTGGAAACAAAATATATAAAATGTATTGTTATGACTGTAATTAACGTGAGGAAAAACTCACTGTGGAACGGTCTGGATTCTCCAGAGAGCAGTAAGTGATATATCCTAAGTTTTTGGGAATAGAAGATGTTCTCGAGTATTTAAATTATTTCAACTCGTTATATGGAATAGAGAATAGCTATTTGGAAGGAACTGGAAACATAAACAGTCTGGATTCTAAACAGATCCAAATGAGTGCTTTCAATTTAGTGTTCACTTTTTAACACAGAGGAAAATGAAGCAAGTTTAAAGCAATGTCATCTGTGCTACTGCACCTCCAATCCCAGAACTGACTGTTAAAAAGGATCCAGAAACTTCTTCAAGAGGAGAGGAAATTAATAGTTTTGAGAGAAAAGACTTATATATAGCCTGCATGCCTGGGCCATGCCATTGTAGTACCAACTAATTGAGTGACTTTTGACAGAGGAACAGCAAAAAGGATTTGAATTGGTGAAGAAAGGATTTTTATGAACTAGATTGTATTTAAATTTCCAAGTTGATCCTAGTCACTTGCGGCTTCTGTATGGGAAATTACTTTCATGCAATGCTGAAAGTTGCTGTGGGATTTGCACTTGAATAAATTGAGCTTGATTGGTGTGGAGTTTGGAGGCTGCAAATTAAATGCTTAAAGTCTTGGTGAAGACTATAAATGCTAGAACATAAAAATAACAATATTTTACTTTTCTAGTATTCTATTATCCATTGCTTTTACAGAGCTTATTTTTGTACTTCTGGTTTTTTTTGCTAATGTTAAAAGCAATGGGAATTATCAGAGTCCTCTCTAGGTAGCTGTTGTGGCAGTGTTGTTACATATCTGTCTGCAGCTCTGTATTCCTGAATATAAGGCAGTTCTGAGCTGCAAGTAAAGACAGTAGAAGCCCAAAAGAAATGAAAATAATTACGTTCCCAACCAGGGAGCAGAAAATGCTTGGCTCTTGATTAGAAAAAGTAGCCAGAAAAAGAATTCCAAACTTAGACCCTTTTGGAGAGAGCCTAGCCCAGAAATTAAGAAACTAAACACTTTATTCTTGTTGATTCCAAAAGAAAGAGCTCATTTCTTTGTTGAGGACCTGGTGCAGAAATTTAAGAAACATCCCAGAGGGATGAAGAGAGAATTTGGAATTATCCCAACAACTTTTTTGTCTAATAGAAGATAGCTTGTGAAGGAGAAATTGCTCAGAACTTGAGAGATTTCCTTGAAGCTGATAGATCTGGTTAAAATTGCTGATAATTTCAAACAAAGAACAAACAATGCTCTCTGGCAGAGATTTAGCAGAAAACTAACAAAACCTCGTCAGGAGACACGCTATTTGGATTTGAGGAGTTTGGAAAAAGCTAAAACTCCTGCTGATAATTTTCCTTAAATTAAAGAGAAGGGTGGTAGAAAATGGTCTGTAATCAGAAATGTGGATTATGAAATCTACCAGTTCTTACACCATTGTCTTTCTTATGTATTTTTTCTTTTCAAATCGGGAAGAAGAAATCTGCTCGTGCTAGTTGGAATCTTTACTTCCAGTGTCCTAATGAATAATTTCACTTCAATAAGCAAGCACTGTAATATGGAGGTGCAAGACAGATGGAGGTTTTAAGTGTGACTTTTACAGTCACAGAATATTCTGAGTTGGAGTGGACTCACAGAGATCATCAAGTCCAGCACTTAAGTGAATGGCTCATACAGGGCACTCAAGTGCATGACTTTGGTGTTATTATTAACACCATGTTCTAAACAGCTAAGCTAATATCAGGGTGGTTTTTTGTTTGTTTGTTTTTTGCTTTTTGTTTTTTGTTTTTTTTGTGTAGAGGTACATATTATCAGGACTCATGAATGTAGCAGGAGACAGCTCACGTGATATGCACTGCTAGAGCAGTACAATGTTCTAGGGCTGTCATCACCAATTTGCACTCAACAGTTGTTTAAATTCAAGACCAATGGTGTTCTGACCACTGCTTTAGTAGAGGTCTACCTATATGGTTTTTGGATACACTGTTAATGTAAAAAGCATGACTGGGTGTTTTATATTGGTCCCCCAAAATTGCATCTAAGAAGAATTGAAATCACAATTATCAAGTCCCAAGTAGTAATTGGAAGGGTATATAAACACACAGAAAATTTTACGCTAATTGGATGGTGGAATCATACACATTAGGGCCCCACAGGACTGTATTTTCAGAAATCACTTTCAACTTCTGTGCAAAATTTCTTCCTGAATGGTTTAGACATTTAATTAGCTATGAAAGTTCCTTGCACTTACATAGTCAGTAATTCCAAATTTAGAATAAAAAATTCTTTTGTGGAAATAAGATCAGTGGGTTCTAGGACTCTTTCCTTTCACTTTTCTGCTTGACCATCTCAATATAGGACTAGTTTATGACTTGTTTTAAACAAATAACCTTTCACCTAACCCTAAATTGGTCTTCTGTTTTTTCTTTTCACAGGTGGCTTTTAGTTTTAAATCTGAATGTTTCAGTTTTATGCAGGCTGTGTGAAATGGCAGTCTAACATCTCCCTCCCATTCTTGTCACCTTTCTCCTGACAGGCCCTAAAGCCAGAACACCACCACAAAGATGTCCTGCCTTCTTTTTGTGCACTTCCATTCAGAAACAGCTGCCTGGCCCAATATAAAGCCTCTGGACTCCCTCCCTCCTCCAAGCCAGCTGCCTTGCCTTGGCCCTGATCCCATGGGCTGAACCTGAAGAGCAGGTTCCAGTGCTGGTTGTGTTCTTGCAGCAAAGGCTGCAAATCACACAGGCTTCCAAGGGGTGACCTCTAAGGCACACAGCAGTGATGTAGCTGGGATCAGATGGAACTGCTGGTGTAGGAGTGGCTCCAACTCAGGTGACCCATTATTTAGGAAACTCTTTAACCTCAGCAAGCCATTTTTGAAACATCTGCTCCCAAACCTTTTCTCATGGCAAGTTTTTTAATAGTTGCCAGTCCATATAGAAGAATTTCTTTTGCATTTCTGGTTGGATGGTTCAGTGTATGAAAGAAATATGAAAAGCAAGATCAGGTTTCTATGATTAATAGATCCATTCATATTAGGAGTTTAGTTTATGTGCTTTCCTGAATAATTATTTATTTAGTTTTATTCTGATACTTCCAAAACCACTGTGATGTGTAAATAATAGTACAAGCTTGTAAGTGATAATTTTAGGTAAAGGAGTAGTTAAAGCATATATTCTAACCACAGTAGGTGTCACACTAATTGCTTCATAATTTTAAAATTCGGAGGGCATTTCTAATGCTATGCTAACACCTACATTTTGTGGTTATAAGCACAGTTCTCCTTTTCTTAAGTATCTCTTCTACTATCTACTGGTATGTGTTGTAATATATACACATAGTTATTTTCTGTTTTTCTGGCCTGAAATTGAATTAGGCTTTTTGCTTCCCATTGGGGCAAGAAAATAAGGCAAGTCCTGTTCCTTCCCATGGAGAGCAATTTCAAAGCTAGATATATCACTTAACATTTCTTAAAATTGCTCTCTGTTCCAGAGCAACCTAATTTACAGCTTTCTATATTTACTGTGTTATTAAAAGAAATTGTGTTTGTCTTTGTTGAATAAAAGCTGGAGAGCTTGAAGTGAGTTATCTTCAAAGTAACAAGAATATTGTGCAAATACTTCATAAAATCAAATAAAATATAATCATAATCAAATGTTGCTCAATTGTGTTTGGATCCTACAAGCTAAACTCTGATCAGACGTTACAAGCGAACTGCTGCAAAAGCTGGGATGGGTTTACTGGTGTTCTTTCTTCTGGACCAAAATTGTAGAGATCTGTATTCCAGTAAGACTGATTCCAAGAACTTTGTGAACAAATTTAATCAAGTCTGTTTTTGATGCTACTTAAAAAGAAATTATTTAAAGTACGGCTTTTATATCTTAGCCTTGGAAAGGTTGAATTGCCTTATTAGTACTTATGGTTATGATTGCCCAGCTTTGTGTCACTACTTTATATTGGCAGCCCAACATTTAGTGTTGTTTTTCATGAATGTACTGCTTCATATTGCTAAGAATCTCACCTTTTGAGAGAAACATAGGGGAAAGAGAAGACTGGTACGTCTTCTGAAAAATTATAAGCATTAGAATATTTTGGTATTAGCATTTCTTCTGTAAACTCTGTATTAGAGACTCACTTTTGATTTACATTGTTTTGGGAAAGCTAGGTTTTTGCTACTTCTGTATTGCCTTTCTGTCATGGGTTGTTGCCTTCAAAGATCCTCTTTTTTCATCTTTATCATTGGACTATCATGGTTTTGTGTGTGGAGGACACATGATACAGGATGAGATATTTTTCATGTCAATGTATTTTTCCTTCCTGTTCTTTTTTGCCTAGACTATTCTGAAGTTTTTTCTGTGTGCTGAAGTTTCACCCAAAGGGGAGAAGTTATGCCATTTTTGTCAGCATCCTGGACTAGACAAATTGATAATACAATCTCATATCTCCTCTGTGTTGCACTAGATGGTCTAGTTAAAAGAGAGGCTTTCAAGAATGAGTGTGATGTGGACCCATAGCCAAGGAGCATGGGCTGTAAGAGTGGTTTTGGCCCTTCCACTAATGCTTCAAAATTTTCTAGATGTGAGAGGTCAATTTTGATATCTCTTCATGAGGAGAGGAATGTACCCTTTCACACCTTTTTTTTTCACACCTTTCAGAGTGCCCCAGTGCTTCCTTTTCTATGAAGAGCTGGCCAGGTTATATTAGTGAATATAACAGCAGAGGTATTTTGATAGTTCTTCTTCTAGTCTTTGTTATTCTGCAAAGAAGTTTCAACATTGTGCTATTTTGCTTTAGAGGCATTCTATAATTTTGGTGGTTTCGGTACTTATGTCTTGCATAATTCAAATGATAAATTTTACTAAGGCTTTAATTTCATAAATACTTTGACTATTTCATAAAGCATAAATTAAACAGGATGATTTCTTTTAAGTGATCTTGCTGGACTCAAACTTTATACTATTTTTTAATCTTTCAAATAGTTCTGTGTGGAACTAGTTTAAAAAAACCATAGATTTATAGTATGTATTTAAAATGGGATGATTTTATCTGGTGAGATGAAGACAAAGCTTGAATAATGATACAGTTAAAAAAAAAATTCCACAAGCTGCTACAATTTAAAATTTTGCATAATAGGAAAACTCCTTGAAGTTGTGGGAGTTGAACATAAAGTATTCTTGGTTACTAAATTTGTTTTCTATTTTTTTTTTTCAAATCCCATAGTTTAAGCTCAAAACTGGGGTTCACATCTGAATCTTAAAATGTCTCCCTCTCCAGTGGGCGACACTGGCCACGTATGGCGGCCTCCCTTTTGGTGAAGTTTGGGCAAAGCAAAACCCCCTGGAGACCTGATCCTCTCCTGGCTGTAACGGCCTGTGTGAGCCAGCAAAGGGTCATTTGTATTTCAGTCTTGACCTTACATGTATTACTGTGCAGAGCTGCAGAGAACTAGAAGGATTTTGTGACAGTGTGGTAACAGTGCCATTGGGACTGGTCGGTGCACACACTCCTCTGCTCTGAAGGTGCTGTATCCACCAGGAGCAGGCTGCCTTGTTTTCCACATCCTACGCTTCCATTGGCATGACTGATGGGCACACCAATTTTACCATTTTCCCAGTCAATTTTACCATTCTTGGCTCCTGCTAATCACTCAACTCAAGAAGGAAGCAGGTTGAGATGAGATTCTAAATAATTGCTGTTAGAAGGATACCTTTCATGTTTGTACCAAGAAGAAAGAGCATGGCATATGCAGGTAGGAGATGTTTTTCTTCATTCTAAGCCCTGCATAAACAAAATTACTCCTCTCCTGATTCACTGGCTCCTGTGGGGCTACTCATTTGATTTAAGAAACTAGAGTCTTGCCCATATGGAATTTGAGTCTTAGGAGTGATCTCCTTCTGATTTAAAATTATTACAGTTTATCTGAATGTATTTACAGTTCCAACTAATTCTTTGCAGGTTCTTTAAACTATATTATGTAATGTGTGTTTTTACTTTTATTGCTATTCCTGAAACTCTAATGTCCTTGTTATTGCTGTTCTGAAAATAAAACATCTATGTAACAAGACTATCATATTTTACATTTTTTGGGACAGCCTCAAATTTAAAAAGCATGTCAAGGTGAATTGCATAATAGAATGAGGAATGCAGGCCTTCCTTATTGTGCTCATGGGAAGAAAACAATCACGATGCCTAACCTGAAGCCAGTTGAAGTGATTTTGGAAATGGAAGGGGAGGGCTTTCCATTGGCTACAGATCCATTGTGTTCTATATTTGAGCAGTTTGAAAGCTGATTGCTTTCATCAGCATCACTTCAAATTGTTTATTGAAATCTCAGGTCACGTGGGAATGTTAAATTTCTTATAGTATGTCACTAAAATAATTTCTGAGAAAACACATTCTGATTTTGTAACAGAATCCTGGAGAAAGAAGATCTGGAATCCTTGGAGTTACTTGAGTGAATTTGATTGGAGTTAATTGAGTGAATTTGAGTTAGTGCCCCAGGAACTGCATCAATAATGGCATAGAGTCAAAATCCAGGAACCAACTGAACTTTACATAAGCTAGTCGTGAATTGCCAAAATGAATCACTGCAATGGCCATTCAGTCTTCTATATTTGCCATTTTTATTGGCCTTTTTATAGAAAAGAAAAAGAAACTGGGCTTTTTTCCTGGTTTTTAGGGGTCAGTGGTGAAACTACTACAGAAAAAGAAAATGAAAAAGAACAGACTAAGCCAACAACAGATTGCAGGCATACACACAAGATTTCTCCATGGTCAGGAGGCTTTGTGATTTCCTTTTATGACTTTTTGGCTGCTGCCAGAAGAGAGAACATGTTTTGATATTTGAAGAAGTCCACAAATTCTATTAAAACTATTGCAATAGTCAGAGAATACAAAATGGCTGTCATTCATTGACAAAATTATCATCAGATTGTATTACAGAGGGTTTTTTAAAATTTCTGTCTGTAAATGATAAATTTGTCCAAACTAAGATAGAGTTACTTCAACACAAACTTTATTGAAAAGCTCATGCCGAGTATTTTGTGTAGGTTTGTCCCTTTATTTATCTACAGGGTGTTATAGCTCCTGATCACAAAATTGGGTTCTCCACATCCAGTTGCTACAGTTTGTAGTTTGCGATTTCAAGATCATCTCTTTGAGGGGGTTTTGTTGTTGATTTTTCTTACTTCTTTTGAAGTAGAATCTATATCTGCACATAATAGAGATCATTAAATACTCAGTCTTAATCATGTGTGATCTATTGTCGAAATGTGATCTCTCAGTCTTCTCTCTGTTGCTTCTTACAGCATCAATCATTTCTAGAGTGCTCTTTAATCATTATACTGTGTCTGTGAAGTCAGACTGCAAGAATCTTCTGTCTGTCTTTTCAGAGTTCTCTTCCACCACTTTCCCTACCACCTGCCGTTTTGGAGTGAAATATCCATAGGAATCTAGAACCTAAGAATTAAATTTAAGATCTAATAGAATTCTACCATATTTCCAGGCCCACCAAAAATACTAATAATGCTATTTTTTTTCCCAAAATCTGTTTTTAAAAATCCGTCTTATGGTGCATACTTTTTTTACTTTAGGTTTTTTTTTTGTTTTGTTTTGTTTTGTTTTGTTTTGTTTTGTTTTGTTTTGTTTCTTCCATGACATTTTATTTTGATTGTGTATTGGGATGAGAAAGTAGAGGTCAGACAATAGCATACACTTGACTCTGTGGTTCAGTTATAATAGTTTTAATTTTAATATCCTACCTGGACATAGTGAGAATGAAGCCATGTACGTGCAGAAAGAGTTGAACTATAGACAGTCAAAGGAATCTAAGTGCATGCTTTGGTTAGCATATGCTGAACTTTACACCATTGCTTCTGCTGTGTGTGAATAGACATAAAAGTTAAATCCCCAAGTCTATTAGAATTCTGGAATCTATTTCACTTTATCAGTATGAACTTTTGGATAACCCTTTCTATTGATTACAGAAAAAAAATTCTAATTGACTTAAAGCTTATTAAAATGTATATCAGCTCTTTTTTTATAAGAAAAAAGATACTGTAACACCACAGCGAACAACTCCTGCTCCAGTTAAGAGACTAAACAACTTTATCAATGCTTTGTCTAAATAAAGGTTAAGCAAGTTTTGCTGGAAGTACTGCCAAGTAGATGATGCACAATTTTTTTCTCCGATATAGTATAGTTTGACTATAAAATACCTCTCAATCTCTACTAAAAATAAATTTAATCATTTAATATGATTAAATCCTTTCTCAGGAGCATCCTGGACTGAAAAGCTTCAAATAACAATAAAAACTTCCAGTGTAAGTCAGTCATTATATGGTGAAGACATCACTATAGTGACACTACATTGAAGAGTTCCTATTTATTTTTTGAATGCAGAGGTATGTGTCTGTGTACACCTGCTTGAGAAACCTGCACTGAAATGACCACAAACAAGTGAATAAATTTGAGATGCCTCATGCAATACATACTATTGCCTTTTGTTGTAAAACTAAAGGAAATCTGAGTCATTGCAATCTTAGAATGTAATGCCAGACAAATGAGAACCAGACCACAAACATTGAAGCCAAGTACATCATTATAGGTTGAGTAATGTGAACGACTTACATAAACTATGGCTGAAACTCAAGATTTAGCAAAAGACCATCACCCTTAATTGCATAACAGCAATTAAAAACTCATTAGTCTGCAAGCTGTCCATCAGGAATAAGAATCTCATCAATTCAAGTCATAAATAGTTAAAGAAGACAATTTTTCATTTTGATTTAACCTTTTGTCTTACCTTTCTTATGCTACAAACTGCCTGTCATTTATCCAAATGTTTCTCCAAAAAGGGGAAATGTACTTTTTCTTCACCTAGGCTCCATTTCCAGCAAGCTTTTCCAGAAGGACTTTCCAGCAAGTATTTTAGCCCAGGATTCTTAATAAAATCCTCTGTCTCTCTGAAGACCTTTCTTGTTTTACTGACAGTGCTCTGTCATGAGATTAGTCTTAGGTTCCTCATTTGCTGATCCATTGGTTACATATAATAATAGTTCAGGTGATCCTAACATGCTTTTGAAAAAGAAATTGTTATGGCTAGTTGGAAGGTCCACAGGATTTGTGATAATTTTGTTTCTACTCTTAGTTTTAAAAAAAGGATAAAAATCACTTAGCAGCCAGGTCCTGTTAATGCTAGCTAACACCCCTATTAGGCATTTGCTGTCTGCACTGGAAGTCATTCACTAAGAAGCACCATTTATAAGATGCACGCCCACATGATGAAATAAACCACAGATTATCAAAGGCTTTAGGAGTTTTAGAAGACTTTGGATGAGACTGTGAAGAGACAAGGCATCAAACTGAGAACAAAACTTAAGTCCTGCAAGACAGTGTTGTAACATCTCCAGTGTGCTGTCACACAGCCACATTAAGAAACTCTCACTTCTTCTTAAGTTGCCTCAAAGACCATGGAAATTGTCTGATGGCAGGAGGTACCAGACACTGAAGTCTTACTAAGAACAAATGCATCAGGGATTTTTCTAATGTACATTTGAAGTGGTTGCCCATGTGATCTGAATGTGTGGTGTCAGACTATCACATAAGACATTTGAGTGTACTAAACACTCTTGCTGGAGTCAGCTTAAGGGTTATTAAGATTTTCTAGAGATAGTCCTAAAAATGTAAAAAGTCCACTGATTTATGAGCTCATGATGTCCCTAACAACAACAGTAAATGGCAGGAGATGATTTACAAGGGTGTAAGTACATTTGAAATGTACTAATTTCAACAACTAATGTCCAGAGAGTTGAAGAAAAGAGAGCTTTTTAAAGAGTGAGCCACACTAAATTAAGTCTGGCAATTGTGTGGTGAAAACATTCCTTGGATTTCATAATCATAGGGGAACTCATCATCAGAATTAATGCAGAGAGGAATTTGTTTGCTGCCATCATGGATAAGCAGAACAGAACAAACAGTCTCTAAGCAGTAGCTAGTTCAACTTTTTACAGCTCAAGTTTTCCAGTTCCCATTTTAAATACCTTAAGGAGCAGCAACAAATCTAATCTTACTTCTGAATTGTCTTCCTAACAAAATTTCTCATAACAAGCACCACAGCATTCTAGTCGGAAACAAGAGGATTTGTTGGCATCTGCTGAAGACACATCTAGTGCAAGTAATGTGACTTTATGGACTTGTTACAGTAGATATTTTCTTTTAGTGTCCTTACACCTGCTTTATCATAGATGGACTACTTGATTTCAGAAAAGAATTCAAATCTTTGCATATTCTTTGATGTAAAGCAGAAGTTTCCACCTAGTTCAGGGGGTCTGGAGTCCAACTAACAGAAAAAAGCTCTAGGCTTAAAACCATTTTACTCTATTTGACAGAGGGAATGAGGATGATCTTAGAGGCTAAAAGTGTATACGTGTGTATGATTGCCACTGAGATATCAGTCATGATATGATTGAAGTCATCTTATCTGATGGTAAGAGGACTTCCCCAAATTAAATCTGTACCCTATCTACCAGGATGTTAATACTAACTTTGGATTAGTATTCATCCATAATTCTTGGATGAAGAATACTAGAATGAACAGCTTGTACACTCGTAAGCAACTCTTGCTGAAACATGCCTGGGTAAATCCTGCTAAATCCTAAATATGCTGGTGAAAACTTCTGATCTAGTGAATATTGACAAACTGGGCATTTACTCTTCTTCTATAACTCGTTCTTGATAACACTTGGTAGAGTATGCTCTATCTGGGTTTCAACACAGAGAAGATTTGGTACTATTGATTCATCTCTGTAAGTTCCAGACATAGCACAAACTGAAATATTAGTAAGTAAAAAACTAATTTTTTTTTTTTAAGTTGAGGTAGCAAGGCATTTTATCTCTACAATGAGTGTTATTTGATCTACTTGAAGAGCCAGATGTATTTTTAAATCTGACAAAAATAACTTTGAGTTTAAATTAAAATACCAAAACAGACTAAGTTGATTCTGATTTCACTTGTTTTCCAACAGTTACAGACCTATAAAATTTTCTGGTTTAATTGCCTGTCACTCTTCCAGAGATGGATGACACTGACCTGTTTTTTTCCAATTAAATTGCAAATTAAATACTCAAAATGAATAACTATGTCGACTTTATTATCTAATATCATTAATTTTTCAATATATTGTGAGATCTATACTTCTGGTCCCTTCTTGTGTTTCTTGGCAGTGAGGAGCTGCAAAGAGCTAAAGAGAATCAAAACACTTTCTGGGATATTTCTGTGTGCTTAATAGAGAGCAAATATTTGTGAATTAGATAAAATGACTTGACTGTACTATTTAGACTTGACTGTCTATTTATTTGAAAATCATAGATATCCAAATTTTTCCCAGAATTCTTTGTTTTGTTTTGTTGGGGGTTTTTGTTTGTTTGTTTTTGTTTTTTGGGTTTTTTTTTTTGTTTGTTTTTGGTTTGGTTTTTTCTTTAATTTATAGTATTATCATTATTATCATCATTATTTCTACTGTCTTGCATTGTATCTTTTTTTGATTGTGATGTATGTGTCAGTCTTCTATACTATAGATTTTACAGTCGAGTTCTGAAAAATGTAGATAGGGTATAGATCAGGCACAGATCAACCAAAGCACAAAGCCAGAATGCATGCTGATTCTCGAAAGACAGAGAATTTGGCATAAATCGAAACAAGGTAACAGTTTGGTTAAGCAATATTTTTGGAATGTGCCTGAAATACCATTATAAAATTAATGAAGAACACTTAATGACTCCTGGTTGCATGGTCTCTGATCTAGAACTAGAAGCCTTCAAATTGTATTTCATTGTATCATTCAACGGCAGTCAAAACAGTGCTTTCAAAGGTCCATTGCCATGTAAAGATTATATATTTGTAGATTTACCAGCGAATTTTTTAAGTACACCTTGTCTAATCTAAATTATTCACGAAAGATTACATTACTTATCCCAACTTTATAAATACAACACAAACATCAAAATATGATCACAAATGCAAAGACATTCTCAAGTGACAGTGGAAAGCATTCAGAATGAGTCTTTCTTAGTACTCAACAACACTTATTGTTAAAAATATTTGTCACTCAACAA
Organism: Trochalopteron elliotii; assembly: GCA_024734555.1. Lineage (NCBI taxonomy): Eukaryota > Metazoa > Chordata > Aves > Passeriformes > Leiothrichidae > Trochalopteron > Trochalopteron elliotii. The sequence goes on along the minus strand of JANPWX010019747.1, from coordinate 1,010,728 downwards.
ATTCAACTAAGTGTGCCCAAAATGGGAAGCAAATTCATACCAAAGTCACTTAGTGACTGTAAAGAAGGAAATGAGAGAGTGTGAATATTCTTTATCACCAAGCCAAAATACTTCATAATGCAGAAAATTTCTTGGTTCACTCATCTGAAACTGAGAGCCTGCACTGCAGGGCAGCTTTGGTTTGTCCCTCTATTAAAGTAAAACAACCCTTCTCCCAGATAGCAGGTGACAGGAGGTTATGGCCTTGAGTTGCGACAGGAGAGGTTTCCACTCAGTATCAGGAAAAATTCCATCAATGAAAATGTAGTGAGGCATTGGAACAGGCTACCCAGGAAGTGATGGAATCACCATTCCTGGGAGTGTTTTAGAGTCTGTAAATATCACACTTGGTGATATGGTTTAGTGGTGAGCACAGTAGTTCTGGGTTAACAGTTGGACACAATGATTTTGGAGCACTTCTCCAACATGAATTGTTCTATGATTCTGTGTCCACATCTTTTGTTCATGGCCAAGTGTTTCAGATTCCTTTCATTACTTTCTTAAGCAAAGTTTAACACACCGTCCCATCCCATGCGTTCAGCTGATTGTCAGCTGAGAGGCACTCCATCCAGGGCTAACTAGCACATCCCTGTTTTTCATAAGTTGGATATCCAATGCCATAGTCTCCCATAATGATATAAATTTGCTGTAGTTTTTGTCTCTGCAAAAATACCAAGATTTTTGTTTATATACAAATCTAATCCAAAGATTTCACAGAGATTTACAATATTAGTCCAGAAAACTTGTACCGTCATTCTTTATCAGAGACTGATTTTTTAACTCATTTCAATTTGGTTTTATTTATATTAGTTCTTTTTCACAGTGTCTGTCATCACTAGTGTTCAGTTTGGCACCTTCATCCTCATGTTTCTCTGTTCCCCTAAATCATACACCTATGCTTCAGTCATAGTAGCTGTTTGTAACTTCTGCCATCTCTGGTTTCATATCCTGGACTAGCAGCTCTTCATCCATTTATTCTCTCAGGTTCCTTGTGCTCATACAATAAAGGTTTCAGGTGTGTTTTATTAAACATGCCTAAAATTTCTGGAGCGCAAATTTCCCACACACATTTGTCATATGCAGACTTGGCTTCTAGTTACATTTTAACAAAAATAGTTCTTTGTTCCTGTCCATAGATGTCATCAAACTATAAGCTATTTTTTGCACAGCAAGCATAGTACAAAATTGAATATCAGTCTAGGAGTATAGACATGCCTATGAAAATTGCAGTAGGAATAAAATTCTAGTGTTACTCAACCTATTTATTGAATGACAGGATTTTTCAGTTTGGGGTTAATTAAAATTTAACCTGGATAGAGAATCAGTGAAATTTTTATTCCAAGTAATAAAAACCCCCCAAAACTCATGTCTCTTAAATAATTTTTTTTATTTTTTTGTCAAACTTAAATACAAGGACTGCTCTATTCTTGCTGTCTTACTGCCCTACAGCAGAATCTGGAAGCCTGGAAATGTCAACTCACAGGTAGCAGGCAAGGCTAGGAAGCTCAGCCAAGTAAGTGCTGAGCATGGGAACCTTGCCTTATTTGGAGGCTGCCAGCCTCCAAAGGCTCTCCAGACTCTCAGGACTGGAAGCCTTCCTTTCCTGCCTCTTTTCATATCCCCCCTGAATAATTTGCAATGTTGGAAGTGACCAATTTTGTCTTAAGAACTGCAATTTTCTAAAATCAATATATAAAGTTCTAGAAAAAAAAAATCTGAAAGAAAATTAGCCCTTATACAAATTCTATTCAGAAATGTTCCTCTTCTTTGGAAGACTTAAATCTGTATCATATTTGGGAACACTTCAAATTCATCACTTTGGTCAACATCTTGGGAAATCAGGACTATTAAACTGGCAATAATTTAAGGTTTTAATTCTGATAAGGCCTGAAACCATTTCACTTTCCTGAAACATCTCTCCCTTTACCATTAAATTTCAGAGACAGCTGCCTGCAGCAGGTGCAAATGAAGCTTGCTCAGTTCATCTACCCTATATATCAGAGTACAATGAGATTTTATTTATTCAAGTGATTTCCAAAAAGCACTTTCTGAAATAGACTTCCAGGTTCATAAGAAAAGGGATAGATCTGAATGTTAGTGGGGATCTCAGCACAGGAAAGAGTTAATCATAATTTTGTTGCTTATATGAAAGTCTGTCTCTAAACCTTGGTACAATGCCCAAGAGCAAAAGCTGTGACCTGAATTGGCATTATCTGGCTGTGCAAGAAATTAGTAGCTAGTTAACAAAGTGATTGTGAAATTCTGACTACTGGCAATATGTCTCTTAAAAGTTTAAAGGCCATGGGTTTAACAGCTGCAGTTTCACAGTTAAATTCATATCAATAATTTAAGTAATTATTTTACTAATGCAATCACAATGTTACCATGATATTTATCTAAATACTAAGTTACTATTCATTCCTTACTTGTCAAACAAGTGTGGTTACAAACAGTCCACAGAGTATTTTCAATTGGTTTTTGAATTGTTGGACAGATTTTTGATTAGAAGAGATGGAAAACCAGTTCTGCCCTTCATTACAATGAAAATAGTTTTAGTATAATTGAATTTTAGCAGTTGTAATTATAGTATATTAATAACATGTTTTGACATCTGTGTTTTTAGTGATACTATATAAAGGTAGCAAAGACTAAATAAAATTAGGTTATACTTTGTGCAAACTTTTCCAGCAAGGATCATAGTATAAGTAGAGAAGTTGGAAGAAGGCCCCATAAATACCTACCTGTAAAACAGCACACATTTGTTCCCCTTCTAAATAAACAATTGGGAATGAAAAAATATATATTATATTTATATTTATATTATTTATTATTTTATATTATTTTGATTTTTTTATACAATATATATAATTCTCATGAGATGCTTGAGCATGTCCAGAGGAGGCAACAAGGCTGATGAGGGCCTGGGAACACAAACCCTATGAGGAACGACTGAGGGAGATGGGGTAGTTTAGCCTGGAGACAAGGAGATGCAGAGGTAACCTTATCACTCTCTGCAATCTCCTGAAAGGTGCCTGTAGTCAGGTGGGAGCTGGTCTCTTTCTCCAGGCAGCAACTGACAGAATGAGAGGCCAAAGTCTTAAGCTGTACCAAAGGAAATAGAGGTTGGATATTAGGAAAAAAATTTTTACAAATAGGGTGATTAAGTATTGGAAAGGTTTCCCCAGGGAGGTCGTGGATTCACCATCCCTGGATGTGTTTACAAAAAGACTGGGCATGGCACTCAGTGCCATGGTTTAGTTGAGGTGTTAGGGTTGGGTTGGACTTAATGATCCTGTGGGTCTCTTCCAACCTAATGATTCTGATCCTCATTCTGATTCTGATTCTAATAATGTTATTTTTAGAATTTATGATGTAATGTTGTAAAATGCACAAACTAATTTATTTTACAACATAAATCAGTAAGGTGTTTGTGAACATGATTGTATTTTTTTAAAAAAAATTTTCTAATGCAACATTATGGAACTGTGACATTAAGTTATGTTAATTTCCTATAATCCTGTTAGACACATACAGAAAATATACAAGCCACAGACAACTGACAAGATGCAAAAGATTTGCCAACACCATTATACATTAATTTTCAAATTTTCAGAACTTTCTTCTGGATGATCTATTGTTGGTAGAGCCTCCCTCTCCTGTCAGTCAGCAAATAAGAACAGCCTTCTTAAGAAAGTCGCCATACTCCTGCATCTACTCGAGTCTGACTAGCTGGTTTTGAGGTCTTTGAGACTGGGCAGATAGCGTTAGCCACTGCAGTCACCACACCAGGCTGGGGATTTCAGATTTAGCAAGGCGAGTAGAAATGAAGGGCTCCAATTGCTCACCTTATGCTTGCTCGTGGGAGAGACAGGTAGAGTCACACTTCAGCAGGGTGACCACTGAAGCTGATGACTGGCAACGATCTGTGGCTCAGAAAGGAAGGTAATGTTGATGTCCTTTCCCCACTTCCTGAGCAGGTTGGGGTGTGCTGAAATCTCTTTCAGGGACAGTTGATGCTGCAAGTACAGCCCATCCACCACGGACTGCGTTCAGCTGCCGAGTAGCTGTAGCTCACAAATTACAGGAAACAGCTTTTCCAGAAATGAATGCATGTTCCTGCAACAACATTGAAAATTAATTTGTTAAAATCTAGTCTGAAAAAACCCAATTTACACCGTTCTATTTGTTCTTGGTCCTGCTTAGGGACTTAGGAACTCTTGATCTAACTTCATGTTGCTCAGCTACCAAGGTGGGTCAACACAGCAACATGTGTCTTTGTCATTTTAACAGGTCAGGATATGAACTTAAGGCTCCAACTTTTTAAAAGTTTCAACAAACGAGGGATTATTTTGCTGACAGCCACTCTGGGTCACCAGCCAGGAATGATGAACCTGATGGTGAATCTGATATTGATTTGGGCAGTTGTATTTGCATTCACGGTCAAAACAGGTTTGGACAATGTATTAAGGAGGAACTAAAAAGCATTGATCTGTTCCTCGACAGGCATTCCTATCTGTTTAGGTAGATTCAGATTAAGGGGTTTGGCACAAATGAATGAAAAAGTGAAGGCAGGAAAATTCAGTTTAATGACTGAGTTCTCTTGGGTAATCATCCAGCAGTTACAAGATATGCCAGGTTTGGCAACAGGACGTAATTCTGCAAACAAGATACTTTAATATAAACTTAGTTATATCACTTTTTCCTGTTTACAAATGCTCTGGCCTTAAGATAACTCAAATAATTGTACTTGAGACAATTGCTTATGATGAGCCAACTCTGTTGAAATAAAGAGCTTTTGAAATTTCCTCTTGCTTTTCCCAGGGATTTCTGTTGTAAAAATGGATTATGATATGATTCTAAGAAAACTTGGTATAGCAGGAGCTTTAAAGCAAAGAAAAATTATGAGTTTTTCAGTAAAACAATTTGAGAAGGACTTATGGAAGAGGCATTTTTATTACAAATATTCACTGCGTGTCCAGGATAACCAGTTGAGTTGTTTTACAATATACATTTTGGTTAATGATAAAAGCTGTATTCCTGTTGCAATGCAAACTGAGAACTGTCCTAATCCCTTTTTCTCACATGTTTATTGCTTAAAATGAGTTGAAAATTCACACGTTAGCATCTCAGCCAAGGGAACCCTAAAGGAGTTTTATCACTTTTTTGTTTTCCAAATCCTTCCATTAATAAATTTTACTTTTAGTGAAGTTACCACCCTTTGCTATATAAAATAAAATACTAAATGCCTACAGATTATAAACTTGTTTGAGTATTTGATCCCAGTTCCATTGTGATTACTGGAGTGGAAAAATTCTACTTTGTCACATCCTCTCTGACACCATATGATGTCTGAATTCTCTGCTACTGTAATAGTAACTAAAACAAAGTTGAGAAATCTTCTCTGAATATCATGGGCATCCAAGAAAGGTAAAAAACCTGATAATGGCAAATACTGTTCTTCTTAGCCACGGAAATGGTCCCTTAATAACCCATCTTTTTCTAATTGTGAACTGCATCTGTGACAGAACATCTGTCACACTGACTCTAGAGAAAGTACTTTGTGATCTTCTAGACCCTGCTCTCTTTCTTGATTCCTGAAATTCAGAGCCTTGTTTTAACACTGGCTGAAATGATTTAACACTCTTTCCACTCTTAGTGCTAAACCTCACATATATGGACCAACTCCAAACCCACCAAAACTCTCTTTCTGCAGTACAGATCCTTTTATTGCAGGAAGAACAATTTTAATTTAATGATTTACCACTGTCCTGTATTTCATGGTTGGTATTATGCTATGTATGTTATTTGTTTCCTATCTGAGCTCACTAAAAATTGGTCATTACACTTGACAGTTTCTCTGCAAGACCCCATTTTTGTAATATTTTTCTGTTACTATGGGCATGTTTGTTATGGTAGATGCAAAAATCCACTGATGGAATATTGAGTGTGAAACTGGGGCCACTGGATCCCCTGTGTCTGTGAGGGGACAAAAAAAGACACTTCTTTATTAATAACTGTTTAAACTTTTTATTGTATAAAGTGGTCTAACAAAGGCATATTTTTCAAAAGAAAATTTGTAGTTTTGGACTCCTACCAATTTTTTTTTTTTTTTGGGAAAGAGACTAATGCAGTATATGTTTCCAAAACACTGGGACCATGAAGCCCTGAAACAATTGTATATTTAAAATACTCCTTTTGCTTCTGACTTCCACTTGCTTTTTGCTGAAAAATCCAGTTTTAATTTTTCAAGACTTTTCAGAAAGCATTACAAAGAATGTAACTTCATTAGCTGCAACCTCATCAGAAAGCCATAAATAGGAGATAATGGTTCCAAACCAGTTTTCTAAGGGTAATAAAGTATAGCTTCTTCCATTTTATCTGTTCTAGATACACTTGACATGCTGCAAAAAACTTGTATCAGGCTGTGCTGGGAAGACAATGACTCATATCATAGCTTGAAAAAATGAAGTTGAGCATCGCTATTTTAGTGATCTCTGCTCTGCAAGTACTGCAGAGAAGATTTTAAGTATATATTAAAAATACACTAAAAGGGAAAAAATACTATAAAAATAGAAGTCGTAACACAGTTGGTAACCTGGCAAGATCAGGTAGCAATAGATCTGGTGAGGGCCATTCATCAGAGTTCTCTTCCTGCCAGAGAAAACAGCGCTGGCAAAAGCAGAAAGACCTTGGCTCACCACGCCAGGTAGGATGTGTGTTCTTCTTAGAGGGGTCGGTCACATCTGCTCTGGCAATCCAGTGCTGGAGTCTCCATTCTTTGTGTCTGTACACTGATAATGAGCTTACCAATGTATAACTTGAGATTATGTGATGTAGTTTTACTCCATTGCTTGTTTTGTCTACCAGAAACTGCATTTTCCTTCTCAATCACATTTTATGTAACCCGTATGTTACTATACATTAGCCTACTCATTGATTTTTTAACTGCAGCTGGAACTGTTATTTAGTGGCAGCAAGTGAACCCTGTAATGGAACTTGAGAGTTATTTGAATATTGACCAGTTACCTAAATTGGTTTGAAATGGTTCATAATGAAGCTGACAGTATTTTTTTTTTTAATTAGTTTTTGTGGAGTGTGGAAGCTGCAGTGAAATATAGGTACTTCAGGTGGCTGCCCCATGTGCAACTGTGGAAAAACCTCTGGGGCTTCCTGGTGCAGTCTCAGCCCCAGGATCCCCACCCATGTCCTCCCAGGCCCATCTTCTGGACACCACCCTACAAGGCATGTGCCCAAGGGATAAACCTTCATAGGCTTGAGAACAAATCATACTCCCCCCTGCAGTGCATCTGGAGTCCAGGTGGGGAAGGACTAGGAAGATGAAAGATAAATTTTCTTCTAATCCACTTCAGTCCAACTCTCTGAGGAAAGTCTGATGTGCCAGGGTGGATGTGATAACCTGTCTGAGGCCATCAGCACAACCAGGCCTACTCTGAATACTCTAAATATTTCATAGTTCAAAACTGATTCAGGCTCTTTTTTAGGCATTCTGCAGCTGTTGAAGACCATTACCTGCATAGGAGGCTGTACAGTGTACTCACAGTACACCAGATACAGCCTGGTTCCTCTTTTGTTATCATGGATCTCAGATACTCCAATTAGTGATCTGCACATAATGCTTGTGTGCACCTACATTTCCTCTCCTTAAATGTGACTGTAGACATTTTCAAACCTAAGGGTTCTGAACCAAGTGAGAGGTACACATTCCAGAGACTCTGGCTGAGCTCTCAAAAAGATAACAGTATTTTATACAAATAATAAGGGAACTGAAATTTGCCATGGGAGTTTTCTGCTATGAGTACCACAAAGGCAGAACAGATGTTTTTGTCAAAGAAGTAAGCTCTGGAAAATATATTATAATTTAAATGTGACCAAAGGTGTTTAATCACACTTGCACTTGTATAAGTATGGAACAATTAACTTACAACTGATGTAGTAGTCCTGGTATAATTTCATGCAAGATAGATCATTATCAGTTGCAATCAACTGCCCGCTCTTGTTTAAACATGGTTATCTCAAAACCCATAATTTTTCTCAGGATACAATGTTTTTTCTTAACCTTTTCATCTGTTTCTCCAGTGTGATACTGTTTAAAAATTAATTTCTTTGCAGGTAAATTTGCAGTTCTTTCCAATTTAAATACAGTAAATTTCCCCAAATTAAAAAAAAAAAAAAAAAAAAAAAAGGTCAAACCAAACCAAAAGCAAATCAGTGCAGTGGAGTTATACTAGTGTAAGAATGAATCTTGTGCCACAGTTTCATGTCTGAGAAGAACTCAAGTCACATCATTTGATCCAGATGTGGGTCTAAAACATCCTCAATCCAGACTCAGGAAACACTAAAATTTAAGACTGTTTCCACATTGTTTACTTGGCCAAGTCGTACACGTGTTATTTTCTATTCCTGGTTTCCTTATTAAATGGAAACCTTAATGTATCATTTTGTTATTTATGGTCTACCATAAAAACTACAGGATATACAATGTGAAGAGTTAAAACTAAGGAAGTTAAAGCTTAGCATTTGGCTTTCCTGACTTTGTGTGAACATTGCTTTATTTGTGTTAGCTCGCATGTATTTTCTTACATAAATTTACTTACTTTATGGAAATTGTAAGAGTTGCAAGGCTGCTTTTGGCTCTCTCAAAGCTGTTAGTCTGTTACCTCTTTGCTCTTTAGAAATGATTTCATGTCTGTTTACGGCAGGTCCCAGATGTGAATTCTGACCAAATGGTTAAATAAACAGCGATTATTCTATTTGACTAGTATGAAATCTACTATGAGGGCAAAGGGAAAGCAATTACTCAGTTTAAACGATTGCTTGCTTTAAATCCCCGTTTTGATGTTGTAATAGGCGGGGCCCGGACTCTTCCGCGCGAACCTGTTCCCGCACGTACGGCTCGGTCCCTGAGCCGCGCTGGGCAGCGCCGGGGCGCGGCCCCGGGCACGAAGAGAGGAGAGCTGTGCGCTCCCTCTGCCGGCATCCAGCGCCCGCTCCTCCGGCCGGGATCGGCCCAGCGGGAGCCCCGCTCAGGAACTCCCTCCTCGGGCTCCGGCCCTAGCCCGCACCGCAGTCGGGCCGCCGAACTTCGGGAAGGACAGAGGAAAAGAGAGAGAAAGATGGAGGTGGAAGGGAGGAGGGGAGGAAGGAAGGAAGGAAGGAAGGAAGGAAGGAAGGAAGGAAGGAAGGAAGGAAGGAAGGAAGGAAGGAAGGAAGGAAGGAAGGAAGGAAGGGAAGGAAGGGCAAGAGGAGGAGAAGAAAAAAAGGAAAGGAAGGAAATAAAAACAAAAAAAAGGAGAAAGAAAAAAGAGAAAATAAAAAGGAAGATAAAGAAAAATTTGCTGGTGCTAAGTGGGGTGAAGGGATGGAAATAAATAGTAGGTGGGAGAAAAGAGGAAGCAAGATTTCTTTTTCTGACAGCAGTTTATGGTTAGATCAGTTTAGTTGTAACATCAAGCTGCATCCTTAGATAAGTACAGGACAGTTTAACTTTAGCTGCATGTTAAACTTATAAAAAGGGTGAAAAGTTATGTGTCAGAAGGAAAATAACAATGTGTAGGAAAATGCTAATTTTCAGTTACTAAAAGAATCACTAGCAGTAATTCAAATATAGATATGAGGTATATATTGGAGAGTGCTAGAAAAGAACAGTATATTCAGCGTCCTTGACTTTTGTGTGACCAAACTGCAAATGAAATGTCTGCTTTAGATATCAAGTCATTTAATTTATTCATTCCTGGTATAACTCCAAAACATATTATTTATCAGAGAACCCTAATGCAAGGGGGATAGAAACTGCAAGAAAAATTATCCCTGAGAAAAATATTTGTGCTTCTAAATTAGGTTGAATTTTGGTAGGACTGCTGTTTATGCTTCACTCTTGATAACCCAGGTTGACATTCTTGGACTATGGGTACAATTCCAACATGCAGAGTTAACTAAATTAGTTGTTCTGCCCTCTCCATGACTTTCTTTCCTCATCACTCTCCTTGCTTTTTCTCCTTTGCTTGGGGAAAATCAAGAGATTGACCCTTTTTGTCGGTATCTATTATCATATTTTTTTCCCCTGGCTCACCTTGTTTCTGTCCCTTGGTGCCTCTCTTTTGCATCTAGCTGTCATTTCTCTCTCTGCGATAATTGCTAAATGATACTAAAATTAGCAAGTTTTTTTCCAAAGCAGACTGTGGACCACAGCAGGGGTAAAATGCAGGCTTGCAGGAATGAAATCAAGTGCTGTGTAAAACAGACATAAATTATAGCACTGTTACACTGCTACTTATGTTATATAGTGATTTATGTTGTTTTTCTGGTTTCATGTTCTGTCCAATGTAATGCAAAACATATTGCTGAAAATTACCTTTTGCTGTTATTTCAAGCAGGCCTAAGATTTGTACTCACTTATTGCTCACAGAGTTACATTTTCTACCAGGGCTGCAGAAATGGAAAATAAGATCTTTTGGAGGACAGCTGTATTGTGAGTTTTGACAGGTTTTTAGGGTTTTTTTTCTGGGACTTTTCTAATTTACACACCTTACAGGTGTGCCTGGAAATCAATGTAGTGATCGAATACCTAAATCATGTCTTGATTAGGGGGCAAAAAATTATGCTCAGTCTAGTCAAAACAGGAAAGGGAAAGTTAGGAGGAATCAACCACAGCTAATGTACAAAATATGAATGGATTTGTCCATTATTTGTGAACTCTTACAGAAATAAAGATGGTTTTATTTATTTTGTATAGGATTAGCTTAAACTGAAATAAAATCACTCTGCCCCTGAATGTGACAGTCTAAGGAAAAAAAAAATCTGAATGCACCTGCACATTAAATTGTTAACTTTAATTAGTTTGCCCTATATTTCTTAAGAATACTTACTTGTCTAGACAAGATCTTTGTGAAGCTCAGTGCACACATTACATATTACAAATTATTCTCAAATTATCTTGACTTCTGAATTATTAACTAAACTATAATTAGTGTTGCACAGTAATCACTGGAATATGATGTCTTGATTCTTTGTGCCAGCTTGTGAAACTATGTGGGAGAAAGTGAAAAGAAGTGAATATTTTATATACTAAAATTCTTCTGGCAGTTGTCTTGTGCCCAGGCTGAGTCATAGCAAGTTGACAATGTATTTTGTTAGTATGCAACAGGTATTGCTCAGTTAACAGTGTTCATCTGCTCAGACAAACTTGCCTAAAGGCCTGGATTAGCAAGGCTGTTAGTAGTGTTCTCTTCTGTTCCTATTTTGGAGACTCTGTCCTTATTCAGGTTTATGCAGTAGTCATGGCAAGCAAAGAACACCTCTTAAAATTAGAATAGACTCTAACATCTCAAATCTAGTAAATTTAGAGTGCTAAGTCCATGTCTGATCTAAAATACTTCTGTGAAAATGTACCAGGATTTTGTTAGACACAAAATTTATAAATTCCCTTAAATCTGTACAAATGTGGGTGCAGATGTACGTGTACACACACATACACACATAAAACATATGTTAGAAGTTATATGAGATCTGTTTACTAAATATTTGTTGATCACTTTTACTTGTTATATGAATAAGAATTGCATTTAACTTTTTACTAAAAATACTGATGACACTACATCACTTATGGCAAAGTTGAAAGTGACAGACAGCCATCAGAGGAGCTGTATGCTCTGCATCCTTGCAGAGAATTTGAGAATTTGAATAGGTTTCAATGTTTGCCTAGTCTTAATTGACTCCTATACTCAAAGTTTGCAACACATTAAGGTTACCTCCTCCCTGCAATCTAAAGAATGAGCAATTATGTACCTTATGCTCTAACCCAAATAAATCAAAGTTTCTTAGAAATTATGTTCTACGAAAACTTGTGCTGGTTGCTTCAGAATTTCCTCTCTACTCTCAAATTATGTAAATCTAAACTCTGTAAATTGCTTGTCTTAAGAATGCCTTATTGCAGAGGGGGTTGTTTGTTTGTTTGTATTTCTGTTGTGGTCTGGTTTGGTTTTCTTTTGTTTTGCTCCAGATCAGTTTGGATTAAACTAAGAGAAAAAATGACCCAGATGGCTTTTTTTGCAGTAACATAATAACGTTACATCTTCAGCTATACAGAAAGTTTAATGAGGATCTAAATTCCTTGACTCTGGATTTTTTTTTTGGCTAGCACAACATACAGAAATTATATGGAAAAAGACCTTATGTATAAATTTAATTATGAATAATGCAAGTCTTAAAGTAATAATTTAGGTATTGTTTCTGGAGTGTTTTGTGTGTCATTGAAAAATCTGCAAAAGGTGGCTTTCTGTAACCAGGTGCACTCTACAATCTTGTTTGCAGGATTCTATAGCTACATCTGTTTATACCAGACATATGCATTACTCTGGAAACATAGACATCTACGTGAAGACAAAAGTGGAAAACAAGGTTCTAAGAAACTCAGTTTCACAAATGAAGTAATTAATAGTAAAATAAATTTAAATAGAAGGGTATTGAAATATTTTTCAAAAGTGCACTCAATCGCTTTCTTTAATACTTGAGTTTGATGAGAAGGATTTGATTTGTCTCAAGAACTAGTAGTTTGACTGTTGACCTACTCCAATTAATTCCATTTCATGTTCCAGAAGGTAATGATAAATGTAATTCGAAAATAATTAGAAATTCTAGATTGTTTTTGTGGGATATCTGACCTGCTACTTAATTTAACCTAAGTTACAGTCAAATGTTTAAACTCTCAATATCTTTTACTCTTTCACATGTTAAGGGGCTGATGCATCATCCATAAAAATTATCTGCTGCATAGAGATGACAAAGGTAATTTCATACATGTTTGCAGCACTTCTGATGGAACAGAAGTTTCTTTCTTTTAGAAGGTTTAAGGAGACGCATAAGCAGAAATGCATTAACTACTTTGTTTCATACTGGATTTACTGCAAACAGTCACATTGTCTCCTGTTCCAAATCTTAGCTTTCATGTGGATGTGCAGTGTTTCTAATTTATAAAAGTTTCCTTTTGAAGGCATTTGGCTTAGGTGTATGCCAGAAAGAAGGGGCCAGAATGAAATCTTGTGTAGGATGGTGCTAATGTGTGAGGAATCAAACTACACCAACCTGTGTTCCACAGCCAGCTGATGACCCATCACACCAATATTCCACACTTAACTATCCTGCAGCTATGATTTAGAAACAGGAAGTAAGCCTTGGCAGAGGCAGGACACGTTATGCCATGAACTTTATGAAATACAGACATGTTTATGCCCCAAACACACTCAGGTCAGAATGATGAATTCTCTCCTCAGCTGGTTTTCCTAGTACTTTCCCTAATATTGTCCACACACTAGGATTTTGTGCCAAATCAGCAAAACATTAATTTAACCTCCACTCTACATCAATCTCATTACAGTATATTTAATAAAAAATAATAAAAGTACTGTTAAATACCACTGATATGCCTTCTCATATACATAAAGGGTTTTTTTCCATGTTATAATACCTCAGATATGGCTCTGTATATAATTCTTGCTACCAAATAGACAGAGCACAGATTTATGCCAGCCTGCAGGGAAGCCGCTATCTTATAAACAGCTGGACAAGTGTTATAAAAGCAAGTTGTATGACCACAAGACGAAATATGTTCTTTAGCCTTATGACGAAGAAAGATTTTATTTTTGTATGACTGTATTTTCTGCCTGCAAAAAACGACTCAAGTAGGAACTGTACTTCTGGAAACCATTTTAACCAATGGTTCAGCTGAATATTATTGGAGCAATCAACAAACCATGTAATTTCCCACAATAATAGCTGGCTGGTTTCTGAACTATAGATATTCATGACGTGTTCATGAATCTTTGAAAAATAGATCTCTGCAGTGGCAAATTAAGTTATGTCAAAATAACCATAGCATATGGTAAAGTTTCAATATTTCTAGATTAATTTCCTTTTTATATTTGCTCTCTGAGAAGCAATTATAGTTTGAATGGCTGTGCTAAAATACTGGGAAATAATTTTTGATGGAAAACTGACAGCAATCTTGCAGGGCATATCAGTTGGGTGCAACATATGAGTTAAATAAAAGTATTAGCTGGACTGAAAATTGCCTTGGACCACAGTTCAGTTTGTCCTTGAAGCAATCTATGTATAGCTTATTTGATTTCTACAAAATCTTTTCATTGATATAGTTAGAGAATATGAATTTTATGCCTGTCTCTGACAACGTATAAACAAATAATACTGAGTTTTTTCTACATTCACAAGGATATTGATCCTCAGACTCTGCATCATAATACTTCTCATGTCTTATCTTTGCAGTTACAAGCTTTCTTCATGAAATGTTCCTATTTTCTTCATTTCCAGAGCAGAGTTAACTGCTGGACATTGCCTGCAGTCAGTTGGTTGGTTTTGTTGATTTTTTTTCAATTCTGCACTGTTTGTTCTAAGACCCATTGCTCTAAAGCTTCTTAACTTTCATCCCTAGAGCAAGATAGAAGTGGCCTTCCCTTTCTTAGTGTACTGGTGTTCAGACACCACTGACCTGATCCAGTGTGGTAGCACCAGATGCTGAGGAAGTCAACATGACTTCCATGGTTGCCAACATGACATCAACAGGAGTTTCAGCAGTACCATAAACTTTTACAGTCAGATTTCTTGTGTGAGGTTCTTAAAATCTTTCTGTTTACAATGTCAGTAGAGGCTTTTCTGTTTGATGAATAGGGTGTAAAAATGCTTTCCACATGAGGGTATGCACTGTTACAATAGGCAGTCAAAAGATGCCTTTCTTATGCCATTATTTCAACACTGAAACACTTAGCCAGGCTCCACCCATGGTACATGGTATGTGTCTTCACAGTCTCAAATCTGGTAGTAATTCATCCTGTGCAGACAATGCACCCTTCTGGTCATGGAGAGGATTTTAAAGTGAAGAACATTTCCTACAACAATATTTGGATAAGCCCATAAACTAAACCTGAGTAGCTTCTTGAGAAAGCAAATGAAACTTTGATTCAGCTGTACAAGTGTTTGCTATAATAATGAATGATTACCTAAATAAGCTGAACCACACAGGGCTGTCTCCTGACTGTGTCTCAGAGGTCAGTGTTTGGAGACCTTGATCTGAGGAGGCTCTTTTTCCTGTTACTCCCTCCCTCCAGTGTAACCTGCATATGCTTTTGGAATGAGATTATAGTCACCACAAAGTACTCTGCAGTGACAGTTTTGTTGAGTGTGCAGTGATCTAAAGGAGTCAAGGAAGCAAGGTAAGAGGCAGTAATGCTAAGTAGACTCATTGCTGGAAAGAGAAGACAAGGAAGCTTTTGGGCTTTGTTCAGTCACATGCACAAAATCCAGTGGAACTCATTCACAGGAGTGAAAGCAACCATTTCTATCTCATATTGCAAGTCCCAATTTCTGAATGCGTACTAGGAGACAAAACACACAGAAAAAAAGACAAAATAGAAGTGTAGTTTTACTTGCAATATACTGTAAAGAAAAAAATGGAACTTGGCTTATGGGACAATATTTTGATTGTTTTAATATGGTACCTCATTTCTTCGATGGCACAGCCCTGCTTCTGTGAAATAAGTACTTGTGTACATTGACTATGTACTGTGTATCTCTCCAGGCCTGCTTCACTCCTATACTCTGGAAGGTATAAAAGTCGTTCTGAGTTCAAGTTCTAAGCATGAAAGTCTCATTAAATAGTTGCATGAAAACTACTACTGCTAGCCAATTTTATATAAACAAACTTATACCACAAGCATTTTTGTCTTGCCTTCCTCACAAGCTATTAAAAGAACCCAAACTCCCAACTTCACTCTCTAAGAAAATGCTGACACCTTTTGGTCTGTTTTTTTTTATTAACTTTACATCTCTTAATGATTATTTTCCCCTCATCCTTCTAGCCAAAGAAGAACCTACAGGAGGCTAAGTTTATATCTAATTTAAAAACTGCTCCAAATACTGTAATATCTTCTATGGCAAGCAATATCTTACTACACTAGCCTGTGACCACTAGGCACCAAAGAAAGCACAGATATGTCCCTGCTGACCACCTGAGTTCTTGAAACTACATTTTAAAAATAGATTAATGCACAATGCAAGAACTAGGAGAGTCAGAGTTGTTGAATGAATATCTACACAAAAAGTCTTCTGGAATTAATGTTTCTGAAAGCTGTGGAATACTTCATTTATGGAAGACTTTTTTCCTGTTGGTTACGGAGACAACATTAACTAAACACACGAACTGAAGTTATTGAAAGCATTGTAACTATTTACTGTATGAATAGAATTGGAGGATAATTAGCTACATGTTCAGGATATAAGTTAGAAGTTTTGGAAAACTGACTGTTTAAGCCAAAAACCTAAATGATATGAATATGCAAAGATGTAAAGGAAAAGAAGCATGGATCAAACAGTGGACTTGACATGAATGATATTTGGTGTGCCTTTTTCCTCCGTACTCCAGCAGCTGTTCCATCCTGCTTTGCTTCCTACAGCAAGCTGAGAAGAAACAGACATTTTCTTGCTTCGAATGGCAGGTGGAATAAGGCAATGAATATCTGCTGCCTTGACTTTGCTGTCACTGGTTGAAATGGAAATTCTCTATATTTTCACTGCATAGTTCATAGTGTCTCGCAGAACATGAGATTTACTATTGACAAACTGAACATCTCTAGAAAATTATTCGGGTGTAGAGGTTCCAAACTATGAACATTAGCTGTTAACTGTAAGGTCAATTATATAGAGCTAAAGTGAAAAAAACCCCAAACCCAAGCCTAGAAAATTGCAATAAAAAGCCTCAACCAACCAACCAACCAACCAACCAACCAACCAACCAACCAAAAAAAACCCTCCCTTACATGCTGGAAGTAAAGGCTTAGGACCAAATCTAACAAATTTAAAATGGCATTAGCAGAATGCTTAGCAAGAGAAACCATGTTCTCTTAGTGTACGCATGTGCATCTAACGTGTCTGTACTCAAACTTAGCACTCAAGATCACATACAAACCAAAACAGTTAGACTATACACACAATCTAGTTTTTTATCTTGTGTTTTCCCTCTTTTGGTGATCAAGTCCAACTAAATTTTCAGCCATGGAAACTGTTTTGAGAAGAAGGTAAGCAGACTGGTTCAAGTTCATATTTCTTTCCAAAAGACATGGTCGGGGTTACCAGGACAAAGGGAACTGCTATGTGCCATGGCAATTGTCTCCATCTCATGCTTGCCACCACCTTCTCCTCCCTCCTCCTCCTCCTCCTGTCTGCAAGTTGATCACAGGCAGCCGTGCTGCAGGGGAAGGAGCACCTTGTGCCTCTCACTGCCAAGGCACTGAGACAGCAAAGGCAGCAGACAACAAAGACAGGGAGCTTCTGCCTTCTTTGAGCAGCCAACAGCAGCAGGGACAGAGTGAGGCAGCTGCCCTGCACTGCCCCTACTGCCCCCCAGCCCCTTCCCAAAGCCAGCTTGACACCCGTGCACTCAGCAGGCAGCAGGGGCAGTCCTGGCAGCACTGGACACCAGAGCAGGAACTTTGGCCAAGAGGGAGAAACAGTGGGAAGATAACAGAGGCCAAGGGCACTCACAAAGGGAAGAAAGCAGTGACTGACCACTGTCCCCTGGGGAAGGCAAGAACAACAAAGAGCTGCTGTGGGAGGACTGGAAGCACATCAACACCCATACCACCTGGGTCAAGCCCTTGTATCTGGAGGGAGGTGATTGTCCAACTGTATTCTGTGTTGGTGTCACACCCCAAGCTGCACCCAGGACTCAAGGTGGGGCTGCACCTGCCCTTAGAAGTAGATGTGTGGATGTAGATGCATTTAGGGGTCATGGTTTAGTGATGGACTTGACAGTGTTAGGTTAATCATTGGACTTGATTATCTTAGAGGTCCTTCACAACCCTAATGATTCTATGATTCTGTAATGGTTGATTAGGGGAAGAACAGGCATGTGGCATAAAATTTCAGCTGGCAGAACAGGGACAAAACTTCTGAAAATCAGAGGCAAATTGCCTATTAGAACAGAAGCAACTTAAGAACAAACTCATCAGTTCCAGATTTTCATATTTTGTTATTATTTCCCATTCACAAAGATGTTGTTTATTTCTAAAAAAAAAAATTCCATTTAGAGATCACATATATTTATTATGAGTAAAGAACCAAGGCGTAACTGCTACATTTAAAACCAGTCTCAAACTCCAGTTACTTTCATATCAAATTCATGATTCATTTGTGGATTCTTACAGATGAATTTGTAACAGTGTGGTGTCTCATAAAGCCCTTTTATTACCCTTTATGGTATGGCTACCAATGGGAAGATGGATATTGGCTTAAGTAGAATCTGATGAAAAGTGGAGTGACTCCTTACATTCACTGCTTTCATTCACTACATTCATTACTGCTCTACAGGAAGAAACTTATAGATGATTGTGAACTCAAGGATGATAGGGGAAGCATTGGTCAAAATCAAAACAATAGCACATTTCTTCATCTGCATAATAGAGACCAACATTCACTCTGTTAGGCTGTATACAGAAAAAGAAGTGTTTCTTTTGAGATATTAACCATGTTTTCAGCTCACTACATATTGAGCCTAAGTTTGTGAAGAAGCCAGAAAGAATCACTGCACTAAATCATGCAAGGTAGAGGGAAGAACTAAGAGGAAGTCCATTCAGAAAAACAACTAAACAAATCTTTAAAATTATATCTCATTTAGTAAAATTTGTATGATTTATTCTTTGTTCACCATCAAAATAGTGACGATCTTTTTTGTGACAATTCTTGTTCAGTTGGAGCTGGCTCTTTAATGTAGAGTAAGCCTGTGAAGCCTGGGTATTATCTTGCTTTCTTTCTGTTAACTTGATTTATTTGAAGTCCCTTAACCTCAAAATGAACGTCTGAATATATACCAGGCATATGAATAAAAACTATAGGAACCGTAATAGCAGAGAGGTCACACTGCTGCCAGGATTTCTTCATGTTGTTAAAGAGTAAAATCACTAAGATTCATTATTTGTGAATATATGATGTAATGATTAAATTAGGGATCTCCTGGGATCCTTAGTTTGGGTTGTTTCCCATGGAGACATCCCAAACAGCCTCACAGCTAACTTTAGCCCATGGAACTATTCTGCATTTTATTTTCAACAAGCAAATGAAGAGCAAGATCCTGAAGGAGTAGAAAGTCAGCTACTGCTTTTGTACAGCTTACAATTTTGCATGACTCTGGTCCTCTTGGAAACCTCTGCATACTGCTATGTAAGTTTCAAAAACAATGGGAATAATTTCACGTTCTGCTTGTCACCTTGTCTTCATATATGTCAGGACTTTTCTAGCTGAATATTTCAGATAGGCTTTCTTATCTTAGTTTTTCACTTATATCTTCTATTATATTACAAAACACAAAAATTATGAATTATGTGCAAGGATTAATTTTAAAAAGCACATATATATTCAGCATTATCTTTATTTTGTCTCAAACATCAGAAACTAAGTGAAATTGAGGGGATGCCAACATAAGTCAAGCAGCCTCATATTGAAATATGTTGCGTTGGGATGTCCTTGGGGTCTCATGCAGAAATATTAGCTTGTATCCAGCAGTGGTATAGCTATGTTATATCGTGTTCCAACTGAGCTAATCATCCCAGGAGGAATGCCATAATGATGTGACAAAAATATTTATGATTCTGGAGTTAGCTCAGGCATCTCTTCATCATGCTGCTTTGTAATATGTAGACATAACCTTCGAAGCTCATGATATGCAGGAAGTCAGATTAGATAGGTGACCTGCAGGCCAACTTGGGCCCTCAGTTCTATTAATCTATCTACATATCAGAACAAACCATAAACATATTAGAGGAAGCAGTAAAATAGCTCCATTAAACACCACATTAAGGGAACAAATTTCCACACAAGCCCGGGAAAAAAAGGAAATAAAAGAAAAGGCAAGACGTTCAAAGTTTTGTGTTTAGATAAGGTCAAAAAAAAGGAAAAAGACTTCACAATAATATGTCTGTTTCTTCTGTGGTTTATAGAGAGAATGAGTCAATTAAACTGAGGAAAACGCTGCTCTGAGGAAAGGGAAAGAAAACCCAAAATTTTTGCAGAACAATTGCACTTTCCTAGGTTTTGTCGCTGCATGTGTTCTGTTCTACTGTATTCCATATGATATCTAATCACCCCGACATTTGAATACCTTCCAATAATGCATTAAGCAACATAAGTAACATCTGCCACATGTCCATTCTCACATCTTCTTCTCAGTGGCAGATGCACAAGAAATGCTGTGTCTAGAGTTTATTTCAGTAATAGATTCATGTTGCTGCATGTTTATTCTACAGGCAAAAAATAAGTGCTGAAGGAATTACTTAAAGCAGAAGGTATTAAGCTAGCTCTTCATTCATGGGTAAAGCATTTTAAGCCATTAGATCAACCCCTGAAAATGCCTGTTGCTTCACAGTCTTTAGGCTTTTCCTAGCAAGTGCCATTGCCTCAGGAGCAGGAATTTATTAAAGGAAGGCTAGGACTTTAGGTGATAATGCTAATATACTGGTTTGGGGTTATTGAACTCTTTCAAACTTGATGAGTTGTTATCTTTACTGTAGAGAATGGGATGAAGGTTTGAGCCGTTTACAGTAGCCAGTATTACTAAAAGGACAATCTGAAATGTTTTATACCACTTAGTGTTTCCTAGGCAGTTAATGCTTCATGTTGAACTGAAAGGTGATGAGAGTTTGAATAACTCAGGCTAAATCATCATCTGCCAGTATGTGACAGAATTTGGACAGTGACACTGCAGAAAGCACAGACTGGGAATAATACACTGTGTAATGAGTTTTTCATCACTAAGGAATATAGGAGTAGTCCCAAACCCTAGATTGAATTGACCAGTTTTGGGTAAAAGTACTTTCAACCAAACAAGAATTTTAAATTTACCAAGTTTTTTATTTGTCAGAGCATTGGCCAAGATCAGCAGTCATTCATTTGGTAGCTCATCTAAGTCACTATGCCAGAAATCAGCCATGATAAATATTCCTCTCCCTGTTTAATGTCCTGTTCTGATATTAAATATCACTATTTTTACTTTCCTTTTAGAATAATTTTGTGCAAGCAGACAAGCATATGCATGTAGTCATAATATGTTTGTTTTCAGAGCTTCATCTACTTTTGTCTGAACTTTTTTTTTTTTAGACAGAAGGACCTGCACTAATAATAGTTTCTGCTTAGTGAGGAGGTTAAGCAGCTCCTTGAAGCCACCTAAGTAGGCAGACAAGCAGTCTTCAAGAATCTGGCTGCATGAAACAGTATGCTTCTCTTAAAGTAAGAATAGAACAATTCCAAGCACTTCTTTTTTCTTGCCCTTCAAAAATAAAGGGTTCTTTATTTAGCTGTGACTGGGTTTTTTGGTTTTTTGGTTGCTTTTTTTTAGTTCTGAATCCCATATTTCTTCTAGATTTATGACAATACCACCTTTAGGGTCTTCTTTTTCCTTCTTTGCTTGGGTAATCTGTGGAGGAATCTGGGGTGGGAAAAGTTGTGCTCTCAGACTTTCCATAAGGCCACTAAAGAATTTAAACGGTACCATTAATGAAAAAAAAAAAAACCCACCAAAAGACCAGAACAAAACAAATAAGTCAACCAACAGTCCCAAACAAACTGACCTATGTTTCTAAAGCATGAGATTGTACTCTGCAGCACAGATTTGCACAGTTAGAGCAGGATCAAGATGGGTGAAAGTGCTCTTCTACACAGCATGAGGGACACACCTGGTCCTCATTGCCAGAAAGTTTCCTGCAAGGAAATTAGCAACTTTTTCTGGAATGACAGCATCTGGTCTCTGCCTTGCTCCCTCTGATGCATTCCACTGGAGAATGGTGCTTCCTCTTGCATGTTGTGAATATTTAGAGCCATGGTATAACAATCATAGGATAACCATAAAGGACTGTGAATCAGGCAATACATAACATATTGTGTAACAACGAAAAGTTGTGCCTCAGGCAAAAAAAAAAAAAATATATACACATACATTTTAATGTTTTCCTAAATGTATGTTATGTTAGTACCTAAAAAGTTCTATGATACATTCATGGAATAAAAATGCATGTAGAAATGATTTATTTTTATAAAGAATTGCCCCAAAGAACTGAAGGAGAGCTATGTATTCATCAAGAGGGTCCTAGTGCAATAAGCTAACTTCCATTAAACTTAAATCGAGCCCATTCTACCTCTGTACATTTAAACTCAGGAAACAAGGCAAGTAGAGACTGCTTTTGCTGGCTTTGAACAGTATACTCTTAGCATCCAAGATGAAGATCACTTATTAAAGCAGAAAAGATTCCCAGATGTTTTACTGGTAAGAGCCTCTTCAAAAGACTCAGCCTATGTGAAGCACAAGTAAACAGAGTGGAGAAGGCTAAATTGGTCAGGTTCAGTGATGCTTCCACAGTCAAATGATGAACCTCTGAATATGTTTCACATTCAGGTCTGATCCTACCTCATAGTATTCTGGAAAAAACCAACGATATGAGAAATAACAGCCTTACTTTTCCTCATAACCAAAAGAACTGTGAGGTAAAACCTGACATCTCGGATTTATATAATACTGGGTGGGTTTGTTTACTACTATATTTATCTTTTCTCTTTGTATTTCTATTCTTCATAATGTTCTACTACTTTTAGAGAATTTATGTTTCTTTCCCAAGGGCTAATAAACATGGAAATTTAGCATTATGAGCTGAAATCCAGGTGAAAACAATTAAGTAGGTCATCACACTTTCAAAAATGTCAGTTTTAATAGAAGATGCTACCATCTCAGCCCTTTGGAAAACTAGGTCTAATATACAGCTGCTTTACTGTAGACTCAGAAGCCCAAATTTAGATACTCAGCTCTCAATAGCTACACTAATTTTCCTTTAATGTTTTTTTTTCTTTTAATAAGTTTATTGTAGTATGTCTCTTGGTTTTCCAGTTCTTTTGAAAGTATTGGAAAAAATATGATATGAGTCCAATACTAATTGTTTTCATCTTGGAATATTACTCATCTTTTCAAAGAAAAGCATCATTTCTAGCAACATTGTGTTCCTTATTTGCACAGTTGTGTGTTGGCTACATCTCACTCCCATACATACATGCCAAAGATGAGTAGCTGTCTGCATCCAAATGTATTATTTGTTTATAGAAGGCATGCAAATTGTACAAAATAAATGTACTGAATGAGAGTATTTAAGTCCCTTTCTTCTGATCTTGTATTTTCCTTAAAACGTGAATATTCCTTCCTCAGTGTTCTTCTAGCCAAGATTTTGAGAGTTCAGAGCTAAGCAGATGAGTAGAAAAATGTTCTAGGGTCCTTGATCTTCTGATTATGAATTTTGTAAGTGAAAACTCAATTTTTCTCTCCTTTCTTATATTTCCTCTATTTAAGAGGAATTCCAGATACTTCCAGTGAAGTAAAATTGAAGTTTTATATGCATGGCAATAAAGCAGTTGGTGTTTTGGTTTCCATGTGACTTGGTTAAACAGAGAGAATTCACATTTTTGTCTTCTATGAGGAGTTGAATTATTTGCAGCTCATTTATTTAGGTCAACCTTTTTAAAAAAGAGAAAGATATCCAAGATCAAAATCAGAATGTATTATGTCTGTGCACTCAATAAAGCTGTTGATCTCCTTACTCCACTCTTCTGAGAAGAATCCATAGCTGGAAGTGAAAGAGCAGAAGAAAAACAAAGGCCAAGAATAGCAGACCTCCCACTGGGATCATAGTCTTTGTCTCGTTCTTTCCATTACAATGACTTGGAATGGCAACACAGCCCATGATGTATCATTACTTGTGACTGGGGAGTCCCTGGAAAGATGGTCAAAGACACTTTTACTATTAGAAATAATCATTAATTTTGGAGATGAATAATATAGTCCTATTAAAATGCCCTAAACTTTTAATTAATATTTCTCAGTAAAAGGTTTCTTCTTCATTATATAAACAGTACTGCTAAAATAAAATTTCAATTCTGAAAATATATTTTCTAAGGGCAGATTTAGGGCCATATAATAAGAACAACCTGCCATGTAGAAACTGGGAACAAGAGTAATTTTTCTTAGATGAGTTGTGTTCCGCTGTCTAGCGGCAGTCACTGAAAGTGATGTTTCTGCAAATATTGAAGGATGCTTGTGTAGGTAACCTGTTCAGATGTACACTAAAACACAGACCTCCTGTCTTTAATGAAAACCAATCACTTCTTAAGATTTCTCATATATAACTTTGAAAATTACTATATTGCAGACTCTGAATAACAATGAAGTACTTTTTAATTTCTAAAAATACAGTTTAAAAGACAATACACAACAATGAAAAACAGCTTTCAAAATCTTTTCCAGAATTACCATCTGAAAAAGTTACACCTGACAGGAAATAGGGCCTGTCATGTTGGCAGATGCTCCAGACTCTGCTAGGATGCACTGCCTCCTCCCACTGGTGTTACCAGTTTCCAAAAGAAATCATGGGTGACTGGAATCAAGAACAGATTTTCTTGCCATATCCACCCAAATGGACAATTGAGCATTTGTGGAGTCCTCACACTCGAGTGACCCAAAGTTACAGTGCTATTGATCAGCTGCTTTCCTCCGGGATAGAAAGATTTTGCTTTACATTGGAGATGACAGTCTACTCATTTCTTGTTGTCCACTTATGCAAGGCCCTTCATTCTAAGACATGCTGTCCAAAACCATGTTCTCAAGCACTGCTGGCATTTCTTTCCAAACAATCTTTAGAAAACACGGTAAAGTCTGCTTAGTTATATTACACACCAAACGTTGTTTTTAAGTGATTTAATACATTTAATGATCTGCGAAGTGATATTTCAAAAATTAGTTATAATCATATTCCTGGTCTGTGTAATACCCTTTAGCGTACTGTGTATTATACAAGAGATGACTTAGTCATAAAGAAGTCTAATATTTTAACTTTTGCTCTGTCCCCCAGTTTTGTCCCACAAATACAAAGTTGCATCATTATGTGCCTTTTTTCTTCTGTGTTCTTCACCCTTTTGTATTCAAATACATGGAGTCTGAACTTAAACCTGAAATATAAAAACATTTTTGCAGAGTAGACCCATTTCATGAGAAAATGCTCTAATTTAGGGGAAGGTGTGACTTCTTATTTCATGAATGTGAGGTCTGTAGGTTAGCAAGCTAATATTCCTACTGGAAAAACTGACTGCCAGATGGCAATCTGGAGGGTAACACAGAATCTGGACCCAGTTTCCACATAGACTTAACAAGAGAATTAGTAAGACATTCCGTATAAATGTTTCCAACTGCTTTTAGCCAAGTTCCACTGATGTTGCCCTTTCTTCATCTATGCCACTGAGTAATTACCTCCTAATTTCTGCTGCTGACTCCTCTCTCCAGCTGCAGCACAGCTCATTAGCTCAGGCTCTGTTACACTACCTCTCTGTCTGACTGTCAGTGTCATAGATCATAAATCATTTGAGGTCATGACTGGTACTTTTGTATGTTTTCTATCAGGCAAACCAAACTCGACCACCAAACATTGGTATTAGATCATATTCATTACTTTCGTAAGCCTTTAAATGAATTATTCATTGCGGTATTTAATCTGGATATATATTAAAAGGAAAGTTTGAGTAATTACGCCCTTTATTTGACAGACACACTACATAAAGAAAGTGTATTTTAAGTCCTGTACGTACAGGAGTCAGAAAAGCGTAAGTGTCACTGACGACTCACTACACAGCTCCTATGAAAGATGGAATCCAGAAACAGAATCTGCTTTTGGAAATTGATGAAGTGACCCACAAAAAGGGGTCAATCCAGTTCAGTCCCAGAGCCAGGAGCAGATCCTAGTAATTTTCCCAATAATCAGACTTTCCATAGCAAATTTGACAAACAAATGTAGCTAGTGTTAAATGCCAATATGGAAACTTCATTTAGATGCAGCTAGTGGGAAATAATTTTGCAGGCCTTTCAGCAAGAGTTGAGTAAAAGGTCGGGATGCTTCTTTGCTGAAGTAGGTTTGTCAAAATTAGTGACTTTTCTGTATGATTTTTACATGCTTTCAAAAGAGTCACAAAACAAAGAAATCCTGCAGCAGAGAAACAAGAATCTTTTAAAAAGTCAAGTGAATTCAGATTAAATTTTTCTTTCAACTGTTTTGACCACTAAAATGCTCTCTGTCTGCAAAATGTAAAACTGCTTCAGATGCAAAGCATTCACAGCATGAGCAACAGAGTAAGACAGGTGAGATATGTTCCTCCCATCTGGCATTGTCCTGGGTAATTATCTGTTTATGTGAATTCTAGGTTGAAATACAAAAGATTGCTTTTGTCAGAGAATACTGGAATATTTTAAAAACAAAGGAAAAAATACCTTGACAGAGTAGATCATAATGTCATGCTTTGCCTTTCTTAAACTGGTTTTTATCAGAAGGATTGTTCCGTTACAACCATTTGAGAAGACAGACTAGTCCATCTGACAGAAACAAAACATCTGATTGAATTTGGTTTGACTTTAACACAGAAGGGAAATTTTTATTTCTCTTGTGGGTAGACTGACAGAATTGGACAAATTTTGGCATATGGATTATTTTAAATAAGCTTAATTAATACAAAAATCTATTGAGAAATTTACAAATAGCAGAATGGACTTTTTTTTAGTTCAATCTTGCTCTGCCCCTATACACTCAAGCGACCATGACTTACAAGACGGTGTTTTTTTCCTTAAAGCTTGCTGATTAAAATTAGGCCAGTCCCTCTTTCCACTGGCCCTTTTCAGACTGCACTATCACTGCTGGTTTTGTTTGCATTGTAATGTTGATCAGATTAAAAGTCACAAGGCTCAGAACAATTTGTCCAGCATTTTCCTGTGTCTGAAAAATTATATAGCTAAATATCAGTACTTTTAGCCTACAGCCCTACTGATACAGACAGGGGTGGTTTATTGAAGAAAGATTAAATTTTAATAATGGAACTGTCAGTTTCAACCAGGGTTTTCACTAATAACAGAAATGAGAAATGCATGCCACTGACAGGTTACTTCTTGGTCACTTCTTTGTTGTCTGACAAATAATCTCACATCACAAAAAACAATCATCAAATACTATTTCCAAATCTGTTGCATGTCTAATGTACAGGCATCTCTGTATTTCCTACTACTTAAAATTATTTGTTTTCCTGTTATTTTTCAAAATAATCCATAGTATAGGCCATGTTTTAGAAAAACTGGTTACCCTAAAAAACCCCACAGCCTATATACTGCCTGTAAATGTCAACGTGATTGTCAGTATTGTGTAATAGATGAATAACTGCCATAGAAATCCTATTTAGGGAACATCAAATTCAGGGCAGATGATGTTCTTGCAGCACAAGATCATTTAGTACTGACAACTTAGACTTGAAAACTCATCTACAATCTATTTACCACCTTAGTATTGTGTGATAAGTTTCATCCATCCACTCATTTTATCTCAAGAAGATCTGTCACATTCTGGGGAATAAGACCAATTAATTTTGCTGACTATCTCATGACTGTGACAAAGCTCTGATTTGTTCTAAACATAAAAATACAGATAAAGAAAAAACTTCTTATATAACAAACAATGTTGATGATGCCAAGATACTGACTTGAAATTAAAGTGAAATGAAAGCAAAAATAAGATAGAAAATCTTATAAAATAAAGGAAGATATTCCATTTTCTTCCTTCCAAACATTAAATTTTTGATGATACACATTGTGCTCACTAAAATTTACGTCCCTCCATCTGTAAATGAGAAAGATGAATCTTCTTTTCCTAGCAGAAGCAAATGGAAAAGAATGGAATAGCTGCCCATTTCTTTTCAGTTGACTATTGGACAGTGACTTGTGCAGATCATGAATATGTGTTGAAATATTCATCCATTTGTTATGGAATATACTTCATTTAAATACAATCTGAGTAAAGAATGAATGAAAAATGTTAATTTTCTGGGTAAAAAGATCAGGTAAGATTTAAATATCATTTATGCTTTTGAAAATCACGCTTAGTTAAGATGTTTCCTCTAGTCAAACACATGCAGCAAATCCTATTTTGAGGGGCAGGGACCTATTTAGAGCACATCCAAAGCACAAGAGTATCTAGCATATGAGACAGAGCTGAGTAATCTCAGAGTCTCCATTTGCCTCTGGGATAGGAGAGAGAATTTCAATACAAAAATATTTCTACAAAGTCCTGAATTCCCAACACATATTAAAAAGTTTACACATATACATTTTACTGGGCCCACGTTTTTTGAACTCTCAGTACAAATAGAAAAGTGGGCTGAAGTTGTCTTTATATCAGTAATGTCAAGTCTGTTCTCTGCTTTTCCCTGTATATAATCACAGATATTAGTGGTGAGATTGGAAAAGGTGGGGGAGAAATACAAGCTCCTGCAAAATAACATGGCCACTAAAAGAAACAATTTGAGTCATTATCTTGATGCTAACCCACCAAAAACTGCAACAGAGGAGTCAGGAGGGTGAGAGGGCAGCACAAACATCATCTAAACCCCAAGTTCTGATTTTGTTTCATTTGTGATTCTGTTCTACGTGCTTTCAAATTAACATAGTTGATGTAGTGAGGTGTATTAGCACATAATGGTTAGGATACTATTTTTTCCAGATATTTCAGAAAGCAGTACTAAAGAACATCAGCATCACAGGGGTTGCAAGGTAGTTGGAAGGGAAGAAAACTGATTGAGGGGAAGAAAAGACATACACAAGAAAATAGGGGAGAGATTTAGCCATGTTATACAGCTCTAAAGAAATTTCAGTCTTCTTTACTGGCAATCCACTAGTCTATTGATGAAAGACTATTCATCGATGGAAGCCAAATCTCATTTACAAAAATGTTATTTTTTTATCCTGCTAGACATGCAACCCAAAGTTTCTATGTAAATGTTATTTGTGGAAGTTTCCTTATGCAAGAAGTGTGATTCTTTTTCCTCAAAAATAAAATAAAATAAAAAAAAAGCAGAGCAGCAAGTCTTAAAGAACGTCTGTGGGACAGACAAACAGTATTGATCCTGTGAGCGAAATGCAGATCTCTATCTCCAGCACAACTAAGGAGCACTATGAAAATAACTCGGAAAGCTCTCCTCCATTAACAGGATGTAGAGAAAAAGACTGGCTAGAGCATGAGGAAGACTCAGTTTAAGGGATGGATTAAATGGAAGCTTTCTCTGGCCTCCGAGCTAATTAACTGTAAAGTTTACAGTAGAACACTTTAGATACTTACTTTCTGGCATTAGGGTTGTATTTAGAGGCTAGGGAATAAGATCTTTAGCTGTTATTAGAGTTACAGAAAGATTTTGGTTCAAACACAGAATAAGGCTGGAGTAATTGGCAACAGATTGACTGAAACAGTCAATAAATATTGGTTCATCTAACTTTTCATACTGCAAAGAGTTTGTCCCCAGAGAAATGTAATTGTAAGTTTCATTCTTATATAAAATAAGCTTTTATTACTCATCTAATTTAAGAAACATTAAAAAAATAAGAATAAGCACAAATGTAATCATCCTCTTATATGCTATGAGTATCACATAATTATGCTTTGCTTCCACGTTATTACATATGGAAACTATCAATAACTTCTAATTCAATAGAAAACTCTCTTCCTGGAAAATTTAAAGTAATCATCCCAATGCTTTAGTATTGCTTATATGTTCATAATTCTATACAAGATCTCTTATTTTCAAGATAAAACTCACCAAGTTATCTGAAGATATTTTACTCTGCCTTGTGAAGGAGTTTGTTTTTCACAAGTATCATTCCATATCAAAGCTTCCGATATGACTTTTAATTTATTTTACTCTCTCCTTTATGTTTGATGCTAATGACCTCTGGATTTTTTTAAATGCACAAAATTTTTAACTATACCATTAAGTCATGATGAAGTTTACAATAGCTGAGACATCTGGCCTGGATGTGATATATATGAAAGATAGTCACCTCACAAATCAGCAATCTGTGGTGCTTGAGAGAGATTAGTCAGGAGGTTTTTAAAGCTTTAGGTACTTTAAAGCTTCCTTGAATAAAGAGATCAGACACATCTCCCAGATGTAAAATGCCTCTGTCTCTACTGGAGGGTATACTGATAGATGGCTATGAATGAGAACTGGGTGGCCCAAGAGGTATGGTAGCAGTCTGTAGAGCTATTAATCTCCAAGACATTTTTTGGAAACTACTAATGGCCTGTAAGATTTTACGCAATGTCAATGAAATAATAATTGTTAAATACACTGTTGAGTCCTATTGCATTTGTGGAGGCTCTGCCATAGCTGTTAACCTTAGAAGCCAGAAATAACATACATTAGAAATTACTAAGTGCAGTGCCCAGCACTTGTTGTAAATCGTTGGGATTAGATCCTGGTGGGAATTTGTAGCCCTGTTTTCTCTGACAATTTTTAATAAACTGACCATAACTAAAAAAAAAAAAAAAAAAAAAAAAAAAAAAAAAAAAAAAGGAAAGAGTCCATGAATGGCATATTGTACATCACCTCCTCATTTAGTAGAAGGAAGATTGGCTTCATGGGGTTAAAAAGGCAACACAGCAGCAACAGTTACTTGTTCAAAAATACAAGTAGAGGGGCAGGTGTCCTGACTTATTTACAGCACTTGTTCAGAAATGTGGGGACCCACCTCAGTCTGGAGGGTTTAAATGGTTAAGTTACCAGAAGAGTGCAACAGTCATGGAGCCAGGAAGTAGTTTAGATAAGTAATGACTACTAAAGGAACAGGAATTGTGGAGGAAGGAGACCATTTTCTCTGACACTGGAGTGAGGGAACTGCTGCTGGGTAGTTGATGTATTTCACTCTACACAGCCAAACCCAGGCTTAAATCAAAAACTCCAGAGGTAAGGAAAGATCAGAGTTTAGGACTGATCACTCCTTATAGCTCTTTTTCTGTTCATTAAATGAATCTTGCATTTGTCTATGTTTTTCAGTGCTAGCTCACTTAAATACCTGGAGACAAGGCTGTGCTCATGATGCCTTTGTAGCTCTATGCTTGAGGCATTTTTCCAGGATGTGGGTTTGAATGCACGCAAGCTACTGCCAGGTAGTCCCAAGATGCCTGTCTTCCAGATTAGTGTGCTGAATAGCATTTTAGAGAGTTATCTAAAGGTAATAGATGACACAAGCCCTTTTGAAATCAATTAATCCTGCTCATACAGGTACCTAGATTAGGTAGTAACTTGACAATAACGGAGGCATCTAGCAAGCCACTATATTTTACAGATTTAGGCTTCACAGAGTTGCCTCATACAGACATACACCTACAGTCAGTTTTTCTTGATGCCTGCCTATAAATGACTCCATAGTCTGCATGAGGTTTTTGGGAAACATTTTTCAGTGGTGTCCAGGTTGACATACTCTCTATGTAGGATGTCATCTATTTTCTTATCTTCTGTAAAGTGGACTAGTGTCTGAGAACATGTCCTTACTTTTGGGAAAGCACAGAGCACTGAAGTCCTGGACCATGTGCCAGGAGCTATGGAATGTGCAGAGTTCTGTAAGTTAGAGACATATCACCTTATTAAAGCATTGTTGAAGAGCACACAATTTAAAGAATATAGACACATTCTAAATGTTAAGGCTATACTTGCATAATTCCCAAAGCAGGTGATATTTATAGAGCTCTGCTTTGACTGTGTCTGTGCTATGAACGGCCTTATAAAACAGGACCAGTCATTTTAGTGCATTTTATAAACAATTTTTATATGGATCTTACTTTATTGTCAGATTTAATTAATTTCTAAAAGGAAGATATGGCAAATGGGTTAGATAGTTAATTAGCTGGAGACAACAAAGGTATGGGAATAAGGGAATAACTGTAAAGATGGGGGGAAAGGGACTGAGGCAGAACAAACATGCTTTCTCCCTAATTTTTCTGTTATTTTGATGAAACTGAAACTGATCCACAGGGCAAATGTCATGCCAGCCATTTTGGACTTTTTTGTGTCTTTCTTTCTATAACACTGGAGACAGAGATCTTCAGGGAATGGAACTATCACATATTTGGTGGTTTTGCCTCAATCTTCAACTATTTTAGAAATGAATATATGTTTATATCTCAGAAATAGCTGAAGAGCTTCTAGCAAAGCATCCTAGTATTTATTAATTGACTATTTACTCCAAAGGCCATTTATCGTATTAAAATGAAATCAAATCAACTGTTGCTGTTGGCAGCTCAGTGTGGAATAATGCAGTTTTAAGATAAATGAAAGGCCTTTGGTGTATGAAAAATTTGGTTAGAAAAATCAAAACAGAAGCCTTTAGACCCTTTCCTTGGACAAAGTGTCACAGTAGTTTAAGGTCACTTTGTATAGCTGTATACCAATATCATTTATTATGCCCCTTCTAATCCCACCAAGTTTTTGTAATGAGACAATCTGAGTAATTGTAATTGATGACAAATTTCTACAAGTTGGGGGGTATGTTTATGCTTTATGAGCCATCATACAAGGTTGTTTGAGATGGATGTGTTTAATGATATTTTATTTTAGGGACCCAGTCTCTGAGCTGGCCCAGTTTGGCTTTGTTTCTGTCACTGAAGAATTGAGACTAGTAGTGGGTAGTTTGGGTTTACTAAGTGGAGCTGACTGCCATTATGTTTGTATTTGAAGCTTTCCCAAAACAGATTCCAACTGATATGGAAATGAAAAATAATTATGGAAAGTTTTACGTGAAGAACCCAATTTTAATGATTCTGGTTTTGGAGTTTTTTACATGACTACTTAAACATTGTAATAAAGGATCATCCAGCTCTTAGCTATTCTCAGTTCTCAAGAATAGTAAGTGTAATCAAGTATGACTTTTGACTGCCACATTAGTCACTCAAAAGACCACATTAAAAAAATACAGGGAATGAAAAAAAAATATTAAAGGAGATAAAGAACAAATGGAAGGAACATTGCCATTTTTCAGAGATCAGATAGCAGGACTGGAATGAAAAAGACTATCCAGATGCTGCCTCTTAAGAAATCAGTTGTCCTTGCTGATTCTGCTAGCTTCTTTGCATTTATGTTGTGGGTTATGACTCAAAAATGTGTCTGGAATGATCCATTCCATTGTGTCGTTTAGCTTTCTTTGGAAAAAAAAATAGAATCAAGATGTCATGATTTTTCTGCTAATAATGACATTATTTCTAGCTGGCCTGTTATTACTGTAGTCTTCAGCCAGGCTGCATTCTTTCAGGCTGCAAACACTCAGCTCATATGAGTTATACAAGTTGAGCTCATGCAAGCAATGTTGATTAAAGATTTTCCCTGGCCTAAAGGGTTGCTTAAAGGGTATGGTAAATATTTGGCATTACAATATCAAGCCTGAGATCCTGAGTAATTTATGATGAAACACCTGCACAAATGAGCTGAAAGAAAATGAGCATGCTGAATTATTGCATGAGTTACTAAACCCAAATAGCTTCATATGGCCACACAAGAAAGATGAGAGGCTAAAAATATAATCACTTTCAGTCATTGTGAGGCATGGAAAACAGGCCTGTTGTGTGGTTTGGGGTTTTATTTTTAATACAAAATCACAAGTCTGTCTGATAGAGGATACTATTTTGATATTCTACTCCTAAAATTCTCCAAGCAAAATGACTGTACACTACATAAAAATTTGATTAAAATAGTTGTGTCAAATAAATGTAATGAGGTACACATTCATACCCTTCTATAGGAATTGCTGTTGTTCCCCTCCCCTTCACTCACCCTTTCCATTGCCTTACAACCAAGGACCCTCCTGCCAGGTAAAACTCAGTGAGCAAAACTGTAAGGTATTAGCTGCTGCCACGATCTCTGCTCTGGACATTGGAGAGAAAGAGAGACCTGTGATGTGGTAAGTAGAGAAAATTGCAATATTGTCAAAAAATGCTAATTTGTGATCTCACAGCCTACATGTTGAATGTGTTCATCGTTTTGGATCTTTCAGCCAGTGGAACTGGTATTCAGGTCTTTTTTCCTCCATAAACAAAAGCTTCCAATTTTTAATATAACACTTATTTTACAGGGATTTAAGTAAAATTAGAAACCCAGCTGCTTATGGCTTTCACATAGTTACTTAATGCCTGAGTGCCTGAAGCTTAGAAATGATACGGTGTTCTTTTCACCTTTTTTGATCAAATTCTGTGTTTGTACAGTATCAAACCAGAAGAAAGAGAAGGATTAGCATAAGGCTTGGAAAGGCTGCAAACCTCTGATATCTGAATCAGAAACATCTATTTGTCTGCGTGACATAAGTCCATGGAGACCCAAAACTCAGTTTGATGGAAGCAGACAAACCTTGTTGAGTTATCCACAAAAGATCCCTGAGAAGCACAGCTATGCAGTTGCCTGTGTAATGTGAGGTAAACCTGATGCAAAGAAAGGAGAGACATGGAGTAATAATCAGTTAAATATGTGACTATCTCCTATTTTTCCAAAATTCTATTTCAGGCAGTCTCAAAGCATTCTGTGCTACTCATTTCTATTTGACACTATGAGTTAGGTCTGCTGGTATAAGTAAAATAAGGGATTCCTTTTGTCTGCCCTGGAACAACAGTGAGTCACTCTACAGATACTGTCACATGAAAGAGCAGTTTCCTTAAACCATTTATCTTTGATCAAGCTGTCAATGCCTGAAGACACAGAGGACCCTTGTGCCTGACCAGCCCGTCTATATCCTGTTATGGGAACCCCATTGAACAGCCAGATGTAGCAGAGGGTGGTTCTGGGGTGTGCACTGACAGCATATACGAGTCAAATGCTTTATATCAGTTTAGAAACAGAGGCCCCTGTCTGGATTTCCCCACTCTTGGTTGGCATATTATCAGTTTTGTCAAGTTATTGACTGTCAGTGGCCCCTAGAGCCCTTGATGAAGGACTTGCACTAAACAGTTTACAGAATAACACATTTTTTTAACAAATGCAGTGATAATAGTAAACTGCAATAGATTAAGTTGAGAGATTGATGTTGGTAGTATACTGACGGGCAAAACTGAATTTGAGGCAATATACAGACAAGATCTAATGCCCAATGAAAACCAGCTCATGATAATTATTTTGCATGCATATAAGGTTCTTACCCTACAAATGTCCTTTGGAGGGAGAAGACAGATACAGCTTGTCAACGACACCAGAAGTTGCAATAGAATCTCCTTTGACCTCCCTTTCCTAAGAAATATTTATATTATTTTCCTCAAGGGAGGGCAAAGATAAAGTTACACTTGATGTAATTTCATGTTTAGGTGGATTCTGAGTGACTTTAGTCATTAGTATTTGTAGAAGCATGAAAATTAATATGTATTTTCAAGTTAATGAAGCAAAGTTTGCTTTCATTCACCACCTGGCACATTCCTTTAGCTTTGTTCCCATTAAGTTCATTGTTTTCAACAGAGCATGATCACAACCCCATTGTGTTGCTCCATTCTCTGTGTCATATGTGCATTGATTTCAACAGAGCATGACCACAGGACCTCTGTGCCACTTCATCCTTTGTTTCATGTCTCCCTGAGAGCAGCACACCAAGCTTCCTCAGTGCTCCTGCTTCAAAGGTGTGCACACAGCTTGTCTCTGGTGAACTATAGCCAATGCATACACTCCTTCTTGCTGAACTTTGCTTTTCAGTATTTTCCAAACAGTTGAGACACATTAATTTTCATCAGCTCTCCTCACTGTTTCAGCAAATGTGGATTAGTAGGACGTGGAAGATTGGCAGTGCACATTAAGATCTGTATGGCTGTTGGGCACATATATAAGATAATGTACTGAAAATGGATGGCTGAAGGTAAGAAATCACTGGTGCACCTAACACACAATGAGCTGCTCTGAGAAAGGAGTAGCTTTCTTTTAGCTTGGATCTATGAAAATAAGGCAGGAACAGATGCCCAAAATATCTTGGCTCTTCAAAGCGGAGGTTTTCTACACAGAAAAATAAAAAATGTTACTGTCTTTTGGTACTAGAGATAGTATTTTTACACAGATGGACCCCAAATGAGAAGGACAGTGTTTGATGGACTGGCTCCAAAATCCAAAGAGTGCATTTAAATCTGTATGTATACAAAGTATATGCCTGTATATATAAATACATTGATATAACACGTTTCCACCTGGGCTTCAAAGTCTAAGTGATGCTCTAGTGAAGACAACTCATGCTTTGCTTATGTTGGTCTGTATTTGAAGACATTCTATGTGTGCAAAGACTGCACTGGGCATTTTTTATGAATGTATGGGTGAACGCAGATTATAGGAACAACTTCTAAGTTTCTGAATCTGAACATAATAATTGTAATCTGGCCATTATCAGCAGACCTGACCCAGAAATACTTAAGGAGAACCAGATCTCTATATGGTGCAATAAACTTCTGACTATTACATGGAAACATTTCTTCCTTTGCTGTTAAACAGCCATGGGGAGCAGAACATCAGTTCCTGGTGATTCCTCTTTCCAGGATCCAACAAATCACTCTCTTTTGCCCACTCGCTGATAGCACTGTCTCCTACTACCCATTAAACTATTCATGCCAGAGAGAGATAGCATTAGATATTGTCAAAATTCTGCCAGTGCCCCCAAAATCTGATTAGGTGAGAAACAGACAAAACAGCAAGTAATCCATGGTTAGCACTACTGAGGAAGGCAGAAACTCTTGCCTGGCAATTAATTCCTTCGTTGCAAAACTAGAAATCTAACTTTGAATATGTGAGAAGAAGGTGTTGATCAGGTGTCCCAGGGAAAGAATTCCTTGCATTGCCTGAGACTAGTTAGCAAGTAAGTGCTGAAGAAGACAGAAAAAACTTATTGTAATGTAATCACTTTTAAAAAAACACCAGAGAAAATACATCTCCTCTAATCTTACCAACTAACGAAGTGATACCTTAAAGGCTGAGACTTCACTAACTTATAATTTCCAGGCTCCTTTATGAAACAAGGGTTAAAGCATGGGGTTTAGTGAATCCAAGCTCAAATACGACAGTGCAGAGTAACTGCTTACACTCCTAAGCCACAAAACTTCTCACAAAAAATTAATATAAACATGTTCAAGAAAGATTTATATAATAATAAAAACTCCACGAACTGGTGACTTCATCTCTTCTCCTTTTATTCCAACTTAAATTATTTCCGCTGCCTTTCATATTCTGGTTAAATTAAAATCTTATTCAGTATCCTACTGATCTGACTATGATTTTTTTTTCCAGCCAGAATGAAAACCCCAGCCCTCTGGAAACAGATGTGCAAGGACCTATACACAGAATTCAGATAATCCCTTAACTGTATGTTTGATGATCGAGATATACTAAATATCATATCATAATGACTGTTTTCTAGTTCCTGTAAAATTGATTTCTCTGTTGTTCCTTTCTTCCCTTACATCTTTAACATTTTTATATTTAAATTTGAGTACCAGGTCTAGAAACGACACTAATGTCCTAATTTTGATTGAATATTGTGACAAGAATTCCTGTTTCTATTATACATTTTTCACTTTAAGTACCCAGATATCAATGGAATGGAATTTTCATCTATGATAGTACAACACCTTTCCAAATCAGTTGCATTTACATCAGATTCTCATTCTTTGTAGATAAAAATTGTTGACTTACACTGGTATACAGTTAGAAACAATTCAAAACTCTGTTTCAATTAAAAGCAATTCCCAAATAATTATAAATTGGATTCACTCTGTTGTTCTGCCCAGAAACTGAATTATTCCAAACCACTGTGCTATTTTAAAAATTCTGGGCAACAAAATTTTTTGCCTTTCTTCTCAGGTTTTTCACCAGAATAGTTAGGTTAGATGAAAAAAAAAAAATAAAAGGTTATAAAAGCTTTTAGAATATCTGAAAGAAGGACAGAAAACAGATCTAAAGTTCCATGGGGACATTTTTTCCCCTCATTATTTCATGTCTTTGACCTCATTTTGAGTAGGAATCTCAATGAATGGGAGTACCCCTCATCTGCCAGCAGCTCATCTCTGGTGTCTCACCTTTCCTGATACCTGCTCATGGGAAGAATGTTCTTAAATGTGGAAGGAGGGAGAGAAACAAAAAGCCCAAGTCTGCTCCCTCATACATCTCAAATTCCAATCATGTTTGTATCCATCCATTTCAAACTTCATTCTCCAATCTTTGGACAAGCAAAAACTGCCCATTTTAAAAAAAGGGCAATTGGTTCTAACTGAACTTTTTTGTTTTACCTCCTACTCTTCTGTTGCAAATATCTCTTTGGACCACCCAACACAACTCAGCTATCTTTCCCTGGCATTCATGCACTTGGAGCCCTTGCAAATGTTGTCCCTATTAGTCATTGCTTGGCCCAGCTACAACTGGCATAGTGAGGTTTTCGGAGCATATTTTTAATTTGCAGTCAGTTCCTTTTGACTCTTGGACATGAGACCAAAGACAGGATATCATACACTAAATCAGTGTAATAATTAGCTTGATATATGCTTCTTAATTAGTATAATTGTGATTGGCAAAAAACTCTTATGTTTTCATGACACAGGGGTTAATGATTTATATAAATTATGGTGATGGTGTCCCATTAGTTGGAGTCCCAAAGCCATCCCTGTGGAGGGCATATATAGCACAGCTATAATTCCTCCAATGGTCTAGCTCGATGGTGGAGTTCTAGGATCTCAGTAACTTGCAAGAGCCTGGGTGGCCCAAAGTCACCATTTGGGTGGCCCATGGAGCAGAATTTCACTGTTCTGAGTAGTCATGGTGTGTTTAGACTACAATGTAAATGAACACAAAAGTCCATCACCCCCTAGGTGGGAGCAAGGCACAGAAGATTGGGATAGCATGCAACTGAAGGCGCATTGCTCCTCCAGGATTTAAAAACTTCCAATTTAGTACATTGTCTACTTCTAATCCTGAATGCAGATGGTGTCAGAAATAGTTGTGCCTAAATTAGAACCAAGACAAGATGTACAAGCCGAGTTAAGGCTCCTGCAGTCATCCTCCACTCAGGGCTGCAGACAGACAGAACTAAATGCATGTGGTTCTATTTCTGCCTCTTCCCTTTGCTAGCTGAAAC
Source organism: Trochalopteron elliotii (assembly GCA_024734555.1). Taxonomy (NCBI): domain Eukaryota; kingdom Metazoa; phylum Chordata; class Aves; order Passeriformes; family Leiothrichidae; genus Trochalopteron; species Trochalopteron elliotii. The sequence continues at coordinate 971,658 of JANPWX010019747.1, read as the reverse complement.
CCATATGTGAATCACAGGGTGCTTGAGATGTTCTGCTAGTATATATCACTGTTCAAAGTGCGGTGTGTGCACTTACTTCTGCTAAATCTCTGTGCTCCTTAAGGGATAGTTCATTTAAAAGATGAGAGAGATAAGATTCTTCTAAATGTGATCTGTTCATGTATATCCAGATGGACTGGCAGATATGGCAAGCACTTTGATAAGACCTGAAATCTTGCACAGGCTGCTAGAAGCCAAACAGATGATTTGCAAGTTTTCAATGAAATTTGGATCAGAAAGAGATGAAGATACTGTGTTGGTTCCTGGTGGTAGATAGATGTGTTTCTGGAAGGATCAAGCAAAGCAAAATCAGAACTGGTGTTTTGTGCAGAATGGAAATAAGACAGCAAGCGATCACACAGATAGCAAGAAGCTTTTCTTCCTAAATAATTGGTATAATCTGAATATATATGGAAATATCTGACTTAACATAAGCTTGAAAAGCACAGAGCTCTCTCATGTCGTAAAAAGTAAAATATTTCTCGCCATTTTTATAGTTTTCCATTGCTGTTGAAAGTAGGAGTATGCTGTTATAAATATGCTTGATTCCTTCCTTCGTGTATTTAGCATTTTCCAGGAAGTGGGGCTTCTCTTGATTTATGAAATTCAAGGCTCCACAGGCAATCTCTTTGCTTGGAGAGAACCATTTTGTTCCTTTGGTAAAATACGCATCTCCAGCGGACAAAAATCAGTGAAAAATTAAAACTGACAAGCAGCATTTATCCATCATGAACTTTTCCTCTGAGGTTACTAGAGAGCAAACCAAGCTGTATGCTCGATTTTTTGTTGTTTTTATTGTACTGTTTTTTCAAAAGCCGTGAATTTTCAGCATAATTGTGTGTGGTATAGTTCTCATTGCAGCAACCCAAAAGTTAAAAAAAGAAAAGAAAGCCAACTAGGAAATGTACTTAAAATTGGGTTCCTATGACTGTGTGGGGTCTTTGAAGTGTTTTCAAAATGGCAAAATGGCAACATAACTGTGTTTCTATGACTGTATATAGGCATTGGCTTCAATTCACAAATCTCAAATTCCACCCAATTCTCTGTGTGCCTGGTGTTTTCTATTGGCAGGACACTTCCTACCGCCTAGAGCCAATCAACAGGAAATATTAGGGCTTGGATGAATTTAAGATGCCTAAATCTGGAATCTACTTTTGTTGAAATTCTTGACCCAGATCACCTGCCTTTCAGTCTCAGGTGTGAACCAGAACACCATTCAATTCTGTCCCTATCGCTCCTCTCCTCTATCTCTTATTCTTCTTTTAGCATACAATGTACTTATTTCAGTGGAAGACCAGCAAGCTGGAGGGCAGTGATTGATATAGCACCACATATAAATGGTGGTCAAGAACATAATAATAACTTTGTTGCTGCTATCAAGAGACTGAACCAATTAAATGCCATATTTTAATATAAACTTTTGCCAGGACTGTATTTGCTTTATTGAAGTTTCTAACAAGCCTTTAATGTTGCTACAACAGGATATTACTTTTTCTTCAGATAAAATATAAGTGTTCTGCCACAAAAGGAGTAAAGACTGTGCTATAAGGTTATGTATTAAACAATTTCTGCATACTTCCAAGCACTGTAACTTAATCTTAGCATAGTAGGGGCACAGGTTTGCTATGGTGCAAGATGTGAAATGTTTACATAAACCACAGTTAAAAGAATTTCTAGGCTCAGTTCAAGAGTTTACACTTTCAAAGTCATTCCACCAGGGCATTCATCATGATCACACAATTGCTTTGTCTGAGTTCTTTAATTCTTTCACCCCTCTGAAACTGTGTATTTAAAAACCTATCACAGGATTCCTAAACAGAAGAGGTCAGCTAGGTGTTGCAACCACATCTCTTCACTAAAAAAGCCATATGTAATCAGCTGAGCTTTGGCTCCAAACTGTTGTAAACTACCAACTCATATGAGTATTACTGTGAAGAGATCTAGGGAAAATGTCTGTAATATCTACTATCTGTGTAATAATCAGAGTTATGTCTATCATTAGCACTCAAGCAAATAAGTGCTGGTACTTTTATGGTACCTAAATAGCTTTTTTTCCAGCGGTGGTCAGGCCTGTTAGCCCGGCTACTGCTCAAAGGGCTTGGCCCTGGTGTCTGGAGGTGGATGCTGGGAGCGTAGGAGCAGTGCTTTCTCTCTTGCAACGTATAATGTTTGGAAGGCCAGGTTTGGGTAGCAAAGGGGCTGCAGGGTTGGTTTCTGTGAGAAGATGCTGGAAACTGCCTTCATATCTGACAGAGCCAACTCCAAGACAGACATGCTGCTGGCCAAACAACCAAGTGATGATGCTGGCATGCCTTTGGGATAACATACTCAAGAATGGCTGCAAACTGCTGCACAAGAGCAGCTATGAGAAAGAAGTGAGAGCATGTGAGACAAAGTCCTGCAGACAGCAAGCTCAGTGAAGGAGGAGTAGAGGAAATGTTCCAGAGTTTCTCCTGATACCACAGTGATGATGATGCTGATGCTGAAACAGATTGTCCCTTCAACTACAAGGATCAACCCTAGGTCTCTGTGTGTTACTAAAATCTGAGGGGAAAAAAAATCACTGAATGGCTTATTTGCCAGGTGATTACTTCAGCAAATATCCTCACAGTCTTTTCTGGGTATTTGTGGGTGCTTGACCAAAACAAAAGAGGTGGCCAAAAGTCGGTAGAGGAGTGTAGCATCAGACTACACTTCTTTTGTCTCTGGAAGTTTCACTTGAGGGGAAAGATACAGTGAGTTTTTGGGGGCAGGTAAAGGACGGGGCTGGGAGCAGCTGCACTCTTGCTCTCAGCATCGGAAGGAAGATGGTCAAGGTGTTGTTTACCGCGGAGAGAATTCACTGTCAACACCAAAGTTCAGTCCTAATGACCTATTACCATCTGCTTGTGTGTCCAGGAATCCTGAGCTCGTTTTTCTTTCCTGCCCTGCTGGAGCTGGGCTGCCGCTGTCCAGCTCCCGCCGCTTCTCCGGCCCTGCCCTGGGTCTTTGCTGCGCTGTAGCCCTGCAGCCCCTGCCCTGCTGGGACATCCCCACAGCTCCAGCTACCACCGAGGAGCTTCTGACACGTCTCATCCACCAGCCTGGGATTTCTGCTCATTCCTGCTGTTCCAGCTTGGTGCTCCTCAGAGCCCTTCAGGGGCACTGGGATCAGACTACCCCAGAGTGAAGCAAAGCCTCTCCTCCATCTCCTCCTGTCTAGGCCGAGAAGGCCTTCACGAGTTTCCTGGTTCTCTTTTGTTGTTAATGCCGTAGTTATTGTTGTTTGTTTGCCTTGTTATACATGCTAGTAAACAACTGTTATTCCTATCCCCATACCTTTACCTGAGAAACCCTTAATTGCAAAATTAGAATAATTTGGAGGAAGGGGGTTTACATTCTCCATTCTAAGGGAGGCTCCAGCTTTCCCTGGCAGACACCTGTCTTTCAAACTAAGACAATCTCCTTTACTATTAATGCACATTAAAAAGACCTTCTTGTCTGACACAACACTGGCCAGTCTCAACTCTTAATTGAGCTTTGGTCTTTCATATCTTCTCCCTGAGTATTCAAACCACAGTCTATTAACTTTCCAAAAATTCAAAGATTTCCTTCCTGAACTTACTTCCACATGCATAATTTCCTTTCCCTCTTGAATTTCAACATGAGTTCCTTGTTCAGCCTGACATTAGACACAGTGGAATTGACTGATCCTGTGCTTTTAAAATGTGCTTCTTAAGAACTGACTGGCACTCACGGACCCATAAGCCCTCAGAAGCAGATTCCATTTGGACACTGCTTAGCTCCCCAAGTAGCTTGAAACTTGTCCTCTTCAAATCCAGAGTAAGCACTTTGATTACCTCTTTTTCTCATACACTGAAAAGTTTAAAATCAATCATTTTGTCATAATTGTGGCCAAGACAGCCACATATCACTGCAGCCCTCAAAAGTCCTTTTATTCAGAAATAGTAAGTTTAGGAGGGCAACATTCCTACTTGGGTCTCTGAGTACCTAGGACTTAAGCTTCAGGAATTTGCCAGACTAGTCACAGAAGTATGGTATTTGCAGAAGATCTCTGGGAAGTTGAAATCTCTGATAAGAGCTTCTGATTAGAAATTTATCATAATTCTAAAGAACACATCAAAAGGTGAGAGGACGTCTATTCCTTCCCAAATATGGAATCACAGAATCACAAAAAGTGTGCCTGAATGAGGAAGCGGTCAGCAAAGTCAGAGGAACTCACTAGGAGTGTTCAGCAGGGCCTGTGGCCCTGGAATAGTCACTGTGTGAGACCCCCTAGCACCCTACAGCAGGGCAGTGGGGAGAGGAGCAGGGGAAGAGGTGGCCTTAGCTCAGCACCCAGAGCTGCTGATTTCCCCAAAGCCAAGACTCAAGCCCAAGCCTGGAGTCTTGCTCAGGTGTTCACACTGTGGGTGTACCCAGGGAGCCCTGAGCACAGTGTGAGGATGGATGGAGTTAGGGCACATGGTGCCCCTTCTATCTGAGTGTGCTCTGTGGCTGTACTGGGTTTGCAGTCCTTGGACACCCACGGTGGAGCCATATCATACTTTAACCCCCAGCCAGGAGCTCCACGCCGCACTGCTGCTACTCACTGCTTGGGGGGGAGAGGATTGAAGGGTTAAAGGTGAGAAAACTTGTGGCTCGACATAAAAGCAGTTTAAGAAGAAAAGCAAAAGTCACACATGCAAAGCTGGCCACCCCCACTTCCACAAGCACTGCCACTGCTGCTGCAGTGGGCTCCTCTTTCTGCGTTCTGCCTAGACCCATCTCTCATTGAGGATGACAACCACCCCAGGGGAGAAAGCTCTGAACAAGATGGACTTGAGACACCTGCTGCTGCATTTTCAAAGGTAATTTAAGTTGGGGCCTAAAAGAATTACGAAGCTAGTAGCTGTCTTTGGATATTAATTGTAGCTAAAATCCATGACTGCAGTAATCTGTCTTCCTGGCTTTCCATATTTATGCCTTGGATTTGCTAGGCAACCACTAACAAACTCTACCAGGTGCATGAGGGTGTAACTCCATGCTCCTCTGGTCAAAGTCACCTCATCTTGGTAGCTCTGGGGAAAAGGGATAGTTATACAAGCTGTGTTCACCCAGCCTGACAGGTTGTGTGCATTTCTCACTAGTACAAAGGCCTGTGATTTGTGGCAGTGGAAATTGGTATACACCCACTTCTTCTGACTGCTGCAGAGGAGACAATCTGCATTGCAAGAGGACTTGGTTTCAGTACCCTCTAGTTCCTGAAACAGTTTGGGACAGCTACATTCATTAGTGAGTAGATATCCATGGCAGGGAGGTATGGACACTGAAGCTGGTGACTATCATCTCTGAAAAGCTCAGTTTGGTGTAATCTGGCCAGTTTTCCCCACAAGCTTTTCTTCATCTCCTGGCATAGACACAGTTGCACATCTGTCACCATTTTCCTCAGTGACAGCCATCTCTCTGAGGAACAGAACGACCACACAAAGGTAAAAAAGGAAGAAAGTAAAGCAGAATGATTAAAACAACATTACATTGACCCAGTGATTTCAACAGGGTGGGTCCACCTGCACAGAGATGTTTGCAGCACTGGAGCCAAAAATGTGACAAAACCAAGTTTTCCTTGCTTTCAAGTCTGCAGTTGATTATAGAAACAAAAATGGTACCAGAAAGCTGGAAGCAAATTTTAAGGGTCATAATCAAAACCAAAAGATGAACTGAGAAATATTTTAACCTGCCAGAATTTATGTGCAAAAGTTCTGTGTTTCTTCTGCAAGATGTGATAATATTTTTCCCACTTAGCAGAGGATATTGCAAATATTCGTGTGAGTGCAATCAGAAGATTAAGCAAAAGGCAGCTTTGGACACGAGCCTGGTCAGTCAGGTAGTGAAGTAATTGTTTTTAATATGTTATTTTTATAGGTAAGATCATAATTACAGACAGCTCTTCAAACTTCTTACTTTTCACCTTTTTTTTTTACTTTTCCTCTAAATGTAAAGTAATTTTTCTCTGGCTTGCTTTTTTGTTTTTGTTTTTGTTTAGAATCCTTTAATTAAGCAAGAGTATTGTGGCTTGCTATTTCAAGTTATTTAAAGACTGTCAAAGGCAGAAAGATTTTTTATAAAATCAGGTTTGCATTGCTTTAAAGGAAAAAGACTACCTAATTTTGAAAATCCCACAAGGTTCATATTTTTATTCTTAGATAACAGCTTTGACATATTGATCTTTAGTTCGCAAATTAAGTTCCTAATCTCAGGTGAATAGAACCTATTTCGTCCAACTTCTAGGGAGTTTTTCATTAAGGAAAAACCCAGTTGATAATTTTTTTTTATTTCTTATTACTGCCCTATGTTGAAACACCATATAAACAAATTGGTATATTGAAAATTAGTTTAATGTACTTTTGAGATATTGGATAGAATAAAATTTTCAAATCAAGATTTCCATATCCTAAGATCAAAAAAGACCCAGGAGACTGTAACTACAGAGGTTACTTTGGCAAAAAGTGACATTTGTGTTGAGCTCTCTGATGTTACATGAATTACTTATTTAGTAATTCTAATTTTATTTTATTGCAAGATATGACAGTAGAACTGCTTCATGAAATTTCCATGTAAAATAATGACAAGCAGTAGATCAGTGCATCCAAAAAGGATTGAAACAACATTTTTTAGTTATTATAGCCTCTTTGATATATTTTTAATGATTTTAGATAACTGCTATAATAATGTATAGGTATTCAATTTAGTTTTACAACAAAATGTTGCTCTTCTGGGTGCTCTTTAAGGTGTGAAAAGATTTTTAACATGAACTCGATATATTCATTAATCTTAGTTTTCTTCTTCTATTACATAAATGCAGTCTCTAATTGTGATGTAAATTTTTTCAACATTTTCAAAGTAACAACTTCAATTCTGATTTCATCTTTGGGTGCTCTGCCCTAAAAAAGTAATTGATGTTAAATGTATGCAAATGAAAAGATCTTTTTAGGCTCCATTAATGTCTTGAATTAAATACAGGAAAACAAGTTCTATATTGGTTTAGAGACTGCCATTCCATGAGAATGAAGCCATTCCATGAGGATTTTTCAGGTTGTAATTCAGTATAGAATCCAAACTGACTTCTTTTAATAAAGTGCATAGGATAAATGTTGGTTTATCAAAGGCATAATTCAAAATTTTATCTAAACTATAGATGGAGATTTGCTCATATAAGCAAATTATTGCAAAATGTCTAGTTTTAAAATATGCCTTTATTTCAATTAATGGGCTGATGTGTGCTTACTGTGCAGAATAATTTTAAATTAGTTATTATTTTTTTCTTATATAGAGCTTCTAATGGGCATTTTTTCTCACCCTGATCTTATCTGATCACATAACTATAATATGTATATATTTGTAAATGTTTGGATGCAACTTGCTATTTTCAAGATTGTGGGGTTTTGGTATTATTTTCTGGGGTTTTTTATAATCCAGAAACAAATTGTAAAACATTATAAACATCTTTGATTTTTTAGTCTGAGCGTGAAACCCACCCACACCATAACTGGACATACTGCATATGTAAGTCTGAAAATATCTTATTTTCCTATATTGTCCAGTTTTCATATAATTTATTACCAGCTTCTGCTTTTTTCCCAGATTTTGCTGATCCTTTTACTTCATGACCTGAATAATTTACTTCATAACTTTACAGCATACAAGTATCACCGTATTCCAAATGATTTGCATCCCTAAAGTGATGGCTAAGGCTCAGCAACTGATCTTTCAGAAAAGCTAAATTTGTTCATCTACATATATTTTGCATGTCTTCAGTAATAGAGGCACCCATAAAACGGGTATTTATATTGCATGTACCTCTTAAAATAAAGTATTCCTAGAATAGATCTTCCTGAAAAAAATCTAGGAATCCTCTGGAGTTGTCAGAGCTTTCATCAACTGCAGATTTTGAGAGAGATCACAACAGTAATAATTTGATGTTAACAAGGACACAGCATTTGCTGACTGGTGATCATTTTTCATGTCTCAGATGGAATGAAAATGTTCCTTTGTTTTGTTTATTCCCTCTCGTTGTAGGAGCAGACTGGGAACAGGACACATTGGCACGGAGAGACACCAAGTGAAGAGAGCTGGGGAGTGTGAATGAAGACTAACCAGGAGCTGCATGCAGGGCAGGGGTGAGGACTCTGCCCACCTTCTCTTCCACACAAGAGGAGGAGACAGGTGTCCAGGCAGGGTTTGGGCTAAAGATCCCAAGGCCTTCCTCGGGTCATACAAATGGCAAGTGTCTGAGGCTGTGGTGGGGGAATGTCCAAACATTCAGTGAAAATTGTGGGTGTGACCTGATTACCTCAGCAAACTGTAAGGGACTTCAGACACATGGACAAACACAGTGGAGATTGGACTTGACCCATCAAGTGCATTCCCCTGCAGCTGTACTTGCATGTCTGCAAGACATTTGGTGCAGATAAATCACCAAGATCACCCACTTCCACACCCCTACAGTACCCAGCCTCATTCAAAATCCTGTGCCATTTTGGAGACAGTTGTGTATTTACCAGAATTCATGCTTGATCTGTAGGAGCCCTCTGTCCATACTCCCTCAGACCACTCTCTTCCTTCACTCAACATTTTAGGGGCCTCCAGGGAAAGATGTATCTATGTTCAACCTCTGTTGACCTAAGCCTCAGGTCTGAACTTCTGACATGTTTAAGGCTGTGGCTCCATGGTGCATCTGTGTCAAAGAAAAAGATTTTGTCACAGCATCTGCTTTGCAGCCATTTGACTGTTTGAACTATTCCATGGGCACTGGAATATGAACCAATTCTCAGTTTCTCAAGGTGGAAGGTGTAGGTAGCTGAATCAATGTGATTCAAAAGCAAACATGCTGTTCACCATTACAGTAAATGAACTGAAAGGAACATGAAACACATATTAGAAGGAAAACTATGTTTGCAAAGCTACTGTTTCTGGGCATAATATGGGTAAAAGAGCTGTTTTACTTTCAGTGGCTTGTACGAAAGAGGTCTTCTGGTACATCCACCCCATCTTTGTACATTTCTCTTTTCTCCACATAGCTTTTCCTAAAGGCAGATGTGATAGGCCTAAAGAATAGAGCAGATCCCCTTACTGTGTTATGTGCACATATGGGCTAAGACATGAGATAACATGAATTCCTCAGTGTACACTGATTTCTCCTCTTCATCAGAGCTGAAAGAAGTACAGTAGCTTGGCATTCATCTCTGCCTGTAACATAACAGATCATCTAGTATGAACAATCAGTATCAACACAAAATAACACCTTCAAGTGTAAACAGTATTACCCATGAGAGAATATATTATGTGAGTCACAGCACCTGTGCCTGACAATGAAAAAACAGTATGAAGGTATTGTATTTAAGATGGACAATGCCAGATAATGGCAAAGCTAAGGCTCTGTTATTGAAGGGTTTGAAAACTGAAATCCATTTCCATTACTAGTCAGCATGGAGAGGAGGGCTGTGGACAAAGATCATACCAATTTTTATTTCCACACTGATAAACTTGCAGGGCTTTGCAAGCCCTCCCCCATTAAAAACTTCTGCTGAAACCATTAGCATCTCAACCTGACAAAATGGTTCCTGATGGGAGATGAGCTCATTGATCTGGAGCAATTTATAGGCAGTCTACTAGATAGATAATCTACTATTACAGAAAAGTTCTGTCATAGTTTTTCCCCTTTTTGTCCTTTTTTTGTTGTTGTTTGCCAAAGTTCTTTACACTATGGTGAATAATGATGAAATACAAAACTAATTACTAACAAACCTAGTCAGCTGATCATCCAAAGTGGACTACAGCACGTTCAAGTCCATGGGCTGAGGAAAAGTCATGTACAGTGTTTATGCCAATGAATAATGACTATAAATTGCATAAGATAATCAAAATTATTATTAAAATAATTAATCAAAATGTCTCCATGCTTATAATTTCCTGCAAAGCAGCCTCTTTTTTTCCTACTTTGATTCAATAAAGATTGAAAAATGTTAGACAACAGTAAAATTTTAAAACAGAAATTTCAAAATATTTTACAACATTTAGACCATTTTAACCAAATGAGACTAAATAGATTTTCTTAATTTTAAATTTCTTAATCTTACTTTTATTTAAAAACAAAGATATATTACAACCCTAAGATCTAACTGAATTTTTCCAAGATTTTTCTAGAGACCAAGGTAGGTCTAACCAGCAAAGTCTTCAAAATATAATGTGATTCAATCTGATGAAATGATCCTGTAAGCCTGATTCAGCCTTGGAAGATCAGACAAAGTCAGTAAATAGGGAATAAGGACAGAATTGATTTATGGTAAAATAGCAGTTTTGTTATACTCACATGTGTTTGACTGGTTTTTGATTTCATTTCACATATTGCACCAATAAACTACCCTCTGGATATTTCCCTCACAGTCCATAGACTAGAAAAGTAGTATATATACCTTAAGACTTCAGCTTCTTACTCAGGTTCTACACAACCAAAACTGGGTAAGAAGAATGTTGCCCTGAATAGGAAGCACATAAAATAAACAAATTAGGAGAAAAAAAAATGGTATAGAAGAATAAATAAAAGATTTATTCTATGACCCAATAATCAGAGCATCTAAACCCACAGAGATTCTAGTGGTGCTTGTTTATCTGCCTGTTTATTTAATGTATACATTGAATCTTCAATTTGCTTATATAGCACATATAATATGTTCGAAGAAAGAGGCCAGTAAAGTATTTTGAGATGACTGGATGCATATTTTACCAAGACTTAGTTAAAAAGTTAGCTCCCAAAAGGGTTTTAGATTCCAGAAGCATTAAGAAAATGAAAAATTTTTGAAGAACATTCCAAATGTTATTCTGAGACTCTGGATGAATAAGAAATGTCTGGCAGATGTCTTTGCAAACTTTCCAGAACAATGTGCTGTCAACTCAAGGTAAATGATTATAATATTTTATCCAATTTTTAACAGTGGGAAAACCAAAATATGTCCCATAATGAGAAACAAGCTTACTTTGTTTATGATAGTCTCCTTTAGCTCTGGTTTATCTTTAGGACAGTTAGGGTTTGCTTTATTTAGAATTTAAGATTTATAAGCAGTTAGTGAAATACGCTTACAAAATTATTATTGGTGAAGTCTTTCTATTGCGCATTCATTTCCAAACGATATTTGTTTTTTTCTTATCCTACTGTGAAATGAAACCAAATGTCAGAACCTTAAAATATTTCATTATGTTGATTTTTCTTCATTATTTTGCTTTTAATTGCTTAATGAAAGTATGTGGAATTACACCAACAGGATCCTTTAACAGCTCAGACCCAAATGTTTCTAAGCTTTGCCCTAGCTTGATAAGCAATAGTATGACAATAACATTGCTAGTATCACAGAAAATAAGTGTTGTCTGCTAAGAACAGACTAAGAATTGAGGAGCCAAATATGCACTAATAGTTAATCATGGCTATAAGTCCTCCAGACTGAAAAATTTGCACCTATTTTTAATTAATAGGCTGCTTAATTTTTTTTTTTCCAAATGTAATGGACACCTACTTACTGCATTATTTTAATACTGTGGAAAGCAAATGTGGATGGCTTTTTTTCTTTACTGTCCTGGTCATCCACTACACTAATTTCCACGGAGTTCTTTTTGTTCGTTTTTGTCTTTCTTTTTTCTTTCAAACGTCGTCCCTCAGGTTTGTGATCTAGTTTATAGGAGAAACTGCAGAAGTAAAGTCTGATGTCTTTGGGGAAAGGTAACTATGAGTTGTTTGGACTGAAGTATACAAAATTCAGAAGAAAATAAGATGGCAGATGTGAGGTTTTGCCAAATGGACAAGAACTCAGGGGCATGGTTTAAAGTAAAGAGTAGGTCAAGCCTGCAAGGAACTCAAGAGGCATTTCTTCTGAGATCACAGGAAATAGAAAAGACACCAGTCAGCAATATAAGTAATTACTACAGAGGAAGGTCAAAAAACTTTTAAGACATAGAGAAAATGTCGGACAAAAATCCTATGCTATAACACAGGAAAGACTGACCCATCTGCCACCTGCATGCTGTGGCCCTAAGAGTGAGCTGACCTCTCTAAGTTCTTTTACAATACACAGAAATGCCTGAAATATTTTTTGTACCACATAACTTCTTTTTTTCTCTCTCATTTCTGGAGTATGCAGTAAAACTAAGCATATTTATTAATGTGGAATATTTATGAGTGTTTTTGCTTATTTATATCAGCTTGCATACAGTCCTTAGTATTATTTGTTATTTCTAAGTCAGCTACAACATGGAAAATGATTTTCAGTATAAAAAATGTACAGTATTCCTTTTCAGAGAGGCTGTAATGCAGGAAGGCAACATATGAATAAATTGCAGGAAGGAGAAAAAAATACGAGTACATCATATCTTTATAGAGCGGTAATATTGTTGGCAAATTGATCAGGGAAACGTAAGTAAAGAAGGTTAAAGCAGATCAAACCACAGAAAATCTTATGCTTGATAATTTCTCTTGGGTATAAGCATTAGCCCAAGTTTTGTCATGTGTTATTTTAACTTTTGTAAAATGGACTATTAATACAATCTTTCTGACTTCTAACTCACAGCATATTATCAAAAACCCTCTGTCTTTTCCATCAAACTTGTAAGAGAGACTGTACCTTATAAAACTTGGAAAAATCATGCCATGGAAATTATTTGGATAGAGAGGATAGTGAGGGGGTAAAAGGAATGTTGTTGCTAAGTTCCTGAAATGGAAGTTAATGATCATAATAAGAGCAATGCTTTGTGTGCCTCATATGAGCATGTTTTGGCAGATGAGAAAAAAATTTGGATTCAAAGAAAATGGGGAGAGGAGAGGAGAGGAGAGGAGAGG
>JANPWX010019747.1:939409-958359 GCA_024734555.1 Trochalopteron elliotii | reverse complement strand
GAGAGGAGAGGAGAGGAGAGGAGAGGAGAGGAGAGGAGAGGAGAGGAGAGGAGAGGAATAGTGTGGGTCTAAATCAGCATGGGATGAATCAAAAGACAGTTCAATTAAGTGTCTGACTCTCTGAGTTCTGCCAGTGACTTACAGAAGGGAAACAGCCTTGACTTCATTTACAATGCCAAAAGGATATATGCAGAAATTTATAGGAAAAAAAAAAGGAATGGGTCCCTTCCTCCAGCTTCAGGCCTTCTCAATTAGAAAGGGAGGGACTCATACTATCCCACTTGAGGAACACAGTTTAACCAGCTACATTAAGCAGTCTCCCTGAACTCCTTCACTAGTCATGGGAGACAGGTAGTTTTCTGTAAAGCCAAGGCAACGTGTTTAAGTTCAGTGCCCAGTTAACAGGAGTCTCAGAACTGTGTCTAACTTGGCCACAGCTCCTGGTGGTAATATTTCTCCTCTGAATTAAAATGCAACAGATCTCATGTTACTGGATATTCAAACAGAGATTTTTGAAGCTGAAATTGCAGATCTTCACTACTGGGGTCAAAGAGTCAAACTAATGAGCTGCATATGACAAAACACACCACCAACACCTCTGAGGCTAGCAACAACTAAAGGGCTTAGAGTTCTAAGGCACTCTAGGCTATAGAAACTATTAATAATGTAAAGAAATTAATAGTAAGACTGAATTGGATGCATTGATGTGAGGCATAATTACTCACTGAAAAATGCATTAACAGCACAACAGCTGTGCCACTAGATCTTTCCCTGGGGAAGTAAGCATTACAAATTACTTCAGAACAGAATGCCACAAGAAGTGCAATCTGAAAAATTAAGGTCTAGTAGCAGGCTACATGCCAAATTGTCAAAACTGCAGAATAGGTGCATGACGACCATAAATTCTATTTGTTTCTTAACAAATGCCTGCCTTTAACTTGAGGGATCTAAATTAGCTGAACCTGTGGCATCCAATCTTAGTCTACTTCCCAGTAAACTGAATTAATCTCAGCCTCCAACTCTGTTTTCAAGGGATGGATTTGGCCTTTGATTTGTGCCACGCCTTCAAAACCTTTTATAGAATGCAATAAAGCAGGCCCAGCAGAAGCTGAGAACCAATATATTAAAAACTATAGAGTCTGAATTCTAGTTTTGCTTTTTAATGGAGCTTTCATGGAGACCTGTGCCAGCAAAACTCTAATGCATGTGCCACATGTAATAATTACTTGTAATCTGCTTTGAAAGAACAGAGGATGATACATTTCCATTCTATTTTCAAGATATCAAAACCTCATGCCTGTGCCTTTTGATCCATTTTGGATCTGTATGCCCTGCAACTGCACAGGAGACAGCATCTATTTCCTCAGTAACAGCATGACAACAAACTCATCCCCAAGAAAAGCATTAAGCTGGAAAGGAATACAAAAGAACCTTTAACATTTAAGATTGGATTTGCAAAGAAATATTTCATAACCACAGACATGCTTGTTTAACTTAAGGAGGAAATAATTTCTTGCACTGTGTGGCTGAAGATGGTAATAGAGCAGTATAAATAGCTGCCACCTCCCCCTGCATGTAATAACCACAGTGTACACTGTTTGAGCATGACCACAGCAGGGCAGACTTTCTTTCCTTTCCTAGCATGGACTCCTGCATGAGAACACCTGTCTCAGGGAGTACAGGATTTATTAACACCTGAGTAGAATCTGCACTAGTAGCCTGCACAAGATCAGCAACAGGCTGGGCATAGACTAGCAAAGACTGGTTAGTGCAGCACACAGTATCTGGCTTTTATTTGGGCAGTATATTAAATTTCACAGGTCAATTTTTGTTTCTCTCTCTTTTTTTTTTTTCTTCTTTATAATAGCAATGGTCCTTCTTCCAAACACATTCATGACCCATGAATGTAGTCTTTACAGCTCCCTTCCCTTTGCACCTCTCAGCATGCAATACAGGAATAGGCATTCATGACCGAATGACAGAAGCCTGTCTACCCTCTAAGGACTGGCAGAGACTCCACCATCACCACAGGCCTCTCTATTCTTGCATCACTCAAACGTATGCTAATACTGGAGTTTAGAAACTGCACATTGTTCTGTAACCATGATGAATCCTGAAGCCTTATGTGAGATGTCTTATAAACTATACCTCCTTAATATTACATTACAGTGTTTGCATTTCTCTTAACAGCCTACTGCTGTTGACTGAGCATCTGTTAATCCCTCTCTATTCCAACTCTTTTTTCACTTCCTAGTCTGTTGCTGCCTGTCCCCTATTCAGGTAATGGATTATTAAACTTTATACACAGAGCTTCATTCTTGTCTCTGTTGAAAAGCACTGTTTTGCATATATCATCATCTAAGTCACTGCTTCTGAAGAGATAAAGATGAAGTCCAAGTGTATGATATCTACATTTTTTTGAGTCACATTCCAGGTTTTTACTAATGAAAAATCCATACAGATTGTTAGTCTTTTCTCTGTTTCCTTTGCAGGTGACCATGAATAGCTTTATTATTTGGTCCAGTATTTTCTACTAATTTAATTGAAGCAGAAGCCCTGTAATTCCAAGTCTTGATTTCCCAACTTCTGAAGACCAGCACCATTTCCCCCACTCTTCATATACTCACTTCTTTTTTTTTTTTTTTACAGATGATTGCTAACGGCTGGGAAGCTGTATTTGGTGGCTCTTTGGTAATGACAAATGAAACTTCACAGTTCTTGATAATGAAAGTATTTAAGATGGTCTATTCCCATTTAAAGTTGAGAATTTTTCTCTGTTGATGTCATTAATTATGAAAATATTATTTGTTAGTGAAAGCTAGTGTAAAAAGTATCAAAGGTTATGGTCTCCTTTATTTAACTCTCACTGATAAATCTGACCCTCTGCAAGGCAGCAGGCATCTCTTTTCCTGGTCTTTCCCCAAGTACAAATGCCCATGTGGTTTTCTGTTTTACCTGATGGATATCACTTATTCCATACTATTTGTTTCTTGACTTTTTCCTATTTGTTTGAATTGCAAGTTACTCTGGTTCTCATACTCTGCAGACAAAGTCACCAGATATCCCAAGTTCTGTTTACTCCTGCAAGTTGCTGTCATGAATCTTAAAGCCTCTGAGGTGTGCAGATACTTTTGTGTGTCACCAAGGCTGGAGGTTCCCGTCACCATCACAGCATAGTGTGATCTAACAGCTTTCCTCCTAATTTGATCTTAATTTTTAACAGATGGCTTTCCCATTAATCTCTAACCTTTGGTGGCTATGTCGTTGTTACCATGCTCTGTGTGGAATGGAAACTCTTACTTCATTCTGGTTTCAGAGAGAACAACAATTTTATTTTTTAAACCATTTGAAGTATAGGAAATACAACTGGAATCTGCAGCATACCTAGGATGAGTCAATTTTAACAAAATGGATCTGTTACACTTCTTTAACATAATTCAAAACACAGATACCTCCCCATATAGGGACACACCCTGTCTCAGAGTGCCACCGGGATTTAGGCACAGAAATAATTCTGGAAATCTGAACTCTTGATATTTCGCAAGTCAGTGGGCACAGTACTCTAAAATATTGATACAATATCCCTTTGCTTTGTGCAGTAGCACATACACACCAAACCTCACACTACCAGCAATATTTTTTGGCAAACTGTACTATTAATGCAAATTAAATTAGGCTGCATGACATTAAGCCACTTGGGATTTCTCCAGGGCATCAATTTAGCAACATGTGCTTTCAATCTCTATATGTTCTGTTCCCTTGGAAACAAAAAAAAAAACCCAAACCAAAACCCAATAAATTAAACATAAGCTGCAGCTTGTGTGTGTGTGTGCAGAAGTCAGGGTTAACTTTCTTTAAGACAATCAGGGACTTGCCTTAATTTCAAATATTATGCTTGTATTTTTCACAATGACAATGAGGAGAATCAGGAGGGTGCAGACAATTCCCTGTCTGTTAACGAGGTCATCATGTATTGTTCCTTGTTTATTTCTTCCTTTTTCCTGCTGCTCTGTATGCCTTTTCCTTAGTCCTCCAGCTGCAAAAGTCTCTTGTCCACCTTTCCTTCCCCCCACACGTATGGATATTCATGCTCAGAAGACAAATGCATTGGGACCTCAGTCTCAAGGCAAAACTAGGTCTTATCTAGCAAAGATTTGAGATCTGGCCACACAGCTGTGGCAAGCCTAGACTCCTGTGAAAATAGGCAACTGGATCCAGATGGGGCCCAGATGTGTTACTGTGCTGAGGCATCCAAGGCAGTAATCCAGCTGACAAGAACATTGGTCCAGGTGCAGTGTCAGACTGACACTGCCAGACTGTAATTGGACACAGGGTGGCTTATGTCAGCCTGTGCGGCTGTCTCCAACATGTCCAGTTTTGGAGTCAGTGACAGAAGATGTCTCCGCATTTGTCAGTGGTGTGGTACTCCATCATGTAAATGACGTCAAACTGGATTGTGCTAGTCCCAAACTGTGATTCCTCACCTATACATTCAGATGGAAGCTCAATTTTCTTGGTGCCTCACTTTATGAACTTATATGTCCATTCCCTGATCATGTCCATGGCTCTCTCGAACTGACTTTTAAATTACAGATATAAGAATCATAAAAGAATCATACAGATATAAGAATCAAAAAAACACTAGGAAATGTGACAGTTCCCCTAGAGGCTCAATTGATTAGTTGTTATTAGAATAATTTCCAGTAAAAAGGAAAAAAATTAAGCACTAAAGGCTTTTTCTTTTTCTCATAAAACTTGAGAATAATTGGAAGAAGGGAAAGGAAAAAAGGCTGTTATCTGCAAACCGTGAAAGTTTATGTTTGGGGCTGGGACAGGGGACTGACAGCATCAAGGAGACTTACGGCATGGCAGCACTGATGTGGTTGTGTACATCTCTGAGGTAAACACAAGGAAAAACAGGCTAATCAAAAAAGGAAAATATCCTGGAGCAAGGGAAGAAATTAAGGAGAAAGAATTGTGAAAGCCTGTGATTTTCTCATTATTTTTGTTATTTTTATGTCTTTTTTTATTGCCCTTCAGTTCTTCGAAATGTAAGATTTAAATAGTTGCAAATAAATGGAACTCTGTTCCCATTCTCCCTGCAAAACAACTCAAAATCTGAAAGACCATATAAACACAATTCTAATTTAGATGTTTTTGAAGTACCATGTTTTTAAAACTAATTTTATTACAGAGAAGGAGATGGTGGGCTGGCACACAAACTCTGACTCCTTTATTCATAAAAATAGTGCCTCACAAATGGCAGTGCTCATAATAATGAAAACTTGCACACACAGACACACACATGCATGCACATCTGGAAGGTGTGGAGAAAGTGAAGCAGGGATAACAAAAGGGGATGAGAACACAAGAAATGAAGGATACTCTTTTAACAGGCTTTTACAGAAAGCTTGTTTAATCTCATGCTTGCTTCTAAATTATGGGTGATTTGGCTATCTCATGCAATGCAACCTCCAAAAATGTTTCCAGAATGTAGATGGTGAAAGCAAAACACAATTATGGGTACCGCCCCTCAACATTTCTTTGTTTAGGGTATTTTCTTTAGATAAACCTGTTAGGTAATTTGTAACCTTTTGTCAGTGTTATCTTTGAAAGTGTCTTTATTTCACGTTTTGTTTTAGTAGTTAAAAAGACTGTAGCACTTTTTAAGTCTCTATTACTTTATTTTACTTTTAGGAACATATCCTTATTAATCAAAATCATCTGTTTGGCTTACAGTGTGTTTTCTTTGCAGAAGTGTTTTTGGAAGCTTAACAGTGTAATTCCAGGGATGATATCGGCCCCAATGCTTTAGAATCTGGGCCTACAGGGAGACTTTATATAGCTCTTTGGAAGGAAGAACAGAAAACAAAGTTCTCTGCCAGAATTAGACCCTGATTCTGTAAACTGCCTCCATTATCTGAGGTTCTGCCTAACTAAGCATGTGCACACTAACATGAATATTAAATACTTGAATTCCTTCAGTGTTGAGGGCCACAGAAGACCATACTACCTCGGGACTCAGGGACAGAAGGACTCTGAATCAGTGCACCAAGTATGGCAGGTGATTATGGGGCACTAGACTGCAGCTCAGGCACCATGTGCCATGCAGCTCCACCTCATATGACCTTCTTCACATGAAGAAGAGGCAATGAAAAGAAGAGAGAGTTGGCTTCACAGGCAGAAGAGTCTTGTTAAAATGTTGTGGTAGCCAAGAAATGGGCTAGTGTTGTTTGCAAAGTTGGGTAACATTCATTTTACCTGAGGGAGCTGGGGGTGTTCAGCCTGGAGAAAAGGAGGCTCAGGGGAGACCTTATAACTCTATGAAGCAAAAATGTCTGAAAAGAGGCTGTATCCAGGTGGAGGCCAGCCCCTTCTCCCAGGTAACAAGGCAAAGGACAAGAAAAAACAGCTTCAAGTGGAACCATGAGAGGTTTAGACTGGGTATTATGAAAAATGTTTTTACTGAAAGTGTTGTCAAGCACTGGAACAGGCTCCCTGGGCAAGTGGTGGAATCACCATTTCTGAAGCTATATAACAAATGTTTAAGTCTAGCACCTGGGGACGTGTCTTAGAGGTGGACTTGGCAGTGCTGGGTTTTTGGTTGGATTTGCTGATCTTAGAAATCTTTTCCAATAAAAATTATTCTGTGAATCTATGAAATACAAAGCCTTTGATGTTATAAATCTTAGTGCATATGTCCTATCATTACTCTGCCCTCCCACCTGTAAGAAGTGAGTCCAGGCATTGGTGTTTTTAACACTATTTTTTGACTTTGTGCTGTGAAAAAGACATATATATCAAAGGATAATTGTAGATATGCTCGTAGTAGTAAGAAAGACCAGGCTTGCAGTCCAGCCTAAGTGCAGCTATACTTCCCTCTGCTTCAATGGGATGTAGACACTCAAAAAGTAAACTGAGGGAAGTCAAGTTTTCAAAAGCATTTTTGGGAAATCCCAAAGAAAATATATCTCGGACAACAGAGATAGACTTTTTTAAAGAATAGAAAGTAAAACTAGAGTAGAGCTAATGTAATCAGAGAAGAATATGATTGTTTTAGCTTAAAGCCCTAAAGCAAACTGTTAATTTGAAATGGAGATATTTTAGTGTGAAAGAGAATACAAGAGCAATAAATGCTATAAATATTCTACCCTGTACACCATGCTGTCAAATAAAACCCAGAAAAATGAAGGACATTGTCTGGTTCCAACTGCTGACTCTACTTCTTTTGGAATCAAACAAAAATATAATTTGTTGATATATAACAGGCCATGTATGACAGCAGCACGATTTTAAAAATTACTTACTTTCATGAAAGAAACATGGGAGTGAAAAATGCAGATCAGACTCAATGTTTAATTTAACATTTGAGAAGAAAAAAACCTGAAAAAATTATTAAGGGGAAGTGCAAAATGCTGGACAAACAGTACAGTAAATGCATAAGGAAGTATATCAGAGAGCAAAATATTTCAGATGTCATTCTAGTAAAGGCTCTAAATTTATGGGAAGTGAGGTATATTTTCCAACAGGAAAATATGATTTGTTGAAACATGCTCATTCTGGACTGGTATGAAAGCTGGGTTTTTTTAATGAAAACTAAGTGTTTTATAGGCAGTTTCTGTCTCATATACTTATGTAGAACTACAAAAATAGTGTGTTGTCAGAGACTCCAATGTCTCAAAAATTTTTAATTCCTCCTTCAGTTTTGATAGCTGAAACCTGTTTTTTCTAAATGCTTTCTATTAGTTAATATCTGATTAATGAAAACAGTCTTTTTAGAAACCTGAATGATTCCCAAATCTAATTCAGAATATTCTGAATAAAAATGCAGACTTTTCGCTGCAACCTATAAGTTTGGGCTGTAACTAAGCACTGTAAAGGGAATTTCCTGAAGCTGCATAACTGCTGCAGCAACAATGACCCATCTTCTTCCTTTACATAAATCACAACCCCAGAGTAAGCCAGCTGCTGCTGGCATGGCTAGGAGAGGGGCAGAGGCATACAGAGGAGATTAACTAGGGGACCAGGGCATTCTCTCCAGAAAGCAAACTACTGCCTTATTCTCTTGGCAAAAAGGCCTCATTCATGTCACTGTAAGGCTTGAGTTTGCTCACACCACTGAAAAACCTTTAGCCAGCTTTTGTCCAACCCTGATGTGTCAGCTGCAGAAATGGTACTCCCTGTGTAAGTGATCAGGGATGGATTCAATTCTAATGTCTACCATATGTGTCTGCTAGGGTGGCTGGATGGATAATTTCCCATTTCAGAGAATATCTGAGAGCCTACTCAACAGAATAAATGTAGGTTTTCACTCCATAGAAAGAGAAATTACCTTCTGGACTCCACTTACTTTATTTGCCAGATATCCTTGGATTGCATGGGAAGCTTGGACAACTGAGCTAACCTAAATATCTGCTTAGGTATAGATACAAATAAATTGATGAGATTTACTTAGCCCAAACTCTCCTTTAAATGACTACATAAAATGCATCATATGTAAACTTTAAAATTGCATAAAATAGAATTTGTTCATGTTTCCATAGTTAGCCCTAGTGTTGCCCACTGAACATCTTATACCATGGGGTTTTAAAAACTCTTTTAAAGCTAATAATTTCTTGACAAAAATCTTATAAAATACTAATTTGAATCTTTCATCCTCATCTAAACATCATACAGATAACATTTTTTCTGTAAACTTCATGTTCATGAACTTTTATCACAAAAAACTGTGAAGTTACTCTATTTTGAAAGTATCTCTTTTATGGTTTTACAAATACGTGCCATATCTAATACTGGAATATAAAATTATTTCTTTGTTCATTTGAGATGTATGATTAAAATCTGTTTGCAAGAAAATTATGCATTATGGCTTGTGATTTATTTACATGATGCTTATTTTAAACTGAAGTATGTGAAATCTTATGCAGGTTCATTGCTGTTTTTTCTGCAGTCTGTGAATTCTCTTCCATCCTGTGCTTCATTCCAAACTGAGCAACCTCTGGGGAACAGTGCAGACTACTACTTTGTGTTGTCACCTAGTGTGCTGACAGGATGAAGAAAAGTGTTTGGCACAGCCTTTCATTGGTAACATATACTGATAGACACAAGCGTGTCTCAGTCAAGCTGTTCAACATTTAAATGTGTAATTACATATGATTACTATCCATATTAGGGTTGACAGTTTATGGTCTTTTTATAGTAACCTTTGTACTTTTGCTCATCAATCACTTTTTGTTTTTCTAGTAATTCATACTGCAATGGTAATGGGACAAGACATTTGACTAAAAAAACCCTTTTTTCCCTCAAATCCAAAATATGGTATCCCATCAGAAAGTTAAAGTAGCCTTTCATGTTCGGGGTCTTACCTGATCATACCTGACAATACAGGAGCTCAGGTCAAAGAGAGAATTACCACATGTGTGAGGAGGGACTGTCAGTGAGAAAATAAGTGTTTATGGTATGCATGTTGAACACATTAAGTTAGTTCTGTGGTTGGAGTATACATACTTGATTTGATCTTAGCTATGGTCTTGTCTATTCTGGATATTGTCCAGTTATTTTTGTGTTTTTGTCTTTGAAGCACAAAATCACCTAATGGAATAAGGTAAGAAAAAATCTAAATGCAGGGAAGACTGCATTTGCTCCATTGTCTTATATAGATAAGAATAAATATGACTCATAAATATTTGGACCTTAAGGTCCAAATAAGCAGATCTATCCACAAGAAAAGAAAGATCCTGTCAATGAGACGTTTTTATAAAATTTCACTTAATTGTATTTTTATGAAAGACAGTTCTGGGAATAGAGCAGGCTGGGATTGACAGTGGGGTGGCCCTGCCTTCCCATGAAGGCATCAACTTGAGGCCCTGGGAGTCAAGCCAGCAGGCTGAGAGGCTAACACTGAAGCTGCAGTGAGCAGAAGTTAGGTGTACAAACGTTGATGGGAAGTTAACATATTAACAGAGTTACCTTATATGGACAAAGTTCCAGAATATTCCCCGGTTCTCTTTCCCCATTAGTCTAGGCTTGATGAAGTGGTTTGCATGTTCTAATTCCCAGTTTCTGATTGGACCCTCACCCTCAGACCTGTCCCCAAACTTACCTTTTATATATCCCTGTTCTTACCACAGGGTGTCTTCTGGGGTTGATCCTATACAGAGTGTTCACCTTCCCCAGTTTATTTATATTTCATGTATTAAAATACTTTTGCTTTTCGGACAACCCAGGCATGGCCATCCTTTTTCTTGCCCCCAAGATCGCGATAGTCAGACCATGAGAGACAGTGATGAAAAAAATAAGCAGGAAACTCCAACCTGGATCAGAGCAGATAAAAGATGGCTGGCCTATCCAGGAGATAAATAGTATTCAGCTCCTATCTTTATCACAAAAGATATTAAAAACTTAAACCTGAATGCAAGGTGATATTACTCACTGAGTAAGATGAAAGGGAGCAGGAACTGATGACTTCAGATATCCCATACTAAGTACATCCAACAAGTCCTCTAACCCCAGCCCTGACTCTAGGGAAGTTTCAGTCACTGCTTAGTATCTGGGTAGTAAGTAAGGCTAGATTAGGGAATGAGTATATCCCTCCAGTATTTTTCTCAACTGGACTAAATACCTATTTTTTTAGACTCTGTGCAATACCTGTCACTGAATTAAGATAAAGATGATCCAACAAACAATATTAAAATGCTTAGTTCCTGTGCTGAGCAAACTAGGGTAGGTTTATAGTAAACTGCAAACAGAAAAGCTAGGGTGAAATGGCTTGCCAAAATCATTCAGTTCATCAGTAAAAGAGCTGGAAATAGGATTTTGACCTTATACTCTCCAACAACCCACTGTCACTGGGTTGAACTGCAGCACCATTATTGGGTCAACTTATCCAACAGTGTTTTCCTTTTAGATTCGTGAATCTGCGTGAACCTTAATCCCAAAATCATGTTTTCACCTCAGAATTATGATTTTAGGAATATCTGAACACAGTGCTACCAGAAATAAGTGATACTAAATAGATTTTGATTGGATTACAAAGGAACAGAGCTGGCAAAACATGAATTTAAGACTTCATCTCAGTGTGGTGTTGGTGGAACCAGCGGTACTTGTCAATCACATCATGCTGGTCGCTGACAAACTTTTGGTGGAAGGACGGTGACATCTAGTGGTGCTCCTCTTCTCACCGCCCTTCACATTATGTCTTGACACATGCCTCAGTAGTACAGTGATGTCATATTAGAGACAATTCATTCTCCTGAAAGCTTTAATACTTTAGGCAGCATCAGTTTTTTACCAGTGTCCACCTCTGAAAATTTCAAACATAATTGCCCCTTTTGTTGTTATACTGGAAAACAAAAGTTGTCATAAAGGAGTGATTCAGCAATCCGCAAATAAAGGTGGATTGTAAAACATTGCAAATATTGCAATAACAACTTAAGAGTTTTCTTTCAGAATTTGTGACTTAAGTTCAAGAGTTACTTGTCTCAGAATGACATGACAGGGCTCTGTTTCAGTAGGGACTTAGGGCATGATCCAGGGAGTGACTTAGTCCTCACCTTAAAAAGAGAAATTTTTAAGAAAGGATGCGACAAATCACACTTTAGGTGCTTTTTGCCCTCTGCCTGGGTAATTATAGTCTAGAGGTCTAACTGCAACAGTTGGAATTAGGTAAAATAAGTAATATTATAACGACAACTATAAAAAAGACCTTAATAAAGTCTAATCTACTCAGTCATTGAAAAAACTGCTAGAAAAGTGTCTCAGAAATTTGACCAATGAAAGATAAGAGATACAGGTATGTATAGAAACCAAAGTATTATCTATAACAGAAGGCCGAGCAGCACCAGGGTTTACTTGCTCAAATACATGAATTATTGACATGCCAGACCAGCCAAATCATCTGGACTGTGTGAGGTGGCTGCTGGGCATGGGGAGAGGACATTCCCAATGAGCTGTCCCCTTGGTTAGGCAGATAGAATAGGCTCATTGATGGAGGTACCCTCTTCCTGTGCCAGATGCTTTACTACAACATATGTGACCTGTTATTCTAATGTGACGGGCATCAGTGAGATGCTCTCCAGCTCTTAGCTGCCAGCAGGAAAAAAGACTGGCCTGGTAGAACAGGAAGCTTTTGCAGGAATTTGGGAAAAGAAAAAAAAAAAAGAAAGAAAGAAAAAAAAAAAAGATGGTTTATGACCTTTGGAAGAAGGAGCAGGCAACTTAGGAAGAGTACAAGGATGTCATGAGGTTGTGCAGAAAGACAATTACAAAGGTGAAAGCCCAGCTAGAACTCCATCTGGCCAGTGCAGGAAAACATAACAAAAATGTTTTAACAAATAAATTAATAACAAAAAGAAGACTAAGGAGAGTCTCCATGCTTTTTTTGGATGCACTGGGAAACACTGTCACAAAGGATGAGGAAAAGGCTGAGATACTTGATGCTTTTTTTTTGCCTCAGTCCTTAACAGAAAGACCAGGGTACCCAGTCCCCTGTACTGGTAGACAGAGGGATGTGGAGCTGGATAAATCTCCCATAATCCAAAAGGAACTGGTCAGCAACTTGCTTTGCTACTTAGACAAGTGTATCATGTTGGGTGGGATCCACCTGAGGATATTTATACAGCTGGAAGAAGAGCTTGCTCTTTCCATGATTTACCACCAGTCCTGGTTAATCAGGGAGGTTGCAGATGATTGGTGGCTGGTAAATGTGACACCCACCCACAAGAAGGGCAGGGAGATCTGGGGAAGAACAGGCTGGTCAGTCTGCCCCCAGTGCCAGGCAAGGTTATGGAGCAGGTCATCCTGAGTGCAATTTCATATGGTGTGTAAAAGATAACCAGTGGATCAGGCCCAGCCAGATGGGTTTATGAAAGGCACATCCTGCTTGACCAACTTGATCTCCCTCTAGGACAGAGACCAACTAAGTTTATGAGGGAAAGGCTGTGGATATTGTCTGCTTGGGCTTCAGTAAAGCCATTGATACCATTTCCCCCAGTTCTTTAAATTTCACCTTCATGACAGGCTTCACGAACAAACACCACCTCTGCAGTATCATGCTGTATTAATATTTATATACCTTAGCTTTATTTTGCAACACTTGTGTTCTACATCCAGTTCTTCATTATCACATTGAGCCAAAATTACTCATCAGTCTCCCCTTTGCATGATGCCTGGAACACTATAGATGGGTCCACAAATTTTCTCATAAAAGCGTATGTTTTTCACCAGCTAGATATTGTAATTGTGCAAATGATGAGCACTCTTACAGCAAATGTTCAATTGTCACTTAGCTATCACATCAGCATCTAAACAGCTCTACACATTTCAAAATGACAGCATACTATTTCCTCCAGTCGATCAAATTGTTTCTTTCAGAAACTCTTTCCAACTGATTTCACAATAAATATTTTTCATTTAGCTGTAAGTTATCTCACAGAGTAGAGGTTAAAATTAGATGGATTTTCTGCACATAAAAAATAGACCTTGGAAAAATTGTATGCAGGGGCGTGAAAAGAGCCCACATGGAATGCCACTAGATGGATTTTTCCCAAAATACAAAGGGAATATGTAAGGTATTCTTTTGTAACTGCAACAATAGCATGAAATACTATATAAAACTGACTAAGAATTCTAGTTTTCCCAAAGGATTTCTGGTTGTTTTTTTTAGCTAATGGGCATCAAGGCAGTGAAACTAAGCCTTGTCAAAGCATGTCTTCAAGACAAGCTTTTATCTATACAGCACTATGAAGCCAGAGTGGTCTTAAATGTCATCACCATTCTGAACTGCCCTGCTGTAATGGCATGTAAAGCCACAGCAGGCAGTAAGTGCCTGTGCACCTTTTGAATTCCCAGTTGCAAGGCTCCTTGCTTTGAAACAAGGGGCTTTCGTTAGATTCATCTGGACTCTAGGTTTTCATATGAGAACTAGAAAGTGGACCAACTTTGAAGTTATTTCTTTTAACTTGTTTTCCTAATTAAAATGAAGCTTGGGCCAGAAACATATCCTCCCCCCCTCTTCCTCCCTCTCCCCCCGCCTTATTTCCATAGTCCTGTAACAAAGGTGCTTTGATTTTGCTTTAAATGGGGATGAGGGCTGGTGGTGGGTGGTGGTGAGTGTGTGGTGTGTGATCTTTGATCGATAGATGAACATAGACAACTTTAGCCCACAAGGAATTTGTCTGAAGAACTACATTAAAAAAGAAATTGAAACATAATGCAAACCTACTTCTAATTGATGTTGTTTGGAGTGCTGTGCAATTCTAGAAGTACTTTGATTTTGAAGGATGAATAATGGAAGACCTTATTCTGTGAAATGCATTTTATATTCCCACAAAAATATTTGGAACTCATGCAAGAAATGTGCTTTTATCCACAGATATCAATTAGTGAAGATGACAATGACTTTTTCCTACTCCATGTATCTATGCTATGAGTTGCTTTATGTTATCATCTGGCAGCTGTTGTAACAAACAATCTGCTTTAAAATAACCTAAAGGCGTAAGTCAGGGAACATCTCAATACTTAACACTGTGTCTACTGCAGCATGTAGAGTTTTGCATGAGGCACACAACCCACTGATGTTACCTAAGCTGAAAAAGGCAGTAAACAAAACAAGAAAAAAATTTCTAAACATAGAAACTTCATTGGAAGCAGGCATGAAGATCCTGACATCCTCTCTTTAGGCATTAAGTCAGCCACAGAGAGATACTGTGAGTATGGATATGACACTGTCTCTCCACTCTGTGATTCCTGTGATCCCATTTGGGTTGTGTCTTCTGGTGAAGATTACTGAGGAAGTGTGTGCACTTAAGCAGCTTCTATACTTGCATAAAGGAGATACTGAGCCTGCCAGTAATTAATGTCTATGCAATCTCATTTCTGAGTGAGTACATTTAGTACAGTGAGTACACTGTCTCATTTCTAAGTTTCAGAAAGAGAATATGTATTCCATCTCATCCTATGGACTAGTTTCAATAAGATGAACTGCACTACTTCCTGGACTTTAAACTGACACTTCCCAATGACCTTCCTGTAGGAACTGAGATACAGCTTTTTTTTTTTTTTTCTAGTTTCAATTTTAGAGATTTAAGGCTATGACACTCACTTTAGCATTTGTTCTGAGCATCTTCCTAATACAGGCTCTTTTAAAGCATCCACTTAACCACTAAAAAGATGCTCTGAGTTTATAGATTTATGATAATTTGAATATTGCAGGTTATCTCAGTGTCCTGGTTTAGGACAAATTAGGGGAAGGTCTCCAGAAGGAGCCCCCCAGAAAACAAACCTCCACCACCCCTTCCCCGCCCCCCAGCTCTGGGTTTGAGAAGGAATTCCTTGGAGGAGAAGTGGAAAAAACCTATTTATTGACAAATAAACAAAAACACTCCCCAACACAAGGGAAAAGAAAAATACTCAACCAGTTGCTGTGAGGGGAGGGCGCAGAGCTTCTTTCTCAGGTGTCGAGGACCCCCAGATATTCCCAGGTCAGGTCCGGAGCCGGTCCAATGATCTTCGGGGGTGGGGGGAAGAAAAAAAAAAGGGAGAGAAAAAAGAAAAAAACGAAAGCAGCGAAAACCAGCAAAGGGAAAAAAACAAAAGCAAAAGCAAAAAACAAAGGCAGCAGCAAAGTAAAGCCAGCAGCAAAGCAAAGCCAAGCTAGCAGCAAAAGCCAAGCTAGCAGCAAAAGCCACAAGAACAAGTTGCCCCACTGCGGCAAAACCCCGCGCCGGGGGAGGGAGGGCAGCTGTCAGACATAACAGTGCAGTACATAGAGATAAAGCTGCACGATTGGGATAGGAGGCACTGTCAGCCCAGGACACTCAGTAAAGACGGAAAATAGATAATTTTTGAATCCTGTCAGTTTGCTTCTTCAAACTAAGAAACCCATGGCTGCATAACACACTTCTACCAAAAGCTTATGACAAAGCTGGGAGCAAAGTATGCAAATACCTTTAACTAGACTGTCTGTTGGAACATTCTACCCAAGCCCTGGCTGCTCCTACCTCAGGATGAATGATACTAGAACATAGGCCAAGCAAATAAAATTAAACTGTGACAAAAATGTCAGTAGTTGAGGGATATTAAACACAGGTTATAGTGTAGCATTGATTCTTGACATCTCTTATCTAATGTTACAGTTGGTATCAGGTCTTGAATGAAGTAGAGAAGATAAAAATGGTTCTTTAAACATTCTCTTACTTCATCACTTACATTCAGTTTCTGTATTGAACTTCTTGAGAGTTTAAAATATCCCATACCAAAGTTTCTCACAGTATCATATAGCTGCAAGGCAGGAAATTCTGATTTGACAACATGATGAAAAATGTTTTTACCAGTGGTAAAATTTTAGTAAACCTGGCATGGATAATACAGTCCCTTGAATGAATAAATGGGTTCAGTATGGTCATATATCCCTGAGACAATGCAAAACTGGAGGAAATGCAAGAAAGGGCTGCTAAGATGATCAGGGAAATGGAAATCTGCCACACTTCCTCTGTGTAAGAAGAGTTTGTTCAGCCTCTGTCAATAAGGACTGAGAGGTGATACGACTGGTCTCCATCAATATTTTAGAAGGCCTACACTAAAGAGAACAAAAAGCTAATTAAAGTGAAGGACAATGTTGGCAAAATGACAAGCAGTTATAAATTGACCATGAATACATTTAAGGATGAAAGGAGAAAAATATTTCTAATCGGCAAAAGAAACATGTTTTGACAGAGGAGATACAGCAACAAAATGCCTAAGAACAGTACATGGTGATTTTTCTTAACAGCTTGTGTAAGTTTAACATGGCTAGCTGTGATCACAAGGGAAGACATTCAGTATCTTTTCTGTGAACACATGCGGCCAATGTCCTTCATCAGTCAACAGGAAAACAGGTTTTTAGATCCACTTGGAGACTGCAGCCTGTGGGGTGAGAAAAAGGTAGAGTGGCTGCTTCCTAAACTGTGAGTCAGCTGATCTACGGCCTTATTCCTTCACTCATCTAGTGAAAAAAGTGTCTGGATTCAAAATTAAACCAACCAAATTTTAAATACTTGATGTTAAACTTAGTTGCAACTTAACATTTAAATCCGTCTTTTATAACAGATCTTGTGAAATGTAAACTAAAGAACAGTTTAGCTATGGATAAACAGTAGTTTAATTTCTATTTTCCTTCCTTTTGATTTTTAAGACAATGGTTTTATATTCTATATTCTTTGAAAATCTCAACCCAAACTCTGGGTTTACATTTCTGCCATTTACTTCAAAAATTGCTCTATATTCCAAAGATTCTACCACTTCAGCAGTGATCATTAGTTCAGCAGAAAGCTAAGCAGCAGAGGAAAAAAAGCTGATTATCTGGGATATATGTAATGTGTCTCCTGTCCCAATCCCACACATATTTTCCACTCCCACTCTTAGTCATAATTATGGAAATACAGGAAAAAACAACCAATCACCCATGACTACTCCAAATAATCAACTTTAAAAAAGTAACGACAGAAGAAAAGTTTTAAGAATAAATATTGAAGCTCATCTGTCCACTGAAGAGAAATGCCCTCAACTTTTCCAACCATCTCTAAGATAAACATGCCGTTATTGTGGTATTCTTGCGGTGTCGGTATGCCACTTTTAGCTCATTTCATTTCACAAACAAAAGCCGTAACAGATGGTATTTTAGCAGAGTTTAATTCCTTTATTAAAGCCAGACATTGCAGGCTGTGATGTCTGTGACAAGGAGCCATTTCACTTTACACTCAGCGCTGCGGGTACCCGCAGAGCCGGCCCTTCCCTGCAGCCCGGCCGCGGGAGGCTGAGGCGCCCCGGTGGGTCTGGGCTCCTCGGGACGCGGGCTGCCGAAAGCCGGCTCCAAGCCGGCTCCTCTTCCCCACTGGAAACAGGTGAACGCTCCGTCCAGCCTTTTCATCGAGGAACAGGACGAGAGGACACAGCTTCCCGCTGCGCCAGGGGACATTCAGTTTGGACATTACGAGGAATTTCTTTACAGAAAGGGTGATTAAACACTGGAAAGGGCTGCCCCGGGAGGTGGTGGCGCCACCGTCCCTGGAGGTGTTTAACGGAAGACGGCGTGTCACTCTGTGCCACGGTCTGTTGAGATGATGGTGTTCGGCCCCAAGCTGGACTCGATGATCTCAGGGGTCTCTTCCAGCCCAGCCAGCTCTGCAGCTCCCGGTGCCACACAGGGCTCTGCACTGGTGGCCTCCGCCTGGAGCGAGGCGCGGGAGCCGCAGCCAGGCCCTCCACTTCCGGCCGTCTGTCGCTGAGCATCTTGGGAGGTGTAGTTCCCGCGCCGTAGCAGGCTTACGGCCGCTGTTGCGCAGGCGCAGAAACTCCTCCGCGCCACGCCGTGGGGGCGCTTGGCGCCCTGCAGCCACGTGACTCCCAAGGCCCTGCCGCTTCCGGCCCGGCAGCTCCCGCCGCAGGAAAACCCGCCCACCGACCGGAAAGCGGGCTTATCACGTGGTCCCCAGAGGCCAATCAGCCGCCGCGGTTTCCGGACACCGCCCCGCCGCCGTCCCGCAGTTCCGCGAGATGGCGGCGCTGGGGGCTTGGCGGCTGCTGCGGCCCGGCCGGCGCTGGTTCTCGGAGACGGTGCCTGGCGCCCCCTCGCCGCCCGGCAGCCCTCTCTACCCGCCCGCGGTGGCGTCCTTTACGGCCAAGAGCAAAGCGGCCAAGTCTCGACGCCTGCAGCGCTTCAACCAGCGGGTGCACGCGGCGGCCACGGTGGAGGAGAAGCTGCGGCTGTACGGGAAGCTGCAGCGGCCCAAGTACACGGTGTACCCGCAGACCTTCGCCCTCAACGCCGACCGCTGGTACCGCAGTTTCACAAAAACCGTCTTAGTGCCGGGGATGCCCCCGAGAGGCGCGGCCGCGAAACCCCTGGTAGCGGCGGCGGGAGCGACCATCGAGGCCGGCAGAGACGTGGAGTCGGGAGCAGAGGCTGCGGGGGC
>JANPWX010019747.1:732612-939067 GCA_024734555.1 Trochalopteron elliotii | reverse complement strand
CGGCCTATCGCCCAAGGGCTCCCAAGTCCCCATCCTTGCCAGCCCCGCTCCGTACCGAGGGAGGAAGCAGCCAGCAGTGGGTTGCGACCGGACAGCGGCGGCTGCGGGTGCACCGGCGGCTGCAGAGGCGCCGGGGGATGCGGTGTCGCCGGGGGCCGCGGCGGGAGCGGTGCCATCTGTGGATATAGGGGAGCTGCGCTCTCTCACCTGCGACGCCCTTCTCCAGGAGAGCTTCTACCAGAACAAGAAGCGGCCGTTCCTCTACCGCGACCAGGATCACACGCCCGGCCCCTTCCTCACGCAGCTCGTTTCCACCCTCGCCGCTTCCCTGTCCGGTCGCAACCCACTGCTGGCTGCTTCCTCCCTCGGTACGGAGCGGGGCTGGCAAGGATGGGGACTTGGGAGCCCTTGGGCGATAGGCCGGCACAAGTGTCGCTGGTGCATCGCACTTGTTCAGCCCATCACCATTTGTCTCCATTCTTCTACATGGATTTTGGGTTTTATATTTCACTGCAGCTACAGAGGAATTGGGAGGGTTTTGAATGCACGAGGCGAATCACTGTTTTTCTGTGTTCCTTGTTCTGTTTCAGATCTAAGCCCTGAAGTTAACTATTACTGGCATCATGGTGAGGAAGTTGTTGTTCACGGACACCGAAAGGGTCGAGTTGATCCTGTGCGATTCCAGATAGATGATAACCCACACCTCCAGATTCGTGTACCAAAGCAGCTTCCTGAGGTGTGGATGTTTTCAACAGCCAGTTAATACCTTGCATTTTCACTTCTGTTTTTGACAACCATTGAAAACATGCAGAGGTAGTCTTTGGAGGACCAGGTTAATCTGTGTGTAGCACATTTGGGTATTTTTCGAGTCTTAATACCGTTTCTGCACTGTGGTAATGGCTTTGTAGAGATCGAGATGGTCGTCTGAACTTTTGGTCCTCTTTGTACTTTAAATTGCTTGTTGTTACATTTAACTAAATTGAGTTTTTGCGTTCTGTGTTTGGAAACGGAGACAAGAATCAGAGACGTGGTGTGGAACATTCAGGTAAAAGAAAAGAAGAAAAGCACATATAAGCTGAATGTGAGCATTCCTGCCTGTTGTTACTGCTTGGCTGTTGTTTTCTTGAATGCTCAAGTTCAGTGGAAGTAGGCTCTGTTTCAGTATTGTAATGCTTTTCTTGCAGGTTTATACAATGGTAATTGTACAGTAGCGGGTGAGGGTCTCTGTTGTCCAGTTTCCATTACAAACAGAAAAACATTGTATGTTC
This sequence comes from Trochalopteron elliotii, assembly GCA_024734555.1. NCBI lineage: Eukaryota > Metazoa > Chordata > Aves > Passeriformes > Leiothrichidae > Trochalopteron > Trochalopteron elliotii. The sequence goes on along the minus strand of JANPWX010019747.1, from coordinate 937,799 downwards.
TGTAAACGGAATTTTATGGTTGACTTGGTTGTACATTTTGCTTGGGTTAGGATTGTCAGATTCTACAACCTTGGCCTTCTAGAAGAATTGTCTGGGGAGTTCAAATTGTTGTGTAGTGTAGTAAACCAAACTTCTAAACTTGGTCTACAGGTTCAAGTTAGTTTACTGGCTGCTGCTAGAAATGTTTTTATTCTTTTTCTATGGAAGCTAGAACATGGTGACAAGTGGCAGATTTTTTAATCATGATTTCACATTTTTTGTGATGTGGAAAAATTAATACAAGATGACTGCTAGCTCTCTTCCCAAGATGAGAATTTCTCTTGCAAAATAATGAATTTCAGTTAAGGTTATCTGTATGATGTATATAAGCATGACTTGCACTTTTTGTTGTCTGACCAGGAAGTGGTGTATTAGGTTGGACCTGGTGTTAGACATGTGTCTTACATCATGGCTTTTCTTTCTTCTGTTGTCTTCAAGGTTGTACCCCTGGAGTCAGATCTTGGAGATGTTCCTGTTATTGATCACAAGCCATCCAAACTACCACTGTTCAAAAAACAGTATGAAAATAAGGTATTTATAGGTAAGAATTTTTAATTGTGAAATATTAATTCCTTTTTTTTTTTTGTAAAAAAACCCCAACAAACCAGCCAAATGAAAACCAACCCCAAAACTAATGCCAACTCAATCTTTCTTCTCCCATCACCAGAAAAAGTTGTATATTTTTATCTATAACTATAATCTATAAATATATGTAGTGTATAGATCTCTACTGAGATTTCATGTCACTTAGACAATGGGGAGTAGCATTTTCTTGTGCATGTGGTACTTCAAATTTGCTTGAAGAAGTTCAGTTGAATAGAAAATTGACACAAAACTTTGAATTTTGATACATCTCTAGGGAAATTCTCATTTTAGCATGTGAGCTCTTGCCTTTTGGGAGTAGGCAGCTCCCCACAGATCTGTGTTGTGGTTCTAGCTTTGGAGCGTGATGGTGAAGATGTGTGTTTCTGTATGCATGACAGTGTTCTCTCTCTGACTGATGGTTATGTTTTGGGGAACACAGGATCAAAGGTGGCAGATCCTTGCTGTTATGGACACACCCAGTTCCATCTGCTTCCTGACAGACTGAAACGGGAGAGGTTTATCAGAGATCGTCTCGAGGACCAGATCGAAGTTGTTTATCGGTCTAATGGAATTGCAAGTCTCTTTGCCTGGACAGCAGCACAAGCAATGTACCAAGGTGAGACAGCTTGACAAATTTTTGCTGGTTATGAATGTGTACTGTGAAGTTCTTTAACCTTTTCTCCCCACTGCCTTTTTCTTGTGCTTTTTTTTCTGAACACCAACTGTTAAGGAACTCTTTACAGACATAATTGAATTAATAAAACAGAGCTAGTTAAAGTACTTTAACTAAGTTAAAGTACTTTAGTTTGAGTATTTTGATTCAGGGGAATTAATTGCAGAGAAAAATATTTTTTCATATATAACAGTAAGCCTGTGCAAAAATCTCAATTGCTTTTGCTTGCTCTTTCCACCTTAAGAGGGAAATGTGGTAAACATCAAGCAATTTTGGTTTTTTTCCTTCTGGAACAACTATGTTAGTTACCCCTTGTTTCAGTAATTTCAACTCCATGAAAATAATAGGAATGAGGGAAAGATGTCAGCAGCCTTACATTGGGATTTTATGCCTACATTAGTCTTAAAAAAATCCCAGGAGACCTGGATGGTTAGACCAGATCAGTCTTTCACTTATGCTTGTAAATACAGTTATTGTCTGGTGTTACTGTAAGACACCTGATGGCTTGTAGTTTTACTTGAGAAACAACTCATGTAAGAAAATTCTTTTAATATAGTGTATATTGCTGCTCTGCATCAATTTTTTTATGTAATGGTGTATTAGAAAGCTTTCTTTGTGGATGTAAAATATTGAAGTCAGGTAAATCTTGTCTTCAGAGTTGGTCACAGCTGTGAACACATCATGACTTGTAAGGGCAGTGTTATTCAAATCTATGACTTTTTTCCTTCTGTAACAGTTCTAGCATTGTTGCACATAATAGGAGTATTGTTTAAAATATCTGTGTGTGTACTAGTGCACTTGCATAAATATGTAAGCATTTTTAATGTACTTTTAGTGCTCAGTGGGGTTTGTTTAAAACATTAGTACTTACTGACATAGTGTTCTTGGTGTCTGGCTGGTTACTATAGTCAGTTATGTTTGTGCATACATGTGTTCATGCTTTTGTCCTAAAGTAAAGGCTCACTGTATCTTGAGAACCGTGAAATAATAAAAAGACATTTTCCCTCAGGTCTTTGCAGGACTTTGGATGCATTAGTAACTTACCTGTTTTGGAAAAGTCACTTGGCTGATCAGTGAGTGATTTTTATCAACTGTTGATAGGAAACTGTGTGCAAAATGCACACTGTGGCACACTGTGTCCCTGATCTTGGACATTACCTTTATTGGCGATAGTGTTTTGGTTAGTCTGTATGAAAAAGACTTCTGTTGCTAAAGCAGACAGGGCTTTTTCCCTACGAGGTAGCTGCTGCAATTGCCAGAGTTGTTTTGTGTTTTGGGGCTTGGGTTTAGGTGTGTGTGTGCTGATAGAAATCTCAAGTCCTGTTGTATTTGTTTATTTTATAGGATTCTGGAGTGAAGCAGATGTGACCCGTCCTTTTGTATCGCAGGCAGTAGTGACTGATGGAAAATATTTTGCTTTCTTTTGTTACCAGCTAAATACTTTAGCACTATCTGCAGAAACTATTAAAAACAACCCTCGAAAGAATATCTGTTGGGGTACAGACAGTAAGCCACTATATGATGTTGTGGAAGATGGTAACGTGAAAGGCTTTAATGATGAAGTTCTGCTTCAGTTGGTTCATTTTCTATTAAACAGACCAAAGGAGTTGTAAACCATTAAACCAATGTAAAATATGTGCCTGAACTTCATTGTGAGTCCATGAAGTATGAGCTATACTATGCCTTGATTTTAGGCAGATACTTGCCTAGCAAACACTATATATGTTTTTTTATGTTATTTGGGCCTTCTTTCTTTTTTCTTTCTTAATGTATACTGTACGCTGGCAAATAAATGGCTGAAATACCTTAAAGTCTTTTGTATATTTACTCTTAAAAGCCTACTGTGCTAATTCAGTGTCACGTGAGCATTTTTTTTAGCAGATCCACGGGTCAATGTTGGACTGTCACAACAAAGTATTAATTCATATGACCATCTGAGTATCACTAGGAAATAGCAGTCTTGATACTCAGCACTAGTGATAAATTTCTAATTTTGTACCTGAGGTAAATGCTTATTCATTCTAAGGAGAAAGTGACCTCAGAATAAAAAGTGTTTCTTAATGAATGGTGGGCAATTTAGTTACATAGTAAGAGAAGTCTTTAGACATGGTAATACAAACATGATGAAACTTGCTTCCAAAGATTGTGTTGGGAACATGCATACACAATTTTAAGCTGTCACCTCCAGAACCACAAGAGAGAGCTCTCAAATGCGTTTGGAGTCTACAGTTTTCCCTTTAGTGTGGATTCTTGATTTCAGCTGTTGGTATTTTGAGTTTTCAGTGCTGATATGTGGATACGTATCGTATCGTATGAGTGTTTTTAATAGGCCACAGCTGAGCTAGGATGTCTGATTCATAAAATACAACATTATACAGTCATGGAGTAGTTTGGGTTGGAAGGGACTGTTAAAGGTCGTTTATTCCAAGCCTGCAGTGAGCTGGGACATCTTCAGCTAGATCAGGTTGCTCGGTACATCCCGGCCTTGAATGTTTCCAGGGACAGGGCATCCATCTACCACCTCTCTGAGCAACCTGTTCTACCATGCTCATTGTAAAAAACTTTTCAATGTATTTAGCCTGAATCAACCATCTTTTAGTTGAAAACCCACCTTGTCCTATTGAAACAGGCACTGCCAAGGTATAATGACTGGTTAGGGGTATTTAGCTATCAACACAGTGTAACTGGTTCTGAGGTAACTAAATGTGCCTAGGATTTTACACATTTCATCCACTATACTTGACCTTTCTGAAATTTTCCAGTGTTCTTGTGAAGAGGCAAGTTGTTTGTCATTAAAGAGAGTATTGAATCATTGAAATACTGGTCTTCAGTACATTCTTCAGTTTGAGCAACAGCCCTCTTTGTGTTGTAAAGGGCTACAAAGTATTTTGTTAATGGAAGACTTAAGTAGTTGTAGATTTCTACCTCTCTGGTGCATGTTGGAAAGCACTGCCACTTTCTCCACTATCCAGCAATAAGGTAAGATGTGTAGAAGCACTGGTTATTTTTAAGAGAAGTCCTTAAGTGCTCTTTTTGTCTTTACAATGCATGACTGTTAGCAGTCCTGATAATTGCTGATCCTTCGGTTAAGTCAATGTTCCTTGTAGTAACAGAAGATAAACTAGGGAAGGATGTTGAGTATGTCCTAGCTTTAGAGGGTGTGGTTGATACTTGCCTGGTCTCATTAAGGGATGATACAAAATGAATAGAAGGATATGAAGAAAAGCAGTTGGATATTTATGGCAGTTTTTACAGTTCTAATTTTACATAATGTAACATATTACAATGTGTAATTTACATTAACATTACAGGTGTAATATGAGATTCAATTGAGATTCACTTGAGTTGCATACAGCTAGTGATTGTGGAAACTGACAGGTACAGACAAAGAAACTCCTGCTCCCAGGGGTGAAAACCACTTACTTTTCTGTGATTTAGCTTTTTGTCTGTCCTGAGGCTTCAACTGTACTAGACCAAGTCAAAGAATTTTCCTTTGTGCAACTTTCCTAATGAGTGAAATATCACTGTAGATGTGTCACCCGGTAGTAAAACGCGATGTTGGGAGTGAGGGAAGAAGGCTGAATGGGAGGTACCAGTGTAGCTTTCTTCAGCTTTCTGCAGCAGGGGATACTCTGGAATAACAGTGGGTGGCACTGTTTCACCTTCTACTGGGAAAAGCTAATGGGCATTGTTCTACTTTTTTGTCACTAAGTTCAGACACTGTAATAATATGCAGCTTTGTACAGCAATATTTCATCTTCAAGGCCAGGTTAGATGGGGCTTAGAGAAAGCTGTTCTAGTGGAATGTGTCCCTGATCATGGCAGGTGGGTAGGAACTAGATGTGTCTTAAGATACCCTCAAACCCAAACTATTTGATGATTCTGTGATCTTGTACTCGTCTGTACAGGGTGCTTAATGCTGCCTTACAAAGATAAAGTAAGGAAAAAAAAAAAAGCTCTGGTTTTGTTTGGCCTTTTTATTTTTTCCCTTGAAGTATTGTATGTCTATTAAAAGCTAAAAAATTAGAAAGCTTAGAAGCTGCACTGTTCCTGTTCCTCAGTTTTGCTATCAGAAACCACCCATGATTGTACTCCCAAGTCTCGTGGGAGCATCATTCTTTAGGACTTTATGTAAGGTTCGCTGCTTAAAAGAAACCAAAAAAAGATAATTGAAAAGCACAGCTTGGAAATCTCCAAGTTTCGATCCTTTTTCCTGTATTAATTTCTGCTTAGGTCAAGTGGAGCATAACACAAGGGAACGTGAGGTGGAATCTGAAAATAAGATTGGGTTTTGCATAATGAGGCAATTTTGTATAGTACTGAACTATTTTACTTAAAACTTTCCTCACCTTCAGGTGGATGACTGATGTATAATATTCTTCCTGAATTGTTGTTTCATATTGTTAGGCTGCGAGTGGTGGCTTGGCATCGAAAATTCCAGCAGAGAGGAAGAGATGGGGAGACAAAAACTTTCTTTTATTGTCTCAGAGCCATGTTGCACCAAGTTGTTGGGGTAGATAGCTCTGTGTCCTTTCAGACAGAAGAGCTTGAACATTTGTAGCCTGCTTGGCCATGCTGAAGTTTCTCCTGATATTTCTTCTGTACTCAGGTTTTCTGTTGTTGGAGAAGACATAAACTTGTTTTATCACAGACAGAGATGAAGGTTTCCTTCTGGAACTCCATGAAGTGGGTTTTTTCTGAGACCAGAGCAACTCATGGAGTCAGCTGTTGGTGAGAGAGTCTATTGACAACTTGACATACTGGCAGTCTACCTCTGATGGACATAATGAAAGTAGCTTTCCAGTATAGTGTTAAAGAAGCCCATCCTGTTCTGATTCTGGAAATACTGAATCATGAACTGTTGGAGGATGTTAGTAAATAGAGGCTAGTAGTAGTTACAGTGGTTTTTGCCTTCTCCAGTATACTGACAAATTATGTAAAGTTTACTTGGTAAATACATAGTAAAATAATTTTTTTAGAACTGAGTTTCTTGAAGGATCTGACTCTCCTACATCTAGAAATGGAAAATGTACAAGCTACAAGGAGTTAGTATATGGCAACTGCTAACACATTTATCAATGCATGCTGAGATGCAAAGGGAAGAAGTTGTGGACCTCACTACATACTCCTACTGGACCAGGGGTTTACAATTAAAGGCATTATTTGTATCTAATTAAGAATGAAAGAAGCCAGTCTAAAGTATGCCATGCTGTTCAGCTGGGTTACTAACCTGTTGGTCTTGAAGCAGGAGTTTGAAGATGTCATGTTAAAAATAGTTTCCTTGGCTTTGAAGATAATCTGAGTAGGTCTCTCACCATGGTAATATACTTTATGATGAGTTTATTTACAAACATTTAGAAAAACCCTTGAAGAAGGCAAACAGGCAGAAGGCTTGACATGCACTTTTTTTATGTCTCAGCAGGACTAAGTGCTCAATAGCTGTTGGAAAGATAAATAATTCTTCTGTACAGGACAGACAGCAGCTTTATGGTTGTCTGCTCAGGTGTATTTACCTATAAGTATCTGCAGCAATTTTTATCTATCCAGGTTTCTGCATAGGTGGAAGCATTTGTTTTTAGCTATATATTCTATGAGTGAGCATTCATTCTTCATCTTCGATCATTCTTGTCTTCTAGTAACTATTTGAAGCACACGTTATTGAACGAAAGCTCTTGGAGAATCTCCTCTGTATTACATTTCTCATTCCTAACAAGTTATGCTTGATTTCGTTTCTTTAGAATGAAGAATTGATCTTAAAGTGTCTCCTTTAAAGGAAATCTTCCATCTATTTCCTTCCTCTTTTTATGCTTTCAGCATTCCTTTAAACCAGTAATCAAGTCAGTACACTTTATCACTACTCTCAAGGGACACAATATAGGATTGTTTTCACTGTTGGAAAGTGTAGCTTATAACACAAGACTGTCTGCACTGCAAATATGCATGCTTTTGTCAGTGAGATGTCCCAGTGCAGGTTTACATTTCAACCTCAAATTTCAGCTTGTAAAAGCTTTTTGTTTGGTGGGGTTTTTTTTTTAAATCAGTTCCTGCACCAAGACGTATCTCTAGGTAATTGGAGGTGATTAGGAGTTGGAATTTTAAAACTCAGGTTCTGTCATTGTTTAGGTTGGAGAAGAGAAGGCTCAGGAGAAATTTTATCAATGTGTATAGGGTGGAAAGAAGTGAAAGAGATCTGGCTAGGCCTATTCGTTTTGTTCAGTGAGAGGGCAATGGCCAGAAACTGAAAACCAGGAAGTTCTACTTAAAAGTTTTTGTTGGGTTGTTTTCTTTCTCGCAATTGAACTCTAGAACAGATTGCTTTAAGAGGGATGTGGAGTTCCCATCACTAGAATTACTTAAAACCAGATGGCTCAGCCCTGGGCAACCAGTTGTAGGTGACCCTGCCCTGAGCAGGATGAGTAGACTAGACAAGAGGTGTTTTCCAACTTTTACCACTCTGTGATTCTGTGGAAATAAATTACTGGTCACTTCGTACATCAGACACCATATGCAGGAGGAAGCCATGTGTAGAGGTTTGGGCAAATGGTATTGACCTGGACCTTCTCTCTTCTGATCTTTATGCGGCTGTCCACGTTCAAGCTTTTATTCAGCATAAATTTTAATTGATACACAGCTGGAAATGACCTCAGCAGAACACCCTTACATTACATCTTCCTTTCTTGACAGAGCACTGACACCAAGAATACAGTTAAGGCTATCCACTGAATTTCTGTGCCTCTTATTTTATCTCAAGGTATGTTTGTGTCTGAGCTTCTTAACAATACTGTACTTCCTTACATATGACCTTTGGCAGGCCCAGGTGCCTTCCCCATTTAAGAGCCCAGCATTAGGCAGTGGTGACTTGGTCCCTGTTCTCTGTATAGGAGTGTTGGTTTGTTCTGCATACAAGCATAGATAGCAGATTCAAACATTTCCTGGAACTCCCAGTGGTAACTGTTAGAGTGGGGCACTTCTCTTTCTGAAGGTATATAGTGTTTTACCTATGTGATTAATGATCCCCTCTAATCCAGTTATAGCTAATAAGCTCATGTCAAATATTTTACTATTGTTTCAATAGAGCAGATATGCCAACTCTGTAGGAAATCCTGTGCAAATACCTAAGACAAAACTTGCTGTGATAAGCTTCTCAAGTTGATAATGAAAGTAAAGAAGAATGGGGAAAACAGCAGTGCCTGCTTCTTGTAGAAATTATCCAGTAGCATAAAGGTAAAATTGAGGTGAAGTTAAGAGTAAGACTCTTCAATAGGATAATAAGATTTAGGTTTGTAACTGTGTTTACACAAGAGATATGCACTACTAGATGACTTTATTTTATAACTTTAAAAGAAATAACAAAGTGTAATTTTATGTTGTTTCTTAGTGGAATATTATTGATTTAGAATGGGCTATAATCATCATTATTATGCTTTATTTTCATTTGGAACTGAATATTGAAATACCAAATTTATATCTTTAATGTTTCAATACTTTAGGCTCCCACGTGGATTTTTTGAAATATATAACGGGTTTGATTCCCAAGTCCTAGTAGTAATTTAAGTGGAATGTTATTTTAGATTTATCAGGTACATAGGTATTTTGATGATTTTTGTACTTCTAAAGACACTAATCTGCCTTTTGAAAACGTTCCACTAGATTTCATTACCATACAAATCTAAATAAAGCATTTGCTTGGACTGGACAGTACAGAATTTTTGAAGCGTGCTGCTTTTCCCTCTTGTAAGCATATTATTATGCTGACCATGAGCTGAATTAGAACACAGCCAGCCTGGTGTTCAAGAGGTACTAAACAAAATCAACATAATGACTGTGTGTTTGGACAACTGCTGTCTCTGGAGATATACCTACTGGGCTCTTCTGAAAAGTCATATGTGCACAAAGAATTATGGCTTAAATAAATCAAAAATATTTTTGTTGCAAGCCATTGGATTGAATCTGTGGATAAATGAGAGGAACTGGGATGAAGTTTAAATGTCAAATGTGATGTTGCTATTTTACCTTCCATGTTAAGAGATGCCTAGGAAAGGGCAGGATGGACTGAAGCACCTTCCTGAGTACTATTTAAGTTCAATACTGTAAGGAAACTATTGGGGAGACAGTCCGGTCACCAAAAAGCAAACTTTAAACTAAGTGAACTAAAGTGAATTGCACATCTTGCAACTGTAGACAGAAATGTCTTTACAGGAGAGAATAGATTATTTGCATGGTCTAAAAGTTATTTCCTTGAAAAATATTAGCTAGAGGAATTAAACTAATGCAAAGTGTGTGGCTCCATTGGTTAAGCAGTACTATATTTGTTAAATAACTGAGATAAAACATCTCTGGGCTAAACATGCCCTTACTAAAACTTGTGACCAAAATCCTACTGACACACACTAGGGGACATACTGACTGCTATCAGGTGTGTGTATGTGTTCAGAGACAAGAGTGAGTCCAGAGCATTTGGGTGCTGTGTGTAGAGGAAAGGGAAGGGTGGGAAGCCTGTAGCAATCAGGCAAAGGATTCTTAGAAAGAGGCTTTTTTTTCCAGCTTCATCCTTTCTACCCTCAGGCTTTCCAGCCTTCAGGAAAGGCTCTTGCCTGTCTTCTCTCTTGAGAATGTACACCCTGTTTCCCAAGAAGTCCTTCTGCTTAGATGCTTTTGGGTGTCTCTGAACTGCACATCCTGTGTTTCAGCTCTGGTGTGATAACCAGGGCAGCAGCCTCCCCTGTCAAAGCTGACAGCTCAGCCTCCCAGATCCTGCAAAAAGAGGTTTTGCTTCTCTCTCTTGTCCTTTAAAGGTACTTTGAAGTTTTGGTTGCTAAAGTTTTGAAGTTATGGTTGCTAAAACAGACTTCAGAAATACTCAGTAGAGAACAGAGATGTATCTTACCTAATGAAAGAACTTAGACTAAAGTATAGATGTTGTAGGTAGTAATTTGACCCCTTTTGGAGTCATGGAGGGAGAAACCTCTCAGAAGAACAATTCAGTCCTGAAATTGCTTGTTCAAAATAGTATTGATACTTGCAATCTTCCTCTTTCATCCAGTGATTGTAGCTTTGATTCTTTCTTTCTTATAGGTCTTAGTTTATTGTAAGTGTTCCATAATGCTTAAGATAAGATATCATGGGAAATAGATACTTCGTGTCCTTCTGAGCAGGTTATGCCCAGTCACTGCAGCTCAAAAGGAGACTGGGCTGGGTGGTCAAACTGGCTTTCCCCAGGCATTCATGCAGACATTCCTGTCCTTCAGAACAGAAGGCACCGTTGTAAATGGAAGAAATATTAATTATTTTAAAAGAATCATAATAGTATCTGATTAACTTTTTTTGGCTTGGTTGCAGCCAGCAGGAGAAATAGCTGGATAGACTTTAAAGTGTTCTCTTTTGGTTTTTTTTGTTCTGCTTTTTTCAGTTTTGTGTCTATGGCTTGGCTGTGTTTATTCTTTGACTTTTTTTTTTTTACTTTTTTTCCCCTTGGCACTCCTTTTTCCTTTTTCCTTTTTCCTTTTTCCTTTTTCCTTTTTCCTTTTTCCTTTTTCCTTTTTCCTTTTTTTTTTCCTTCCTTTGCTTGGCAGTCTTCAGGAGTGGGATTGTGGGATACTGAAAGCTTGAAAGCTGTCATGCTTGGGAAGGTTACAGAATTTCATTAGGGAAAGTCAAGGGAATTTTTAGCTACATTCAATACTTTAAAATAAATGTGCTCAGTTCTGGTCTACAGAAATAGGATATTTAATTTCAAGCCAGTTTTGAGGTAAGCAGTTTCAAAATCCTTTAATGTTGCAGTTATTGTTTCCTGTGGAGGGTAGAATAGTTGTTATGGTACATAATCTGTTTGGCAGAAGAGGACAAATCATCACAGGATGAGAGAGAGAGCATATAAATGGTGTACAGGGCTGGAGCTGAAGTCTAGAGGGATGCAGTGTTGACATAGTGACATAAGATTTAAAAGAGACTTACAGTATTTCCATGGAGCTTTTACTGCCAAATTTTAATTATTAGTTACTACTTCATAACAGTTTTTAGTTGTGTTGCATACTGTTAACTTCAACAATTACTCCCTATTGTTTAGATCTGATACAGATTCTTCATTATGTGTAGCATCAACAAAATTTGAGTAAATTATAAACTGTTATAAATAATTTTTTGAATTTATAATTTTTTATAAATTCAGATGCTTTCCTTTATGTTATGTAAATATTACAATGGAAGAAGTGTTTGCAGCATGACTTTCAGATGAGAACCTAATAGAAGGAAAGCCCCACCCTTGAGCAAAAGAGTAATTTATTCCTTCAAATGAACACCCACTCATTTCACTCTCTTCTGGGGAAAAAAAGAAAAATAAAAAAGTGGAATAGGAAAGTGTTTATAGTACTGTAGATACAATCAAGGAGGTCATTTGCAGTTAGAGTTTGGCTTTATGTTCCTTACTTCACTGTCACTTCAAGGAAGATGTTCTGAAAAGTTTCTGCTGCAGTTAACAGAATGCAAATTGTAGTCTCATTTGCACTAGTATAAACTTGTAGTTACTCTATTGAAGGTTTTACTGGAGTAGCAATTCCAATACTTGGCTTCATGTGTTACTGTATATAAATGTGTAATAAAGGTGGGAAAAACCCAACAGAACTTAGATTCATTAAACAAACTATGGAGAGTGGCAAAATAAACAGCACAGAATAAAATTTTGAGGAGACTGCAGAATCACAAAATTCCATAATTAACCCTACTTAGAACCAGCAATGCATATATCAATTTCACCTGCTCTCCCCACACTGCCTGCTTTATTTTTTTAACATATTACCAAAGCTATGTAAGAGAAAATACTTGCTAAACAGTGGTAGCTCCAGGAAGTCTGTTTTCAAGGAAGATATTTAGACCTTCTTGCAAAACACAGCTTTATATATTTCCAAATGGGTTTGATCTAAACCTATAGTTACACTTAGAGATGATTTCTGATGACAGTAGGAATAAAGAAGGAATAAAGTACTAATAGTCATGTTTTCGTGTTTGTTTCTTGCTTCTGAAAAACAGGGGAGCTCAATGCTTTGTGTTTACAAAAGCCCACAGCAACAACAAACAAAAACCAGAACCAACCAACCTGAAGAGAAGAGTAATAAATCATATATAACCAATATCAGTTAAAAAACTGAAAATTGCCAGTTCCTTTTTCTTGAACATTAGCATATTCTGTCATGAGGTCCTTATAAAGAAAGGTTATACTAAGAACAGAATGTAATAAAACTTTGAATTTAACCTGGCTTTGAGTAGAAGTTTGGACTAGATTGCCTCCAGTGGTCCCTTTCAATTTACATGCATCTGTACTTTTACAAAGGGAGGGAAAGTGAGGGTGAATTACTGCTCTCATGAGTGAGACCTCTCTTATGTTGTCTCTAAGAATGTAGTTTGTATAGTATGGTTTCCTGGAGGATGTACCTGAAGGCATTTGTGCTACAGAACTGTAAAGTTATGTAGATGCACAAGGTGCTAACAGTATATTTAGGGGAAATATATGTTGCTAATAATTGGGATTGAATGCTTAGATAATAGCTCATTTGCTCACTGAAATTTTGAAAATTTGTAGAAGATGGATGACCTGTTCAATGTCTGCTTGGGTAACCAGTTGTTCCTATATAAAAGAAATTTTAGTCAACCCCTCAGGAAGGAAAACTAATCTGTTTGATTTGGGCAGCCGGTCACGCAAGGGGCACACAGGCAACAACACAGTTCAAAATGTACTTTCTGAAAAGAGCCCCATGTACTGAAATAATTTGGGATCAGCTTTTGGATGTTTCATAAGCAAAACCAAGGTTTAACTTCACCAAATAAATGCTTCACAATGAATAATGCACCCAGCTGTAGCAGTAAATGCCATTTGCTCAACTGCTTAACTATTCATCCTTCTGACCAAGGTTTATGGTGGTGTGAAATGCAGCTTAACTTTGCAAATATGGAATGTATAGTAAAATTATCCCCTTTTGTGAAATTAGAAGGAATAAGCTTCTGATGGGTGTTTATGTCCTGTGCTGACAGATTATAAAAGATTAAAAGGAAATTTTAATGAAGCGAAAAGCAGCCCTTGCAGCTTCTAACCCTCATGATTAGAGGAGCAGAAGCTAGGGGATTTAGGAGGATTTAGCAAGATGAGGTAGATGGGGTGGGGAGATTGACCTGCAATTGGAACCAGTTGCTTGTCTAACTCGTGTTTCCTTAGAAAATGCATTTAGGGCTCCAGTTCTTTCAAAAACAGTGGGGGGGTGAGATAGGCAGAAGAAACATAGTCCTGAAGTAGTTTGAGGCTTATTTTCACTAATCAAGTAACAAAACACAAAAGGCAAACTTAGAGTCAAAACAGTGTGTCAAACACAGAAAAAATGCAGCATTTATGTTTATATAAAGAAAATATTGCAAGTCACAGAGCAATGCAATTGTTTTGCATGCCTTTTGTGACAAAAATCACCAAAAAGAGGCCTAATACAATGCTTGGGGTTATGACCTGAACTCTTCATTGTGTTTTTAGTATGTTGTCATAGTAAAGAAACTTGTTGTGTAATACATAAATTGTTGTATAGATCATTGAAAAGGAAACATTTGGTTTAGACAATAATTATACAGAATATGTATTACAGAATAGTGGAAGCATTTGAAGAATCCAAAAGGATATTGGCAAACAGCATTCATAATTACTAATGAATAAAATTCATTAGTAAAAAGCTTAGTCATTAGAAAAAACTTAAAGTATTACTGCTGTGATGCAATTTCTATAAAACTGCTGAAGGATCATAGAGGATGAGTACAGAGCAGTTATTTCGCTCCCCATTGTTGTATGGATTATGTCACTCATTATCCATCTCAACTTCTGGGCAAATGTCACTTTTGCAGATAGGCTTATTTTTTATCCTTGTAAAAGGCCTGCCACAGCAATGCCCCAAAGTAACTGACCTTTGTCATTAGTGGAGCTTCACCTTTGTCATCAGTGGAGCTTCCTGTTTTGCTGCAGTCACAAGCTGTCTTGGGCTAAGGGCTCTGTGGAGAAATTTTTGACATTGTACTTACTATTTTCCATTTAAAATCTTCATATTTTCCTAAAACCAGGATAGATTAAATTGGTTTTTATATTATGCACTCAATACAATAAAATTTCAGACCATCAACTTTCACTTGCTTTTTTGAATGATTGCAGCTATTTTTTAAGGAATTTTCTCATTTAATGCTCTGTCTTAATACAATCTATTCTTCAAAACCTAAATAAGAAAAAATATCTATAAAAGAGAGTTTAGGGATCTCCTTAGGTTTTTCCATTAGCAGCAATCAATACAAACCAAAAAGCAAAGCATTAGAATTGGAGCAGATGGATTGTTTTATTCAGGCATGTGGAATGAGTAGTAGAAATTGGTTTGGACATCTATATATGCTCCTCCTGACCTCAGAGTAGTTAGATACCTATGGCTTTAGGCATCTTTAGATACCCAAGTGACTAGGTGTATTTCATTAGAACCCTAGATTCTCAGCTTCTCAACAGCTGATAATTATGTCACTCAGTTGATAATTATGCCATTCAGGTAGTACAGAGGTATTTAGAGATTGAAGTCCATGCTGGCCATATCTAAAAGCAGAGACTCAGAGGCCACTCTCAGCAATTCTCATATTCAGAGGCATTCCCTGGTTAGTGTGTGTGTGAGGACAATCCTGAAGAGATGCAATAAAATAGAAATGGCCTTTTCTGAGGCAAAAAGATGAACTAGACTTTGCATTACTTTACTCATGTCTAAGGAGTTTTCCAAGAATTCAGAAGGCCATTGCTGAAAATCATGCTGACCTGGGTTTGCAGAAGAGTTTTAAATCTGTTTCCCAGAATCTGGAGAGGTTCTTAATCACTGGAACTTTGATTTTGAGTTTTGCCAAGTTAATACTTTATGTAACTTCTGAAGAGAACCTTGAGTGATATCTTTGGGAAAAAAAAAAGAAGCAATGTCAAGAAGGCTCACCTTGGATAGACATTCAAAGCACCAGTTTGGAGTAAGAATATCAGATATTGAAATGAAGGCAGTGTTGCCATTGTCTAATTTGGGCACTAGTCTCCAAGTGGAAAGGTAACTGTGATGACTTCACTTCTTATTTTAGGAAGGTGAGTACCTAATTTCAGGATTGAAGAGACTGATTGACACAGATGATATCTGGGTAACAGAGAGATCTCCTTGTGGAGGTCCCAGCTTTTCCTAATTGTTTCATTCCTGGCTAGTGTAGATGACTTCAAGTCATGTGGGCTCAGATTCCTGGTTTTGCTGAAGTCAGATGGTACATCTAACTGATATTAGTTAGTACATCTGAACACACTTTTTGAATTGGAAGCTTAGCAATCAACTAAAAAAATCTCCACTGTTTCAACTTCCACAAAAACTGAGAATCTTGATTTTAGAACCTGAGACAACTGTATTGTGTTTCCTGAGACCATCTATAGTATAAATGCCAGATAATGGTAGTTCCTTAGATCTGCAGAGTATTAAACATGCAGTTGTTAAATCTGGTTTTACAAGATTAAAAAAGTCAAAATTGTGCTTAGTGCTGGAGGGAGATATAGCTCAAGTTTTAATTTTTGTTCCTTGACAGTCTAGTGAATTAGTGAAATGTTCTGTGTAGGGAACTGTGTCTTTTTCACTCGTCAGAGCTAAAATTTGGCAATTTAGCAAGAGGAAGAAAACAATAAGTTTGCAGTAATGGGAATTGGCTTTAGGACTATGTTGACCAGACAACTTCTATAGCAAGTTTCCCAGTTTAAAGTTTGAGCTTTAAGCTTCAAATTATATCTCCACAATTGTTTGAGGAAAATTTAATTCAGTCAACGTTGCAAATCTAAAGAAGTGTTCAGAAGCTTGTCCAATTTTATTCTGGCTGTATAATTTGGTCCAAAAAAAGATATTATATCTCTACAGGTTTGCCCAGCTTACATTCTTGCACCACTCTGGGTGAAGGTACACAATTTTTATTATTATTGTTACTACTACTATTATTATTGTTGTAATTATTATTATTTAAAATGCACTTTTTCAAGTAATGGGGATTACATTAATAGCTGTGATATTCTCTGCACTTTATTCATAGAAGAATCAATATGAATGAACTTACACTGATTTTCATGAAGTTGGAGGGTTATTACAACTAGTATTTGAACTAACTTGTTCAGTGTGTTGTTGGTGTCTATGCTAAATTATGTGTATTTTGCAGATATGTATAAAATGAAGATCTTTAATTTCTGTCTAATTACCTGATACGATGTATTATACTTGAGCATTAAAAGCTATAAATAAAGCTTGATTCAGTGAATTTTCCTGTCTTTGTGTTCAACTACCTGATATTAGAATTTGGCACAACTTTTTTGGTTGTGCATACTAAAGATAAGGAACATAGTGTGCTGTTAAGGGCAACAACAAAAATAATTCATGATCCTGTCTGCTCAAGGCAAAGTTGATGTTACCATTGTCAGCCTCTTTTATATGAGACAGCTATAGGATAAAATGGTAGGAGACAAATCCTAGAAAAATTCATAACAATATTCTGGACAAACTGTGCTTGTACAGATAATTGAACCTTATGATGATGATTCACCTGTTGGGCATTCATTTTGTTCCTCTTTATCTGTTTTCTCTTAGTTTTGACTTTGTAAATTGGAAACAGTGGGATCTTGTTGGAAGTGTTGCAACTCCCTGTTTAGACATTTGAATGCTTTTGATGTTATTGTAACCTTTCCACTGAACCAGATGTGTTACCAGCCTTCACTGCTTTTCTTGACAGCTTCCATAAAATTACTGAAATAAAGATGAGCTGTTGGTATTCTTTTCTTCCTTGATGTTTAAGAATGCACATCTCACATCTCTGAAACTACCCTTTTTGCAATCAAAGCAACAGTCCTGTGCCAGCCTGATGTTTTTTGTCCACCCATGAGGAAGACTAGGAGAATCCAAAAGTATCTATAATGCTGGATCAGGGATGAGTGACTACTTGAATGGTTTTAATGTTTGTTTCACTCACAGTTGTGGGGTGGTGGTGTGATAATGTGTAACAAGTTCAGGGCTTGGTGCTGTTCTCCCCTGCATGTCTTGCGTACTGTTCATTAGCTTTCTGATTTGCTCTTTTTCCTATAATTTTCCCCTCAGCATAACTTATTCACACAGAAGCTACAAGGTACTTGCTAGAGTTGCTCATGAAGTACATCAGGCTTTGAGATCAAGCTGTGACTTTGACTATGAAGAGATTATAGGATGGTTTAAAAGAGAAATCATTTTATAAGACAGTGAAGCCATGAGACTTGGACACATTGACATATTCCCTTCTGAATTTTTTGCAGCTACTGAAAGACCAGTTGCAAAATAAGTGGAATTGAAGTTTTTGATTTCAGCTCTTGTTCCCACAGTAGTTTAACCAAGGAACTACTGGGATAGTACAGTTTAAACTATTATGTGATAAGCAGTAAAAAACCAGATGGGGAAATCCCCTCTAAGTGTGTTTTATTTAAAAATATATAAAGATGTCTACACAAATCTGCTTTGTCACAGTTGTTTCTCATTTATAATACAAAGAATGAGTTTTTTTCCATGGTAATGAGCCCTTTGGATCTGATATTTAAGTTCAGAAATGTGCCAAGACCTAGGGGGAGCTAAACAGCATCAGACCACTTCGGTTTAATCTTAGAGCTTGATGAAGTTCTATGACAACATTAAATAAAGAAAAGATTAGTTTGTGAGGCTGGAGTGCTTAGCATTTAGGAGAATGTGTGTCTTGCAGGGACTTGGATTCCTCAAAGATTTAGGTTCTTCAAATGCTAAAACATCTTCCTCGTCAGAGGTGCTTTTTACTGGTGGTACTGGAGAAGAGAAAGTGTCTTTTTGGGCATTTCGTATATGTAGGAAGTCTGTGGATGAAGGAGTGCATTTCTCCCTTTTTTGAAAAATAGGATGCTAATTTCCTCCTTTCTTGTGAAATCAAGCTTCAAATTGAGAGAATCTTTCCTTTTAGTCCTGACCCATTTTTCTTGATAAAAAATGGTTATTGCTGTCTGGGAGAAATAGATATACTAAAGCTTCTTTCAAGTACCAGAAAATACTAGGAGGACACTTTAACCTTTAAAAACATTTATATTCTTGTGATTTTGTAGATGTTACTCTGATAAAAGAAGAGGAGCAAGCAGTAAAGCTGTTTGGATAGGTTGATAACAAGCTGATTTGTAAAGCAAAACCTCAACGGGATTGGACCAGTAAGAGAGATGTTTTTACATCTTGGAAAGCAGAATTTTATTATTAGTTAGCATATAGTGTCCAAATTGATCTATAGTCAGATTTTGAAGTGTAGAGTGGCTTGAATCATTTTGACTTCTTGAAAAACAACAACAACAACAACAAAAAACCCTAAAAGAAAATGAAAGGAAAATGTATTTTTTTTCTTGACGTGGAGGAGAAGAGGGAATATGTCATAAACATTCATCCATTCTTGCCTTAATCCTATGGTTCAGAAAGAAGGAAGGCAAAAGAAAAGAGCTGTAATAATTGTTAGCCATTTGAATAAATGTTATTTCCTTTCTTTCATCTAATATTGTGTCTACAGTACTTGCAAATTATAGATAATTCCATGCAGCATAAAAAGAAGCTAAAATAATTATTTGCTGAGCTCTAGTTATGCAATTGTTCATGGTGCTGGGTATTATGAGGACAGTGATATATTAGTTCCAGGAATTGTATCTTAAAGCAAAACTGCCGTCAGCCACTGTGCGAGCTGTTTGAAGGTGCACAGGATTTCCATTCAAAATCACTGCATGAGCCTCTCTGGTGGGGATTTCATGTTTTTGTCCAAATTAGAGGGAAGGTCAGTGCTCAGTCTTTGCCACCAGAGGTCTTCAAAGAACATATTACAGATATTTTTTCAATGGCTGAAAATGAGAGGTGCTGACAGAAGTAGTTGGGAGTAATTTACTCAAGTACTTCAAGTAATTTTTTTGTCTGAGACAGAATTTGTGCCTGTCAGAATTGCTGCTGGAAAACTGAATCAGCTCTGCTTGCTTTTCATCTCTGACTGGATGAGTAGTTTTCTATTCCCCTGCTTGATATTATAGAGATTTTAATTGTGAGTTATCAAGGCATTCTGATTATATGTTGAACATATGTAACCAGAATGGATATTTTGGCAAAAAAAAATTTTGTATTCCCTGAGTTGGTTACTGAGGGATGCTGTGGACAGCAGTGAGTGGACAGAGATGCTGAGGGTGACCTTGTGGAGGAGACTCTCCCAGACCAGACCTTCCTGCAGCAGTCACAGTGCAGAGCCCAGCTGGCAGAGGAGCTTTTTCTGGCCTTGACCTGGAGGGCCCCTCTCTGGGTTAGGATGTATAGCCTGGTATTTTGGATCTGCTTTTTTGAATACTGTGGGGTAAATATATTTCTCAAGCACCCTTTATACCTTTCCTTCATGCTTAAGAAAGGGAGAAGATTTCTGGCAATGTAATTTTTTTTCAAAACTACATTCTTCCTTTTTCACTGGCTCTGTATGAGCATATGGTCATCTTTTATAGTACTGTAATGCAAAAAAGAGACAATTGTGTTTCTGTTATGAAATAAGTTCCCAGTGATACTGTAGGTCTTTTAAGTTCCGATGAATAAAGTCAATATTTCAGCTGAAAGAAAGTGTTAGCTCATGTTGAGATTTATTGGTTATAACTTAGAAATAATACCCTTTTTTCATAAATGAAGACTCAGATGATTTTTTTTTTCATTTTAATGAAAAAGTGACAGGAAAGGAATGAGAGAATGTTATGATTCTGTTTTCTATTTTTTGGTCTTTGTGTCTGAAAATGGTCATTATTTTGGCTGTGAATACCATAGGGTATCACTGAGAGTTTATTACAGTGGGGAAAAAGAAAAAAGGGATAGAGCCTTGATACTGCTGTGCTTGGTGGTGTGGATATCCTGAAGGAGAGCAGCAGTGTTGTGTTACAGCTCCAGTTGTGTTACAGATGAGAGCAACCTCCTCTTTACCCCTCTCCCAAGTCTCTGCTTGAGCCCTTTTAAAGCCAAATAAATACTACTTTGTAGCAGTGGGTCGCCCACAGAGAGGAACTTCTGGGAATGAAATAAAAAGAAATGCAAGCTGGACAGTAAACTTCCCCTATGTGGCTGTCTTCAGCCAGTGTTCCCTCTGCACCTAAAGAATGTTAGAGGATGTGTGGGCACAGGGCACAGCTGTCTCTGTTCCCATTAGGGCTCTCAGTTTGGAATTTGCTAGAGAAATGCTGCTCTAAACCAGCACTTCTGAGTGTCTTTGGCTTCATATGAGGTTATGATGCCATCACAGGGCATCACAGTTTTACTGCCTGATTTTTGGAATTTGGGAACTTTTATATGCCACTTACACAGGTTGCTACTACTGTCATGAAAGCCCTAGAGGAAGCATCAGCTTCCAGCTATAGAACTGGCACATTTTGGAGTTGGATGTAGTCCTTCATGAAGAGAAAAGTCAAGCAAGCTGTCATACTGTAGCTGAAGTTTTTAGAAATACTGTCAGTGTATTTTATCCCATCCATGATTGGATGGGATAAAATACACTGATTCCTGAAGGGAGTAAAGCAAATTAGAAAACTGAAACACTTAATTTAGTACTGTTTACTGAGAGCTTTGATATATGTGGTACCAACAGATTTTTATTTTTTAAAAGAAAAAGCATGAAAAAAATGCGCATGATCTAGTGAACAGTTAACAGGCTTTAACAGAACAAGCCAAATAATTAATAGAACATACCAAAAAAGTAATAGAACATATTAAATACCTGAAGTTAGACCATTCCTTAGCTTGCTCAGCCAAGCAAGACCCAGGTCTGTCTCTGATAAGGTAAATGAAATCTCAGAATCACAAATTCCAGAGCCATATTGTGCAAATGTGTCTTCTGAGCAAATCTACAGAGTCTGTCCTTAAAAGACTTATTGGTAACAGTTAAAACCCAACATTTTCCCCATGACAGATATTTTTAGACAGCTGTGAGAGCTAAGAGTTCTCTGAAATCCTCAAAATTTACAATAGCTTTTAATTGTAACTGACTATAAGTAAAATATTAGGTTTTGTTGCCTGAACTAATACTGCTGAAAACAATCTGGGTCCTGGTGCTTTTTTTGGTGATTACTTTTATTATAGACATCAGTAAAACCAGTGAGTAAATGATGCACTAAAATTTGTGTCATAAAATTCCAAAAACTATTCACATCTATATAGAAAAATAATATATTAAAGGGAAAGCTCCAAAATAACAGGTTTCAGATGTATCTGACTTGATGGAAACTCTTAACACAACTTTATAATCATGTAGTTAAAAATAAGACACAAAAAACCAGTGAATATTTCAAAACAGAAGCAGGTCCCATCTTACTTTCTTTTCTTGTCTCTAAAAGGGTTAGCTGCTGGATGGAGGGAGGAAGGACGACTTGCTGAAATATACTATTTTTCCCCTACCTTAGCCTTTAGAAACAAGGCTGTGTGATTGTGGTCAGAACGTGTGTTCAAATAAAACAGATATGAAAGAATAAGGAAATAGAGTTTGTTCCACCTCTTTAAAAACCACAAATTCAATAAAATACAGACACTAGAAATGCAAAAGCTGAATAAAAATTTTCAGAACCAGGTTATTTTTAGGAAAGACCAGCCTTAGGAATACTCCCACTGTTTAATGGGATGCCCAAATCAAATGCAAAGCATAATCTATAATTAATTAAGTATGGATAGTTCAGAATCTCAGTTAATTCTCAGCTTTTCATGAATAACAGGTAATATTTTTGTCATCCTTTTTGAACAGGGATTTAAATTCAAGAACCTGCTGTAGCCTCATAAGGTATGAAGATAGGCAAATCCTAAACACCAATATGTAGCCATTGCAGCCCAAAAAACTTGGCATCCCTGGCACTGTAGTTCTTTCTCTGAGGATTGATGTGCCGATTAATTGCTTATTCTCTCATTGTAAGAGGTGCTGGTAAGTGATTGGACACGGCTTCAGATGCCCATTGTTTAAGAACAGACATTTTGGTTTTCAATAAGGAACAACCGATTAAAGGCAAGGTATTGATATTGTTTTCTTCCACAGAGTGAGGAAATCTTATTTCTGAAATGTGTTTTGGGGTTTTGCCCTCCCTCTGTTAGGAAATGGTTTCAGAACATATTTCTCTGGTAGATCAAGAGCCTTGTTTTCATTCTGAGACTTAACTTATGCACAGTTAGTTTATGCAGATTTATTCCATTGCAGGATATGATGTTGTAAAATTCTGTGTGCTGCCTGTAGGAAGTGAGGCAGGTTCAACTTCCTTAATTGAATTATGTCCAAAGAAGAACTGAGTTCAGAAATGGGAAAAGAATCTGATTAGCAAAGAAAAGTATACCTTGGAAGTCAGAAAGAGTAGGAGTAAAATGAGACTTGTGTGAAGTGAAGCTAAGTTTAGCCCTAAAAATGAGCCCAAAGCAAGTACATGGGGTTTTTGTTTGTTGTTTGAGGGTTTTTTGGTTTTTTTGCCATTCTTTTGGGGTCATTTGTTTGTTTGGGGTTTTTTGTTTGGCTTGGTTTTTGTTTTGTTTCTGTTTTGTTTTATTCTTCTCATGGCTACATGCAAAGAGAGCGACATAAAAACAGGTGAGTGTATTGGGAAGCAAAGATCTGCCATTACTAAATACACTCTAGACAGGAAAGTTTGTTGGTTATCTTTTTCTGCAAAAAAGAAAGCAAATGTTAAGGTGAAGATGGACAAGTAAAGGACACGGAGGAGGGCATGAATCTTACCTGTGTGTGAGGGAAAGAGAGGTTCAACTGGCTGAGGAGAAGAAAGGAACCTGATTAGCTCCATCCCACAAAAGTGAGGGATATTGAGCTGTTTCCAGCAGCACTTGTTGTTTAGGACCCTAACATCTAGATAAAAGTAAAGGGTAGAGAAGTGGTTCAGATGTTTCCTTACTTGTTAAATTATTTCAATAATTTTTAATAAAAATAATGCAAGCGATGAGGATGAACACAAAGAGATCATAATTGGCTCCATTTTCTCTTTACCAAAAGGCAGGTTACTTTGTACTTAGTGCTTTTCAGCTTGAAATGATTCACTGAAAACAGGTAGCCTGCCTGCATTTCATTAAATATTTGACATAGTAACAGCTATGTTATTAATTATGCTTGAGAAGGAGGAGGTTGGTGAGGAACTGTAAGAAGGAGACTTAGCTTAAATCATTGGTAAAAATGAGCCTTGTGTGCTGATAAGAGCTCTGAAATGGATGTGTGCTGATAGCATCTCTGAAATGGATGTTTGGTCTGAAAGACTCAATTTTTTCTCTTATGGTCAGTGTCATTTAATGTTTTTATTAATGATTAGCATTGAAGGGCAGAAGAATTCTAAGGATTTTTTAAAACAAAACTGGGAAAAATCATCATAGAAACCAGTACTTGACATGGGAAATATTTAGTGTATTTGAATACTGAAGTTCCAGAAATAAGATAAATATTATTAATATAGCTTGCAATGTTTCACACATAGCTGATGCCGTAAACTGGGGTCTCATACCTAGAAAGAAAAACAATTCAATCTATTTGTCAATCACATACTGACTGTAAATCAGCAGTTGCCTATTGCTTTTGTAGGGATAAAATAACAAAAAAACAATGTGAGTGTAAAACGTGTAGCAAGTCTTCATATATACTTAAAGGGACAGTGTGAGAGATTATTAACTGCAGTGCCCAAGCCACTGATAGTGTTTTGAAGGACTGCTGCTCAGTCACCTGTATTTGCAAAGCATGGTCTCAGCCTGGAGCAAGTGCAGGAGAAACTGAAAGATTTTGTTTAAACTGTCAAAACAAAGGCGAAGATTTACACTGCAAAAATTACAGAAATGGTTGAAAGCTTTTACACTTGGAAAAGCATTCTGGAACTGGAAATAAAAATTATGTGCTTGCCCCAAAGTAGTCAAGATTTCAAAAAGCTTTCCAAATTTCTTGTAGATGATACTGTTGTTTTGTCTGTGTTTCACTAGGCTAACTCTTTTTACCAGCATAGCTAGTGAATTCAAGTTATGAAGATGGCTTTCAGACAGGAATTGAGAATTAGGTTATTACAGAATACTGTTGTTTTTAGCTATCTCTGTCCTTTAAGCACAGAAGTTTATTTGCTATGTGAGCTGACTGGATATAATGCAAAACGTGCAAGTAAAAGCTGTAGCTTAGAGCAGCCTGACTTTTAACAGATTAACATTGCTATATTATATGGTAGAGCTATAACAAGTATTCCTCCTCAATTTAATGATAATATAATTTGCTTTGGTGCCTTTCACCCCAAAATGTGCCCATGTTTTTGATCAGTGACCATTCATCATTTTCTAAGGTCAAAGTCTAGTGATGCAGTATTGTCAGGTCTTAGGACAGCAGAAGTGAATTTTCTCCAAGCTGCCTGTGTTGGCCAGAAAGACAAAAGCCAGGAAATGGAATTGGCAGCATCATAATTGAATGAGGGAGCAGCCTCGATTTCTCAGTGACTAATAGTGGCATAACAGCTGCTAATTTGTTAAGGTTGTACCTGAAATGACCTTATTTATATAAGCATGATTTTTAGGAAATTTTTATGGAACGGAAATCTGGAAATTGGAAATGTGTCATTAAATAATAGCTATAACTTGGCATAGTCTAAGTATTATTATTATTTGAGAGGCAATAAGGTACACTGTGGTCTTATAATCAAATGGCAAGGATGAGTATATATGGACATGCTTGAGCTGTAGAGATTTCTGAAAGGCACCAAAATAAATCCAAATATTTTAATAATCCTTTCAGCTGAAAGTTCAAGTCTTTTCTGGGGCTTCATATAATTGTTATATTTGTCTTCCTAATATTCATTAGAAATTTCATTGCCATTGCCAAAACCACCTCAGAAATATATATATAAAAATTAAATTAGTTCTTATCTAATTCTTTTCTTGTTTATTCAACCAACTTCTCTTGACATGGATTATCCTGTCATTTTCCTATACAATTCCACTTTTTCATTTTTTGATAAATCTGTATTCTTTCTGTTCTCTTAGTTTCTCCTTAATGCTCTGTCAGCTGCTTAAGAATCTCCTTTATCATCTCTTCTTCTGTGTTTGAATTCTTTCACATGTATCCATGGATCCTGCTTTCCCTCTCTTTTCCCTCCTTATTCTTAATGTTTGAATGATATAAAGCACTGTGAAAGCTTTTGCCAGCTTCTCTTTGCAGGCAACTCCCAGGCTTACCTCTTCACCCCATTCTGTCTCTCTCAATTTAGTTTCACATTTCAGCCTGTCTTCCTGGATGTGCTGTTCTCAGTTCAAACCCAATATTCTGAAAGTGAACTATCTTTGGAGGGTTTTTTTAGATTATCAGTGTTGCTCAGTTCTTCATCTTAGCTGGTAGTTTTGTTATTTCTTTGGTGATTTAGGCTGTGGCATGTGCCCTTTTTCTGCTCCATTTGTGCTGACTTGAAGAAATTAGTGTTATCTGTCCCCAAACCACCTCTTTGCTGAAAGCAAAAGCTGAAAGCATTTGTCTTTCCCACATCCAGTGTCTGAGGACTTTTAGGACAAATAATTTAGTCCCAGTCAGAATGAACCAGGTTATTTTTAAAAGTGAATTTCAAGTTTATTTTGATGGAACTCTGTTGAGGAAATATCACATGAACATTTCCTTTTGATGCTAGACTGGTCCATAGTGTCTTTCAGAGGTCAGTGCCAGGCAAGGAGTTGTCTGGGAATGTTAACTGTAGCTAGTAGCAATCTGTATGTAAAACTGTAGCAGGTGAGATGGGGAAGAAGGGATAAGGCAACATCAGCTGCATTTGTCTGTTGTCTCTGTGGTGAGCTTTGAGAGAGCACTTGCTGATTTAGGCAGATTCACAAAGAATTTCTTCTCTGAAACGGTGGTTAAGGAATGGAACAGGCTGCCCAGGGAAGTGGTGGAGTTACCAACTCTCGACGTGCTCAAGAAACACCTGACATGGTACTTAGTGCCATGGTCTAGTTGGCAAGGTGCTTTTCAGTCAAAGGTTGGACTTGATGATCTTGGAGGTCTTATCCAACTTAAGTAAGTCTATGATTCTGTGGTTCAGAAGAGAGGGAGAGAGATGAGTTGCACACCTGTGTATATTCAGAAGACATTTAGATATGCAGGGTACTCCACAAAAATAGTGGTTAGTTTTAAGCATCGTAAGGACTAGACAAAATCTGAGCATGGAGTGAGCATGTCAGTACTAGACTGTACCAGATCAAGGAAAACAAGTCTAAACAATGCATTCTGTGATATTGCATGGTAAGGGAAGCCTGGGGAGGAGCATAAGAATATGCAGTCACATATGTTTTCATCAAGCCAGAGATGAGTGTCTTTGTAAATAACCATCTTTGCTGTGTTATTCCTCAATGAATTTGTCCAGTTGGGGTTTTCTTTAGAGACATTGAAAATTTGGTGTCCACAGCATGCTGTGGAAAGGATTTTCACCATTAGTTGCCCACTACGTGGAAACCACCTTGCCATACTTGTCCTCTGCTGTTTCCAGCTGATGCCTTCTGGAGCCTGAGAGAGAGTTCATCCCACTACCATGTCATCTACCATGTTTTCCATAAATGCCTGTGCCATTGAGTGAGATGCTTAAATCTTTTTTGTCAAGCCAGACTGTTATACTTGGGAACAAGCAGTGCTAGTATATTGACAAGATTTGCTGAAAATTCAGTGAAGTGTTGCCGTAAAATAATCATCTTGATTCCAATATGCCATCATGCTTGTGCTGTTGATATGTTTTCGTCACAAATCTGCACCTATATCTATAACAGCTAGTTCTTTCTAAGACAGAGAGACTAAACTGCATGCATTTTTTCACAGGGAAACACAAAATCAATTTATATATAGCATTATTTTAACAGCAGGAATGCAGCTAGTTTTCATACCCCGTTTCATCTCACATGAGATGGAGATTATTTTTCCAGAGAGTGGACAGTTTTTATTGTTTGCAGGTCTGAATCAAAAGAGATTCACAAAGAGAGGTGGTGGTCCAGTAACGTTGCTTCATGAAAAGACGTTCATTGCTGGAACCCTCAAGCATTTATGTGTTTCCCTTCACTTGAATCTATGTGGTTTTCCACTCTTCTGCACAACTGGGTAGTATATTGTTTGGGTATGATTTTGATGGCCAAAGGTAGCCTGGACCATCTGTTACACATTTAGTTCTCTCAACCTTGGTATGTGAGCAGCTGGCTTTTCCCATTTGTCTCATGTTTTCAATGATTTTTTATTTTTATTAGGTCTGTGTTACAGCCATCAAGACCTCTCTGCTTACCATGTCTCTTTAATATCACAAACAGAGCAAACAGCTCTACTTATGCAAAAATTAACCAGTAACATATTGAAAGAAAGGATTAGGAGTTCAAATATTTTAATTCTGAGGATGTGGAAATACTGTACCTATGCTTTAAGGACTGAAAATTTTTTACTTAATTGTTGACTGAGGTAAGATATTGGTAAAAATTTACTTATAATTAATATTTCATTAATAGAGTTTTCACTTGAACCAATAATCATGTGATATGTAAAGGATGTAATCTAATGCTGCAAATGTCAGTGCAATTATCTTCACCACTGTAGGTGATAATTATCTAAAAAATGGTGTTTTGCAACCTTTGGTTTGTGTGCCTAAGTTTTATTCTGTATCTAGCATTTGCAGCTGTCTCTAAATGTAGATTAAACTCTTTCCAGCAGAGGGTGATGGCACATTTGTGCTTAGGCAGCTGATAACAGGAACTTGAGAACAGAGATGTTTTTGTACTGAAGAGGAAAGATATGGACATATATGCATTCTGTTAAATGCATTCCTGGATGCTGGTCTGAATGGATCCAATGTAAAACATTGCCTAGGATCATGGGATTTTATTACTGATCCAGATATTTAAAAAGTAAAAAAGTGAACATCACAACTAAAGAAAGTTTTCATGTGGTGTCTCTCCATTCATTTACTGCTTAACTGAGTTGTAGTATGATTCTGTATTATCCTTATATTTACCTATTACTTCCCCTTCAGTAGCAGTCCCCACCACCCATATAAGTGTTGCTGGTTTTGACTGTAGCAGTAGACCTTAAAAAAAAAAATAAAATCCACATGTCTGCTTTTTACAAAGATTACAAGGGCTTAACGAATCTTGAGACCTCATTGTCTCTATCATGTTCAAGGGGAACTGTCAAAGGTTCCACATCTCATGTGGGGAGGAAAGGAACTGGAATCATGGAAAAGAAAATACATAATATTAACTCTTGTTTACACCCAGGGAAAAAAGCTGTTGAAAGATAAATATACTTAAAAATTATGGTTATTTCATCATCATTAATACTGGGATAATGTACATTATTTAGTAAGTGCTCTGAGACATCTAAATAAAAGATCTTTGCAGAAATACTGGAAAGCTTGACTGAATGAGGATCTGGCATGGATTAGAAAAGGAAAATCACAAAAAATCCACTGGTCAACAAAAACGTAAAAAGCAAAAGAACTATAAATGTGAAAAAGTGTCTATCTGCTTTTCATCATATTGAGGCTATTGATTTCATTGTCGTTTACTGTCACTCTTTAGTTCCAGTGATTTAATCATTAAACCCATGTCTATTAGTGAATGGCCCCAGATATATTGCATATTGGTGCTCATGTTGCAAGTCTGTAATTTGTCTAGACTCTTTTGTTTGTGGTAGAGTCAGTAATGAAATAAATATTAGCTGCTTAAATCTTCAATACCTTAGTGGGTTAACAGAAAAATAGACTTGATGTTAATACCTTTAACCAGAAAATTTTAATGTCAAGCTAATCCTTCAAATAACATATTTCTGTATGTTCTTTCAGGTGTAAAAATTTATAAAAACTTTAAATTGTACTAATTTCTTTTTTCACTTGCATTGAGTTAATTCTTTTCTAGTGTTTTTGTTTGATTGCCGTGTCTGTGTTTTCAAGCAAGTGTACATCTGATGACTAACGTTTGAAGTACAAGTAGAGAAATTCTCTTTTTTGTGCACTGTTTAGATGAAAATCTCTTCCAAGGCAAAGAACACTGAGTTCTGAAACAGCAGCTCCTTGCAGAAAAACATGTATTTTTCTACTGTGTGAAAGGAAATTGAAATCCAGAATAAAGTGCATTTGGGGAGAAATCTGTAATTGTGGTATGATGTTTATTTAGCAGTAGAATTAAATTCATGACTTTCTGCAGCATATAAATAACAATAGCAAAAATTGCTAACATTTTTACACATGTGCTTACACAAGAAGAGGTGAAAAGAGGCAGGGCTAACTAAAACCTACCTTTTGCATCAGCTGGTTGATTCTGTCCTTTAGCAAGTCGCACTTGCAAATAAGTAGCTGGAAGGAATTGCAGTAGCAGCTGCTGCTGTTTCTTTACATTCTTTTGGGCTTTTGGTAACAAGCTTATGGCATATGTTATAACCTTGATGCTTCTAATGGAACTATTTTGGATAAATTGTTATTTCATACTATTACATCTGTTTAAGTACTTGAAATCTTTTAGTAGGGAGTTCCTGGAACTTCCTGGTATTATTACTGTAATAGTTGTCTTCCTTAGTCTTCTGGTTACAGGGGAAAGAAACCTAATTATTTATGGCCCAAGTCCTAAAATAGTTAATACAGTGCTTACATTTGTGTTGTGTGGCTACAGAGACAATACACATATATATGTATATATGTGTTTATTTGTGTAACATTATTAGATTAACCCTCATTTTTGCAAAATGAAAACTTGTGTTTGCAGAGACTGAATCTCTTAGAAACGTACTGAAATTCTGTGGCTGACTCCATTACATCAGGGAACCAGAATTACCCTCTGGATCTCATGTTCCCTGTTGGGCCATACAGAATCCATATGCTGACTGAGACAGGCTCAGGGTTGGCACTTCCCCTCAGGCTGCAAAAGTGCTTTTTTCTGTTGAAAGGATTACCTGAATATTGACCTGAATATTTTGGCATGATTTGAGAGTCTCTGACTTTTTACCAAACAGAATTTTCTTTCATATATTTTTGTCACTGTTGCTTTCACTGAATTGAAGGCTAGATTATTATATTTTTAGTACTGAAAAAATAAAAATACAAGGGTATATAGACGTGAGCCCAGGAAACAGACACTCAATAATCAACAAACTCTAAAGAAATTACTTTTCTAGATCCATAGAAGAAAATGTTTGATTTACATGCTTGCTATCAGGAAATTCCTTGCTACAGTTATATATATTTTTTTTTTGCCTAAGTCAATTTAATTGGTCCCAGTTTTCCAGGTGTCTGAAAATGTAGCGAAGTCCGTGAGGTGGGAAAATTTGAAGACATTCTCAGTCATATAGACCACAAAATGTAAATGTTTTACAATCATAATGGTGCACATTGTTGAAAAGCAACATAAAGCAAAGCCAAAATCCAAAGAAATCCATCTCCAGCTCTACAGGCCCACCTTTTAATAGTGTTTTGGAGATGTTACCAGGCATTTTCTTACGGCTTATCTCTGGTGTAATCTCTGATGTTTATGATGCACTTTGAGGTTTTTAAATACTTTAGCTGTGTGCACTACATGCACTAAAGCTTTTCAGTGAATCCTTCCATGAGAACATATTGTTACTTAGCTCAGTATCTGGCTCTCTATTCCTCTACTTCCTTCTTTATGTTAGCTGCACACCCTAATAATTAGTTTCAGGCAACCATAAGATTGCTTTAAGCTGCTTCTGTCAGATGGTGAAAACACTGGGCCATCCTTCCTATCCTAGAAATACTTTTAGTGTGTAATCACAACAGTATTGGTTTATTTGGTTTTCTGTGTAAAGGGAAAAAATGGAGAGGACTTCTGGGCTGATATTCTTGGTAATTTTTGTGTATGTGTGCTGTGCTAAGAAATACTTTAAAATTTTATTACTTAAGACTTAAAAAGTTTTGGAAAATATGTGGAAAATATCAAAAGCCCATTTAGAGTTTAAATGTGAAGATATGAATGAATAAAATAAATGACTGATCTGAAAAATAGTTTCAGCAAGCAGAATACATGGCATTTGGTAAACTTCACATAAAAAAACCTGACTACAAGAAAAGTATAATCTGACTTAAATTCGTAGGACTAATACAGAGGAGTTATATGGAGTGTACTCCATATACTTGAATGCTTTCAAATGGGGCAGTTCGTATCAAAACTACTTTTTTTCACCTTGTGAGCAACCTCTGAGAGAGTCTGTGGTTTAAATTCTGTCACTTCAGATAAACAAACCCATATATGCATATCAGTATTTGCTTTGAAAACTTGTTGCTTTTCATGAAGACACTTTTCTTCATTCTTCAGGTACAACAATTAACTCAGCAGTTTGTAACACTTGCAGTTGAAGAGATGTGAAGGAACAGAGGTACCTGAGCTGGCTTTGACCTGTGGTACATTAGCAGTGTGAGCAGGACAGGAGCTTGGCAAGGCTGCAGAGTTCAGCTGGGAAGTAAAGCAAACACCCATGCTGTCAGTTTGCACTGAGCTCCAGCCTGCCATTGAGAGCTGCACTGGTATTTGAACACTCTAATTTAAACTCTAATTTAAAGTAAACAAAATATGCCCACAGTGGGCTGCACTGTAACCTCTGTGATGCTGAAAGACATCAGAATAAAGGAACTTTTTATTTTGCAGGTGCAGGATATGAAATGAGTCAGCAGTGGCACTGCACTTTGAGCTTCCCTTGGAAAGAGTTACAAGCTGCATTTTTGGGAACAAGCTTTTACCATCTGAGTATTTTTCTTATTTGACTGAATTGTGAAATTGTATTATTTTATATGAAAATCTGCAGAGAGAGTGAAAGAAGGGCAGGAAGAAAGGGGGAGGATGGTACCAGCCATCCAGGCAGGAATCCTGTATTTGAATCTGCTGAAAGTGCCGGTGTGGGAAGTTTTTGTGGATATAGGTTATTAATGACTCTTTACTCAAGCTATGTAACAACCCATGTTCTTAATCTTTAGTTCTGTTTGCAACATATACTTTGCATTGAAGTACAACAGGCTGGGGAAGGATCATACGTCCAGCAAACACCCTGAGAAAATGGTGCCTGCCTGCCTGAGCTGATTCTCTTGCTGCCTGAGATGAGCTTTTTCTTTAGAAACCTTTACTGTTTAACTGCAGCAGTTACCACAACTAGGTTACAGTTGTGCAAAAGGAAGGACACTTGGAAAACAAGGAGCTGGAGAGACTCAAAAAATGGAAATAGGGCAGTTCATTAAATTAAATATATCTTATGAGAGGCTCATTTTAAAGTTTGTGAAGCAAGGGAAAGAAGATTGGAATTGCAATGGGAATGCTCTATTGGGGTCAAGAACAGTTACCCTCTCTCAGATGCAGAAGGAACTGTGGATCTCCCAGTCTGACTGACAGACCTCAGCTGTCACAGTTTGGGGAATGTTGTGATGAAGGCTATGGTTGTAGAAAAAGAGGACATGCTAATGACCTTCAAAATACGTTTTTAAATTATATGTAGCCTCTTTAAATATCTTCAGCATATTTAAATTTAAAATACATTTCTTAATCTCCATTATTCAGGTAATATTTAGTCAGCATGTAAGTGGAAGTTCAGATTCTTGAATCTCTGTGCAAGGCTGCAAGGACACAGATGTTATCCATCTCTCAAGTCCTGATGTACTGTACTGTTGGACTGGGTTTGTGTGGAAGTCAGGAAGGGCCTATTCCATTTCCCAGGTTCTTCTTGTGTAGAGGCAAGAGCAGTGCCTCAGAACTCTTCTTGGAGTTAGTGTGACCATCAGTTGTTATAAAATCCCTTTTTATCAAGAGACAGGGAACTGAGGGGGGTTTTGTTTAGAAAACATTGAGCTTGTTTTCTACTATTGCAGGCAGCCAGCATACCTTTCAGAAGCCAATCAAATATTGTCTCTGAATTTTAATTGATGTCTTGATTGCTTTCTCCTAGGACCCCAATTCCGTTTAAGATCAAACATTTTCCTTTTTGGATAATAGACAGAATACTGTTGTTTGCACTACTTGACATAAGACAAACCTCTCTTTTCTTTGGTGCTTGTAGTTGATGTACCTCCTGTTTTCCTTGATTTTCTTTCTGCTAGATTTTACTCAGCTTGATTGGCAGGACTTCTCTTAAAGTCTTCTCTTGAAGACTACTTCTTAAATTTTCTTGTCTCCAGGATGCTAATCAATACCTATTCTCATTATTTCTCTCTTTTATTATTGGTTATTATGGTTTATTATATGCATTAATCTGGAGGTGAATATCTGTCTAGCTTGGTCTGTAATCCTTTCCTTGCAAAACTTTGCCTCTTTTTTTTTTTCCTTAAAATTGGAGGTACTGATAAAACTTGAACATACTTTTGTATCTGGCACCATTTACATGACATGGAATTTAGCCTTATTAAATACAGTGTTACCTGCCAAGAGTAGATAGTGCTCCAATATACATATATGCATGTATGTTATTACTGTATTATTATTATTTCATAAGGGTGGGCTTATTTTATGCCCGTGCTTCTATCAGCTTCACAGCAGAGATGCAATAGTCACTTATGCTGTTTCAGACTCAGGAAATCAAGTCAGACTATTGCTGAAGTCTTCATTTTGAAAATATTAAAATGCACAGTAGCAAATACAAGGCTGTTCCGGCTCTGGGAACTGTTTCTTATCAAAAAAACGTTGCCTGCCTGTCCAAGAAAATAAAGCAGTGTAAGGTTCCTCTCTGCAGCTGTATTTTGAAACAAGATGTGGTAAAGAAAGTGTCTTCCCAGGAATACTGCCTTGTGTTCCACAAAGGTAGGCAGGATCACTTCCCTGTGTCCTGAGTGCATGTCTTTGGTTCTACTTCCAAAATGTTGCATATGAGCCTGTTTAAAGCTGAAAACAGTTGGTGCTATACAAAGAAACTATGTGTGAGACAGAACATTTCACTCAGAATGTTAACAGTCTGTAGATATTTTATATGGTTCTGCTGTTGAAAACCATGTTTATTTGATGCTTTTGGTTGTTTGGTTTTTGCAGTACTGCTTAGAAGTATAGCACTGGGACAGGAGCTGTAAGATGACTGAAGCTTGTGCATTTCTTCTACTGAAAGAATTTACAGCAAATTTCTTCAAACACATCACCTATATTTGAACAGGGCTGTCAACGTAAACAAATATGTTAGGAAGCTTTTGATTTTTTAATGAGTTTTTCAAACCAGTCTGGGTTCAGTGAGAGAAGTCTAATTTGGCAGGAGTCCCTGCAGAACCTCTCCACAACCTGCAGGTTTCCCCCAAGATCCTGAAAAGCTGTGCAGGCTGCCAAACAAAGATGACTCCAAGGGAATACAATAAATTTGCAGCAGTATATTACTTTCACTTCCCTCTTTGCTTCTTTTTTTGTGACATTTTAAGTGAAAATTGGGCATCTTTTTTCATATATGACTGGTAGATTCAACAATCAGAATATGGCTGTTCCTCCATCTTAGTGTTCAGGTTTTAAATATGCTTGGTTTGAGACTGGGTATGCAAGTCCAACCCTAATATTTTTATTCAGAAAAAGATGTCCATTGACTTCAGTAATTTTTCTCCTGCAATGGATAGAAATTATCAAAACCTAAGAGTTTAGTACACTTATGTAATTCTGCTTTGTAAGTGCCACATCTATGTTTAATGTACCCCTTGGTTGTGTAAAGGGACTCCATGGCTATAAAAGGATAAAGTGGCTCTCACCAGGAGATCCTGTTGCCTGAGTGGCAGCAACTGAGCAAGTTCCTGTAAATGTCTGTTAATATGAGTCTCTCCCAGCCTGAGATTTTTTTGCTCTGAATTATAAAACAAGTTTTGTATACTTCAGTGTGAATATAAATATGTACCTTAGCTGTCTGCATTTACTGCCCCAATTTTATGTGTTTCAAAGGAATTTTTTCCTTTAGTGCCTATTTTTTTTGTAACGGTCCTTATGCCTCAGTTAATTTTGACAAAATTCTCTGTATTCACATTCAAGAATCCTTGAAACTTGTGTACTAAGATTTAGTCATTTACAAAGGAAAGAACAGCAGCAACCTCAGCATGCCAGTGTTGAAAATTATCTTTGATTTCCTGTTACAGGGCTGTGAATCATGTTTAATCTTTCAAATTTTAATGCTCTCCAATACGAATAGGATGAGGGTAGGGGGTGGTTCTGAAAAGATGTGTAAATGCTTCTTTTTGTACAACGTAATGTCTGTGGTTTGAAGCACCTTGGGAAGAAGAATTTGGAATTATGATGAGTGCGTGCTTTACTCTAATGTTTTGTAACAATTTTGATACAAAAATGCTTAGATTGTCTCAGCCTCTGTGAAATATTCTGAGTGAAGACACACCAGCTGCATTCTCTTGGGGCTGATTATTTCCTTTGGATAAAGGGCATGTCAAGCAGTGCTTGGATATGACTTGTCATTCATATATGCCACATGCCCCTCACAAACAATTACAAAGAATTGTATCTTTTGTGGAACTATGGTACACCAGGGCCTAGGGAAAGAAGATATTTCATCTCTTGAAGTTCACAATGAATATGTGAGAGCTGTGAAGAATGCCTTATCGCTCCAGGCAGGTAGCTTAAATGTCAGATGATAGAAACTTATAGGAAATCAGCCTATTTTCTGTTATATCCCTTCCTGCTCTGGAAAAGCATTTCAGCAAAGATAAGATAAGATGGGGATTGTTTTAGACAAATCAAATTATTCTAAATTTACTTCAAGACCTGAACAACACTGTGTTCCATTCCAAACCAATTGTCCTCAAAATGGGAATTTAAATGCCTGGTGGCTGGTGTCGGTGCCTGCAATATACACAGAGCTACCTTGCTCTAATGAGGCATGTTCTGTGATGAGGAATCTTGTGTTGCTTTTTTCTTCCTTTGGCTGCTGGTCACCATAAGTGGACATCCATCGTCATGTTCTTAAAGTTAACCCTGAGAAAATATCCAGTGTGCATGCATTACTTATTCAAGATTAGCTACTCTTTGCTATTTGCATTCTTTCATGAATGAGATTTCTATTGGTCTGATAGAAATGTTGGATCAGCTTCTCTGCTGCTGCGAAAAGGTACTACATTTCCACACACTATTTCTCATTCATGGCATTATTCATTTTAATCACCCACCATGAACTGACATTCATACCAGTCCCCATTAATTGTAACCATGCCCCTCTCACATCAGTAACCTGCAAGTATGCACTTCTCCCACATTCCTAAATTTATTGTTGTAGCCCAATGTCATGATTTAATCCACAAGAGCAGCTGAGCCCATTAGAGCTATTTGCTCACTCCTGCCCCAGTAGAGGAAGAGATTTGGAAGGGTAAAAGTGAGAAAATTTGTCATTTGAAATAAAATCAGTTGAATTAGAATTAGAATTAGAATTAAATAATGATAAATAATGAGAATTATAGATAATGACAATGTAATTAGAATTAAATGACATTTAATAATAATAATAATAATAATAATAATAATAATAATAATAATAATATTTTGTAATGAAAAGGAAAATAAAAAAGAGATGGATGATATAAAGGCAAATCATGCAAATGAAAACAATTGCTCACCCCCAATCCACTGATGCCAAGCCAATGCCTAAGCAGTGGCACTTCTGCCAACTGCCCTCCAGGTGTACATGCTGAGCATGATGCCATGTAGTATGGAATATCCCTGTGGTCCTTTGGGATCAGCTGTCCAATAAACTGGATCCACACCAGCTATTGGGAAGAAAATTAACTCTATCCCAGCCAACACCCGGTCAGTCAGCAATCCCCAGTTAATGTTTTTTGTGGTTTTCATCAGAAAGTATTAGGGATTATCATCTTGAATCCAATAGACTTGCCTGCTGTTATCAGCCTTGGCAATGGCCAGCTGTATGTCTGGTGCCATCTAACTATCACAAATTCTCCATATTGCCTTCATTCAACGTTCCCACACAGTCAATGTTGTCTGCAATTCCTTTCTAAGAGTGCTTTGAGTGAGGTAATATTGCCTTGAGCTCATTTGTAAAGATGCTTACTTCTACTAACTCAAGATGTAATAATCAGTGTACTTTGATCCTTCAGTGAATTCAGAGTGTCCATGAATAGCAAAATCTAGAGAAATGCAAATTTTAAGTTATATATGGAGGTTATGCA
This sequence comes from Trochalopteron elliotii, assembly GCA_024734555.1. Classification (NCBI taxonomy): domain Eukaryota; kingdom Metazoa; phylum Chordata; class Aves; order Passeriformes; family Leiothrichidae; genus Trochalopteron; species Trochalopteron elliotii. Next base: position 900,336 of record JANPWX010019747.1, on the reverse strand, counting down.
GATAAATATTTGGATGTGCAAAGGTAAGTGGAGACAAATGGTCACTGTGAGGTTATATCAGATGAGTGTAAGTAGGTTTATGTAGTAAGGTAAAGGGTAGGTTGCCTTCTGTGATTGAATAATATAAAAAGTTTGACTGGATAAACTTTGGCAGACACTATAAGTTCTGTGCAGTTGTATGAAAAATTTTAAGGCTTTCCTATGAACAGAAGTACTGTATCCATCAACAGTGAGGGAAGCAGACATCAATGCTTGTGAGTTCTCTATTAACTCTTGAGATGAGAACATGCCATGACATTCTTCTGCTTATTTGTTTTAAGAAAGAGCATTTATGAGTTAGAGTTAGCTCTTTATTAAGATGAAAAGACTGTGATACTGTATTAAAATCTATTTACTGGTTCTGTGTCTAAGGTTAATGCTTAACTGAGAGAGGAAATCTATAGCTGAAGGAGAATACTTAATTTACTGGGAGTTACACCATACAAGGGAGTTGAATATATGCATCCAGTCAACTTCAAAAAGAAGCTGTTCTTAGAATGACAGCTATATGACACTAATATGCCTATTTAGTCATATCTTCAAATAATCTTGACCTAAATAAATTCCACAGACATTTTGTCACTCAGTTACAGGCAGTATTTTAAAGGAATTTGATTATTTCTGACAATAAGAGTTGTAGCATAAAAACAAGTTGTTGCTTATAAGCAAACTGCCAAACCTATTTCAAAACAACTTTAGTCAATGACATAATACAGTTTATTTGTTTTATTTTTAAAATCAAAGGCAAGAAAACAGTATTTAAATACTGTTTAGATAGATGCTCAGATATTTTATAGATGAATATGCTATATTTCAGAGTATCTGAAAGCACAGGAACTTCTGATGGTGTCATTATGCTGTGTAAAAAGTTTAGTTTAGTAGTTCATTTAATCAGTCTTCTCATATGTGAGTCCATTGTCCATTAAGGTTTATATTTATGTCCTGGATAATGTCTGTGGGAATAAGCAGTATATCTTAGTGCATGAAAATTATTAAGTTTGGGGGCAGGGGCCCAGAGGGGTGATGAGAAGTCTATTTCTGTTGTATAATTCTTCCTCCTGGTCTGAAACAGAAATGATGTGTTAATGCTATGAGAGGTCCAAGTTTACTTTGATTTTATCAAGTAATTTCAAAGGAAAGTTGGTTTGACACTAATGGAATAAATACTCCCTGGGTTTGTATCCAAGGAGCTTCAGTTTGTCTTTGACTATAAATATTATTATAGAAAATCAGTAGCTGGCAGTTTTCTTTGGATAATGTATTATTTTGAATTATGCTGTATATTTGTTTGTGTTTGGTCAGAGCTGATGTTATTCCACTCACTCAGCCATCCAGAGGAAGACAGATGATTTGACTCACCATTCACAGCCAGAGGAATGGAGAGGTAAACAAAATTACTATTTTTTATTGAGTTTATTCACAGTTTATTATCATCTCCCAGTCTTTGAAAATAAGGTAGAACTCTTAGCTAAAAAGTAATATGTCACTTTAAAAAGATGCTTTTAATTTTCTTCTGAGAAGTTCAGGATATTATTCTCATGTCGTATGTTGTTCTGTCAGTCATGGGAGGTGTTTTCCCATAGACATCTTGAGTAGCTGGAAATATTTTAATATCAGTTTTTTGGCTTTGATCCAACCAAGATGATAAAAGCCGATAGAGGAGAGATACAAAGAAAGAAGGAAATAATTTGGCTTCATTTCAGGCCATTAAATATTTGGCTTCATGCCAAGAAGTTTTATTTCAGGTGGGCTAATTTATTTCATCTTCACTAAAGGAAAGGCAAATTTAAATAAGAGAAAGGGTAAAATTTAGGGTAAGATTACCTCCTCTTTGTTTCCTTTTTCATCAGAACTATTTGTAACTAATCTGAATTAAAAAAAAGAAAAGTGAGAGGTTTTTACACCTTCTGTAATAAAAGGTTGGCGAGTTGCTAGAGATGTCTTAGGTGTTTTGATTCACAAGCTGAGATGACCTGGCAGGCAATGACCTCTGAGAAGTTCAGAGCTGAACGTTAACCTCCATCATTTCTGCATTTGCCTCCTACTTTTTGCTCTGAGGAACAGAAAGATCAGGCAGTACCATGTATATCACACTATAGCAGTCTGAAACAGCTCACTTTGGCTTGGGGGCTCTCCTGCAAATTCTTTCATTATGTTTGTTGAGGGAGTGTGGGTTTGCATTCAAAACCACAACCTTCAACACAAGTTTAGGGCTTGAATAAATTCGAACTCTTTTGGCACAATTTGTTCGTAACTGTGAAGTTTTGCTTTGCTCCCAAACCATGTAGAACTGTGAGCTGTATATGATTAGGATGCAGCAATAGGAACCATGAATCATTTGCTCCAGTTTTATGAGTCTTTGAAGATTACAGATGTGAGGCTTTCATTGGCTATGATGTGCTTTTTATAGTTTCCGGGTCTGTTCCAAGCTGTCCATGTGAAAAGGCATGGCTTAAGATCAGTATAAATTTCTAAAAGACAAAGATCTGTGTCAATTCTAGCTACCTTTAAGCACACAGTATGATTCCTTCCTACAGGAGGAACCCAGTAAGATCTGCAAAGGAGATCCCATTCCAGGGGACAGATTCTCCTCAGAAGCCTTTGTCTCCATGGTCTGGAACCAGGTGCCTTAGTGTCACTGGTTAGCTGGGATGCTGCACACAGTTGCAGGTTATTTTCACTCAGTTTATTAACAGGAAGTCTCATTTGTCAGTACCCATTCAATACAGAAAATTACTGCTGAACTGTTGGTGTCTGATAGAGGATCTTCCACTATGGTCAGGGAAGCACTTGTTCGTCCTCTGACTGCCTCTGGCCTAGGAAGACTCTGGTTTGTTTATCAGAATTTGGAATCTTCACTGTAGATTCTCCTATTTACCTTACATTATCAGTGACCTCTGAAAACTAAATAGAAACCAATGCTATTTCACACATAGCTAATCTCTTGTAACGTTTAAGGAAAGTATCTTCAGCTAAACAGGGGAAACTTTCTGAATTATATTAGTGATTAGGAGAAAAATATATGCAAAAATGATGTTAATTGGAAGGGGTTTAAATTTAAATTTAGCTTTTAGGACCCTACCGAGTATTTTCTTCCCCAATCAATTACATGGATATGAACAATTTTTCTGTTTTCATTACAAGATCATATGATCTCATAGGTTTTGGCAATTCTACCTCAGGTTAGTAAAAGTCTCTTGTTTTCAAAAATATATTCACAACCAGGAGTGCCAAGGAAAGAGTTCATTGCAGAGATTAATTCCAGAAAGAGACAACAATGTTACTAAATATTTTTGATTACTGGAAATGTATTTTGAAAACTTTATCAACTTTAGACATTTGATTTTGAATTTCTCTGCAAACCCAGATGGCCTATTTGGGGCAGCCAAACAGAGCAATTGGTTGAGAATTGTAATTTTGCAAACTTGTTAAATATGAGAATATTTTTTCAGGGCTGGTTGCAGCTGCGGTGAAAAATTGCAGAATTGTTTGCCAGTCATTATGGGTTGCAGATGGGAGCCTGAATTCTTGCAGCTTCCCAGTTCCCACTTGGAGCAATATGGAACATTTCCTTTACCATTCATTTATGACAGTACCACCACCAGTTTTATTTTCATTTAGCAAGTAAAGATATGGTTGAGAGTCCACTGCCATTAGAAAAAGACTCCAATTATCTTGGTGTGGGAACCTTAGTACATGTCATTGAGGACCAACCTGCTCTGAGTTAGGGCAACGTAATTTGTTCCATATAATTCAGATGAAGGATGTTCATAATCTAGGGATGAAGCACTCTTTGGTGAACCAGTGCAAAGCACAGGCATGGTAACATTATACAGTGAAGCACTGTGCTGTTGTGGTTTTGAACTCTGTATAAGAACTCCTATAGAGTTCCTATAAAAATATAAGGATTAGCAGATGTGGCATGCTTATGGTTTGCATAGGAATTACAATTTATAAAAACTAAGAGAAATATGCATTTAGCATGTAGTTAGGTGGATATTACTTCAGACTGTTGTCATTTGTATACTGCGATCACTGTGTTTATTTCTAGCTGTATTTTATCATACAGCTAAAAACCAGTATAATGTGTATATTCTTCATGGGGTAGTGCTTTTAAGAAAAGGATGAAACCAGTTATAAATATTCAGTGCTTCTGAGTACTCTGTTCATTGTGAAGTTGGAACACAAAATGTCCATTCTGCTTTGATTATGAATGTCATGTTGTCTTTCTCTATATTTTATCTCTATTTTGTTGTTGTTTGGATTTAGTGGGGTTATTTTGCTTGGTTGGTTTTTGTTTTGTTTTGGTTGTTGTGGGTGGGGTTTTTTGGGGGTTTTTCTTGGTGGTTTTTTTTGTTTGTTTGGGATTCTTTTGTTGTTTTTGTGGGTTTTTTTTTGTTGTTGTTGTTTGGTGGGTTTTTTTTGGTTTTTTTTTTTTGGTTTTTTTTTTTGGTTTGGTTTGGTTGGTTTTTGGTTTTGTTTTGGTTTTTTTTTTTCTGTATGTAGTTACCTCCAGGGTACTAAAGACAGTAGTAGACAGTCAGTCTACCATCAAAGTAGTAGACAGTTTGGCAACCATTAAAGAAATAATGAAGCATTTCCTCTAGAGGCTGTAGAGCTGTTCAGAATATCACTTCAAGGCTAAGAATAGCACAGAGAATTTAAATTACAGTGCAGTGTTGAATTTTTATGCTACCTCTACAGTGTGAACTGTCTTTTTCTTTGGTTTAGGAAGACCCTATGATTATTTAATTCTATAGGCTGCTGGAAAACTGTTACTAAAGTATGAACTCAAGACAATGTTATCTGGGGACAAGGAAGAATAAAGGCCCCAGGAATCAGAAGGACAATGTTTCTCTCTCTTTATTTTGGGTCACTGAAGATTACATCTGAAAAGGATAATCTCAGATAGGTATTTCTAGGCTCACATATGGAGAAGTAGGACAAGAGATTATTTAACAGCTCAACACAAAATTTGTTGGTTAGGGTAGCTGGTGCCAAATATTCAGTGTAGTTGGCAATAAATTCCTTTTTATCTAGCTTAATCTCTCTGCTAAAAACTAGCGTAACTAATGCATACTCAAAAAAAAAAAAAAAAAAGGAAATGTTCTGTCTTGGATTAAGGCATGAAAACTGATTAAAAATACCATCTCTTTCTAGACTCTGGAGTTAGGAAAGCAGGTAAGCAGAGGAGAGGGCTACCTGTAAAGGCCTCTGCTTTTTCAGGGTCAGAAAGTTCCTTAGGACCTTGTAATGCCCCGTTGTTTCAGTAAATGGAAATTCAGCTAACAAACATGCCAGTTCACTTCAATAATAGTCCTATTCCTGTAGGCAAAATAACACTGTTAAAAAAGATGTATTTGTGAAGAAATGGATTTTAAGATTTAAGTTGGCTCAATGAGAGGCATTTTAAGAAAGTCATTTGTCATCCAAAATAGTGTTGATGTTGCCTCTGGAAGTGTTTTGCAATAGGGTTGTAGTTAGAATAATACCTAGGTTTGTGCCAACACAGCATAAAAGACAACAGCAGCAGAAATCTGGCTTTGTATCTCATATGGTAATGGATTCTTGTGATTTTAATATGTTTTATGTTAAAAAGTCCTGTAGAGTTAACTAAAATACTCTAGAACTCAGTGACTGCATAATAGATATTATGCTCTCTTTTGTATTTTGACATGTATGAAGACAGTTAAAAAATGTAATGCTGTTCAAACCAGATTAATATGGAATAAGAAAATATTCAGCAAATTTAACAAATTTGATTCTATTGATCCTGTAGGTGTTCTGTTTTATTTACTTAATATGATATACTCAAGATTTTCTCTTGAAAACAGTTAACACATCTATCCCAAATCTCCCTGCAATCAAAGTGCAAGTTCTCTCTTGTGGTGAGCAAGAAATCTTAATTTTTGCTGTACAGTCTTCCTGAAATGGTAGAAACTGGTGTGCAATACAAAGTTAAAAGTTTAAATAGAGTAGCTCAGTAGGCTCATGGACAACACCACTTACAGCAGCTGGCATATTCTTAACAGAAAAGCATTTCAGTGGGATATTTTTTTCATTAGTGCTTTTGTACTGGCAAACAAAGAAGTAAATTGCTTAGTGACTCACCCTGCAGCTTGATAACATATGAATGAGGTGTGAGGTCATGTTCTGCCATCCTTAAAGTCAATACTTAACCTCATAGGCATTTATTTGCTCTCTGAAGGCGATTATGGTCTGCATTACAACACCAGTACTGCTGCCTTTAAAACAGCAAATTAAATTATTATTTTATTATATATGTGTAAAAAACTCATTACACAGTCTGTCCAAGAATAGAGTGCTTCGGAGCTCAGATATTTCCACTAAAGATGGTATATGCAAGTTCCTGCATCTTTAGTTTTAAAAAGCAGCTTTTGAAGCAGTTTTAATAGAGTCATAGTTGTATGAAAGATTCAGAGAAAAGTTTTATAATTTGCAAGTCTTAAATGCCTGGGAAATGTATCTGGAGCTTACAGGCATCTCCATGATGAATACTCAAGCTGAAAGGAGATTTTCATCTCCCTGTGGCACGCACAGATAGAGCTGTGATTCTCACTGAATATTTGTTGTACTGCTTTCATTTTGTTCGGAAGAGTGTGGATGGATAGCAAAACAATGTTCCAAAATTAAAAGCTCAGAAGACCTTAAACTGACCTCTTAAGTCCACATAATAGCAAAGCAACATTGAAGGCCTGACCTCACAAACTCAGAAAGCACAGTGCCAAATAATCTTGTACAGTATAGGAAAGCCAAAATATTGAACCTTATTTTAGCTCTGCTCTGACAGATGCACTGCAGCCTTAGGCTCAGGAGCTTTATGTGCTTTTCTGCTCATGAGTAACATTCAGCTCAAGCTTGTGGGAAAAAAAGAAAAAGAAAAAGAAATGTTGCATGTCCACAAGTGGAGGTTGCCTTGCTGCAGGGAGTGCAGACTCTTGTACAGCTGGGGCAGGAGGTGCAGAGTGCATTGCCCTTTGGGTTTTTATTTTGCTTGCTTGGGAAAGGATGTTGGGAACTAGATACAATCGAGTAGTGAAGTGGCAGTCCAGGAAACACCAGTGCTTTGCTGGTGAAGGCTGACAAGAGGCCCATGCCCCTCCTTTGGCATTTGTTGTTTACAAGAAGTCAAGATGTAACTTTATCACTTCAAGTGACTCGGTCTACATGAGCTGTGTCGATGCAAGATTACATGCAGTGAAATAGAAACCTATATTAGACCTAGAGAAAAAGATCTCTGAGGATTTAATTCCAGTTCCCTTCAGACAAGGTCCTTCCTAGCCCAGCCCTTAGTCTGGGTACCATGGTGCAGGCTACTCTTGGCACAAATGTAACAGCTAGAAATTTTTCTTTCAGATTTAAATATATTTGGTGAACTGCTAAGACCATTTTCAGAACTACGGAGTCGGTCCCAAGAACTGTGTTTAATTGCATAAATGCACTCTCTTATCCCTCAGATGGAGAGACAAGTTAAATGCTCCTGGACCAAGTTATCTGCCGAGAACTTCATTTGAGTGCTGTCTCTTTGAGGATACTTGACTTGCAAGGAGTTTTTATAACAAAGTGTTAACTGCAAAGAGTGTTTGTAGTGACATAAATATGCCTGTTTAGGGCTCCAATGTGGGAAATATTCCTGCTCAAAAAAGCTCGTATGCTGGGAAGTTTGTGTTCTGACAATGTGGTGCTTTTATGAGGATAAAAGTACAATGGGAACACTTGGCTTCTCCTCTGTAAGTTATGCAGCATGCATAATGCTTTCATGGTAAAATATTACATTTTTCTTCTTGTAACAAAATGACTAAAAATGTTAAGTCAGCAGATACAGTAGAAGTGCTGCAAATGAACTGTTTAGTCTTCTGCCTTGTCAGTCCATGTACAACTTTCTGCTTTACACTTTGTAGTTGGATTACTGTTATTTAGTTAAACGGTATTTGTCAATTTGGAGTGGAGGGTAATGTTTTGATCTTAGTAGGAAATTGAGTAAATAATATAAAAACTCTAAACCTTTTAAATAATGAAATGAGGATGCTTGACTTAAAAAAATGCATGCATATTTGGAAATCAGATGTCAGAAATTTATTTAGAGTTTCATATTGGCATTAAAAATTGTCACAATGACGAATGACAAACATGGTATTCGGGACTCCAGTATATCTTCTATGTGATGAAATTCAAATGCTTTCATACTTGAAATTTGTCAGGAAGTTTGTGGGACTGAGCAAGAGGAAGGTTTGCATTCCTTCCAGAGTGAAGATGGATCATAATGCCTGGTGGGATTTTTATCCAGACACACTTGCAGTCATTAGCCTTGTCAGGATTTTTTTTTAATCTGAGTAGCAGGAACTGTGGCTAACCGTGTATACAGTTACTAACAACATTGTGATGGCAGAACTAGGTGCTGTCAGTATTATCTCTTATAATACAGATATTTCTTAAGCTGTGGGTACAGAGGGTGGTGTGTGATTGATGAAGGGTGAGACAACCTGAGAGGGATGTGGAATTTGTTTTTTTCGGTTCAGGCAGAGAGACAGCTCCTCCCAGACCTTCCACTGTCTCTTGATTGTTTTCCCTAGATTTTTGGCAGAGTCTTGCCGAAGCAGCAGAACCATTTGCACCATGAAGAACTGGAAGGGCTTGGCATTATCACAGTGTTTATGGAGGCAAAAGTCACTGCCACTTTTGTCTGGGTATAGCACAGTCAAAGGTGGCCCCAGATAAGGTGAACTGATGAGAAGCTGAGAGCTCATCTGTTCCCATACACATCTGAAATTCCAGGAATGTTATATCAGCGTGCTCCACCTTGCTTGAGAGGCAGCAACTATAGGAAATGTTGCAGAATTTGTTAAACTTATGAAAGGATACATTGAGTTTAGATGGTGTGCAGCTTTATCTTTTCATGTTCTTGTGAAAGAGTAACTTGCAACACTGGGAGACTTCAGGCCTGGGGCATTACATAAAATACTTGACAAAGAATGTTAATACTTGTCTTTTCTGTTCTGGTCAGTTGTCCTTAAAGTAACTCCTGCAGACTCCATCTGGCCATCCTTATGTGACTTTGAAAAAGTCAGCGCTATATAAACTTCATCTCACTGTTAATTTATTATGGTGGGCTTTTTTTTCTTCTCCAGACAGATGGAATAGTAAGAAAATTCCCTTTGCTGCCAAGAAACAAGAAAAATTATTATATCATATTCAGGTGCTTTCCTCTGCTCCATTTATACTGCATTGCAATGATGTTATGAAGGGAAGGGTAAACACACATATTCTCTGCCAAAGTTTCACTTCATGTGGAAGAATGAAGAAAAGCAGGGAAATAAGAAAGTGTTAGAGATTTTTGTTTTGGTTTGGTTTTTGTCCAGAGGGCTGCATTAGCAGTACTTTCATATATAATATGCAAAGATGGTTGTTCTGTTTTTCTTGTTGCATGTGACCCTTCAGATGGACAAATACGTTGTAGATGGATCTTAACCTTCCAACAAGAAGGAAGGAATAACCATGGTAAGTGATCATCACGTAGGTATCTTCAACTGGTCTTTTAAAGTGGGATAATACTTCCTTTATGGTAGGATAATCCTCCATTTCTTATGATTTTTTTAGGTGACAAGGCGGCTATCTTCCATACAGTATATTTAATACCTGAGAAAGTAGTGATTAGGCTTCCATTTATGAGCTTGAGAGCTGACTCTTAATTGATGTTAGTTAAAAAATATTAAATCCATGGACTGGAAAAGCCTGTGCAAGACTTAGAGGGAGTTAAACACACATGCTGGTATTATGAGTGCTAGCCACATGTGGACCTGCTGTTAGATTTTAAGAAATTTGGATTTTGCACAAAGCTGCAACTTTGCTATAAGCCCCAAGCAAGAATAATTTCCAATTTTTGCAAAAGGATGATATTTTTAGCATCTTATATTGAATTAATTACTTCCAAATTTAAATATATCCTTATAGATATCTAGCAACTCTCAGCTCTGTTCTGCAGCTCTTTATTGGACTGCTACAAATGAAAAACCAATGTAACCAGCTTCCTACCTGTGCCCCTTGTATCCCAACGAAGAATGGAGTAGTGGTAGCAAAGGGAAGTTGTCAGAAAGTACGTGTTCAGGAAATCACAGTAGCTGCTGCTGAGTCCTTCGGGCCAGTACAGTCAGCTGCAGCTCAGGAGAGCCATGGTTTAACACCCAACACTTCTCCAGAGAGGGTGTTTCTGAAAAAAGTTTTAATCTAAATTAAAATATTGGTAATTTGTCTTGACTAATACAAGTTGTTTAGGCTTGTTCTTTATGTCCTTGGTAGCAATTATATTATGCAGTGCTCAATCTACAGTTGCATTTTCAGTTAGACTCTGAAAGTAAAAAACTGCCCTCATTGTCTTGTAGATGACTTTACACCCTCCTTTATTATTTTTTTTTAAGAAAATGGTTTCTCAACAATTTTTAAGTCCATCTGGAGAAGAATAATTTCCTAAAGGTACCCACTGACTTTATTTAGATTTTTAGGATCACACCTCCCACAACTAAGTTGGAATTCATATCTCTATTTATCAGAAGGTTGGCAGGCAAGAAATAAAGGCAAATATCTAAGAATAAAATGTAAAATCCCCTGAAAACCAACTTACATTCAGAAATATATGAATAGATTTGGAAATGCCCAAAATGCTCTGATATTTTTTAAGCATTTCTATCCCCGTTCATTGAGCATTTGGAAGAGTTTCCAAAGCCTTCCACTGATGAAAATTCCAGACTTTTCATTAGAATTATGTTCCATATTTATGTTAGAAAGTTTATGTAATAGCTCACTTTTTCTTCTTTGAATCTTGTCCTCAGTAAACTTGGAGACCAACACATCTGCAGTTTTCTGATGTCTTCCTTAAAACATCTTATGACTGAAAACATTTTTTTCTACTATTTTTTCTATATGTCTTGTTTTCTTCACTCTATTAGAATTTACCCAGTACCTTTTTTTAAATATGTGGCCTATGGCTGGGTCCTAAAATCATATCTTTTCACCCTTGGAAGGATTACTTTATCAATCCTGCATATAACATTCCTATTTATACACTTGTTTGCTTTTATTTTCCCCCCCTAAGATGATGGCAACACTGATTTATGTTTAGCTTTGATTTATTCAGATATTGGGAGGGTTTTTTTTCCTTTCTTTTTTCTTTCTCTTTTTTAGAACTACTGTCTCTTCATTTACATTCAATCTTGTATTTGTCATGGCAGTTTCTGCTGAAATGTTATATATGCGTTGTTTGTCCTGAACTAAGCTGTAACATTTTTCTAGCTGTTTCTGCAGTTTGTCTGGGTATTTTAAAATTCTTAAAAGTGCATTCTGCAAAGTATTTTCAGTCTTTCATAGAATCATAGAATTTTTAGAGTTGGGAGAAACCTCATCGAGTCCAGTCATTGACCTAGCTGTGTCCTGTACACCACTAAGCTGTCCCCAAGTGCCACACCCACACTTTTATTTTTTAGCTCTTCCAGGGATGCTGACTCCACCACAACACTGGGCAGCCTGTTGCAATGGTTAACCTCTAAATATACTCTATGGTTCATCATCTCTGTCTTTGATGAAAATATTTGTCAAGGTCCAAGCCCACAACAGAACACAAACACATCAAGTTATTTGTAGCTGTTGAGGACATTTTTTAATTTACTTATAAAAATATTGGGTCATATAGTGTCAGACTCCTAACTAAATTCACAAGCTCTATTTTCCCACTGAGTGGTTTGGTATAAGTTGCTTACCCGTTCATTTCATAAGTACCTGGAAATAATATAGATAAATACTTAGTCAGATAATCTTTTCCTGTATTTTTTCCTGGGAACTCAGTTACAGACCACTGTAAAATTTCTAATTTCTTGCTAAACTGTAGTAATACCTTTTTCTTCTTTTTTTTTTGGTCTCCCGAGTCATCTAGATTCGATTGTTTAATGCAATCTTTATCTTCTGGAATTTCCCAGCCTCCCTTATGCAGAAATTCAGAAGAGATAACTGAAATGGTCTTGAAACACAGGGATATACATTTTTGATGCTATCCCTGTTTACTCCAGACTGAAAACATATTTTTGCTCCAGATAAGGTTAAATATAGCTAGACTGTCTCCAGTGGTTGTTCATGCTATAATGTTCTGAAAGCAGTCACTGAAGATCCTACTGTTTTCCTAATTCACCTGTCTTGTACTTAAATATAATTCTGGATGGAAAGTTTTCCTAATGTCCTATGCAAACTTCTGTTTTTTAAAATAAAGGATTTGCTCCCTGCCTGGCCTTTGGTTGATACGGGGGACAATTGAATTCTTTATTTCACTTTTCTGCTTGTTTGAACTTTATTGTCATGCTCCCTCTAGTCTTGCCTAACTTGCCTAACTATGGAAACCTGAATCCTTCTTCTTGTGTTCTGGAAATCAAGCCTCTTAACTGTTGCTGGTCTTTCTTGTGTCCTCTTTAGTTTGTCTAATGGGTGGTGACCAAAACTGGATGGAGCACTTCAGCTAAAATTATCCTTTTTTTGTAAGTGGTACAAAAGGAAAAACACATCAATACTATGCACCATATTCTTTTTATTACTTCGTAGATTGGCAGTTCTTTGCAACCAGACTGTATACTTGCATATGCTTTAAAAATACATTACAAGATATTCCCTTAGTCCTGTTTTATTAGTCTGTGCTAGGAGTTCTCCTCACTGACAGAGGGTAATTCCATGAAAACAGTTTGAGACTTCAAGGAAGGCAAAAGCACTTCATCAAATGTAGTCAGTTTGAAATAATGAAAAAATAAAAAGCAATGATGAAACCAAAAACCCTAATTGTAAGCTCTGCAAAGACCACTTGGTTAAATCAAATTTGTTCTTCCCTGATGTACTTACAAAATGGCCAGCTAGCTCATGGCTTTTCAGAATTTAATTTGCTGCACCTAACATGAAGGTAAATTCCCTCTGTGGCAATTTGACTTCCCCCAACAATACAAGCAGAACCTGATTTTCCTACTAGAATTAAGCACTAGTTCTTTCCAGTTTGCAGTCTGGGTTACAAGCCAGTCCCTCCCTCGGTATAAAAAGTCTCGCCACGTTTTCACAGTGAAACTTCCCAATGTTGAGTAAAAAGGATGATTGCTTAAATGGAGGTAAGCATAAAGCAGTGTTGGCTGCTCAGGCAGGAGAGGTTAGATGGTAATTTCAAGGTTCTTCCTACAGCCAACATTAGTGTGCCTTTATTAACAATCGGTTGCCTACTTTGCTCATACCTAAAGCTATTCCCTTTTCAAATGACGTTTCTGGGAATTCAGCTCAGTGCTTCCCTATGAGCCTTATGCCAAAGGTTAGATATTTGTGTAATGTTCCAAACCTATCCATCCTGGTCTGTCCCATGATTCTGAAGTGTAATTTGTAGGACTCTATCTACAGCTTAAAAAAAAAAAAGTAAATTTTTGCATAAATGTTAAATTAACAGTTGGAAGTCTCCTAAATTGAGATTTTTTTATTCTTTCCTCCTTCTCATTCTTTATGTGAAGATGAGTGATTTAGTAATCTATGATCAGGTGTCTGGCACATAAGCTGCCAAAAGGTAATTAGCAGGACTGTGTCCGATTTAGCACACTGACACTGGGGCAATGCTAGAGTTCAGACAAAATCTTCAGCAGGCCTGCCCAGCTGTGTCAGGTGTGAAGCGTAAGGTCCCTCAAGCAGGAGAACTTATTTTCTATCTTCAGCAGCACTAATAAATAATAAAAAAGAGACACAGGCTTGTGTGGGAAATTTAGTCCCTTTAACACCTGGGCCTCACTAAGCACAAATGTGAGGTAAGAAAGACACTGTCCTTGAGCACCCTGTTTCACAGATATGTTGGGAGTTTGTAGCAAGGGAGTGGAGGACATTGTGGTGCTATAGCCCAGGCACACATCCTCCCCACATTTTTAAGAAGAGGCTTTCAGAAAATTGAAGCTACAAATAGTTTTGTTTATAGAGAGGTTGAGCTCTATATGTTTGTTTATATAGAGCTTTCCACAGGAAGTGGAAACCTGTAGCAGAGGCCACCTGGTCATGTTGGAGGAGGGAGCTCTGCTGTCAGTGTTCCCTTACTTAGCAAGGACCTGTGAGCCTGAGGGGCTGTCGTCACTTCTCTTCCTTCTCTGTTGTACAGAACTATTTTCTCTAGCATTGTGGCCTTTCTCTGGTGTGGCCACCACTACTTCCACTGGTGCAAGTCAGTTTTGTGCCCTATGACCAGATTTGTTTTAGCTCTGCAAAACTCTGATGACTGAAATCTGAGGTCCAGCTATGGTCAGTATCAGACTCTTACGATGTTTTGAGCATAGAGGAAGAGCTCAGAATCCTTCTGCAAAAATTCTGCTCTTTGCCTGCTCTTTGTGCTCAGAAAAATGCCTGCTCTTTCCCTTCAGAGATAACTGGCAGAGCTCTTTCAAAATTTAGTACAGCTACGCAGTATGAAATTGTTGGTTATGCTTCAGGTGACGGACAAGTGATCAAATATTCCTGATAACTATAATTTCCCTGAATATATGAATGACACAATTTTATGAATAGGTATCTTTTCCTTCTACTGGTATTACATTGGTATTACTATACATATGTGGTATTACTATGCATATGGTATTACTATGCATATGTGAAGTATAGGTAAACTAATTTTAATTTGATGTTTTTTTTAACTGAGAATGCAATAGCAGAGACTAGTAGTCTTTTCAGCTTGGTATCCTTCCTCTTAGAGTCGTCAATAGCAGATGGTTAGGGAAAACTGTGAGAAATTTTACAAGTTGTAAATTAGTCTTCCTCTCATGATTTTCTCAGGCTCTAGCAGTCAATATTTTAAGAAAATTCCTGAAGGTTGCGTCTGCTGTGTTATATATATGTACTTATTAACTCCTGAAGTGAATTAACACACTTTTTTAATCTAGAACTTATTGACACTGTTATGATCAGTGACTTCTCATGGCAATGAATATAATATAATATTAGTATTAGTATTAGTATTAGTATTCGTATTTGTATTCGTATTCGTATTAGTGATAATGTATTATTATTACTATTATATCATTATTAATAATAATATAATCATAATAACCACCCCCCACCTTGAAAATTATTCTGAAATCGCCTTTCATTTTAAATCCACAACCCCAAAATCTCATAGTGGGAAACTGCTTTTCATAGTTAATTTGCAGTGACATTTGCAGTTTGACAGATAGACAGTAACTACTCAGTCATCCTTTTTCCTATGAAGGGTTTCTGCCTACTTACCTCACACAGAAGTTACTCGTAAGTTGTCCTGTACACATCACTCACTACCCACTTAAAACCTTAGTCTTCTCCTATTAAAAAAAAAAAAAATTGCCTCAGGGAAAGTTGTGAATATAATCTAATTATTTAGAGATAAAGAAGGTTTAGAGATAAAACCCCCTAAAACTGGGAAATTGCCATTTTAAAAAGCTCACTGGGTTGAAAACCTGCTAGGCTTTTTGTCTGGCTGTTGGGGTACCTGCTGTTCCATGGTAAAAACAATGAATAAGAGTAATGGCAGAGGAGAAAATGCATGCACCCTCATCATCCAGCATCAGAAGCCTTCAGTCATAAGCTTAACCTAGATCTGAGTTTTGAAG
Source organism: Trochalopteron elliotii (assembly GCA_024734555.1). Taxonomy (NCBI): domain Eukaryota; kingdom Metazoa; phylum Chordata; class Aves; order Passeriformes; family Leiothrichidae; genus Trochalopteron; species Trochalopteron elliotii. The sequence continues at coordinate 884,656 of JANPWX010019747.1, read as the reverse complement.
ATTTCATTTCCTTGCAGGTGACTGGTCCTTAAATCTAATAATGAGATAACATTTGGCCACTCACCATGCAAATCTGACTGACCAAGGACAATATGGAACAATGAGGGTAGGAAGGAAACAGGCAACCTGCCACTGTCATGCTGATGAGTGTCAAGTCTCCTGATTCTAATTAGTTTCTAAGAATCATTAGCTTTAGCAAATTCCAAAGAGTGAATGTATACCACTTTTTAGAACAACCGTTACTACCATTACAACCATTATAACATAGGAGGTCAATGACCTAACTTTCCATTGAGCTAAAATTACTTTTTTTTAAAGGAGATGATGGCCATATTTCCCAACTGACCTTTAGAGCCATGACGAGAATATTTATCTGGCTGGGAGCCTCATCACCTTCTCCATGGAAGAAGAGGGTCAAGGAGATGGAGAGCTCCAGGAATAGCAGGACACGATAACAGTTCTATCACTGCATTACTTGTAAGTGAGTCATGTAACAATATCAGTCTGAGCAGTTTTGCTACTTTACTTTATGCCATAGCTGAGATTTGGGCTACCTGACCACTCCTTCTTGGCTACAGTTTCACTGGGACACGGGGCCCAAGCCACACAAATTGACTGCATCTGTATTTACCTGCTTGTAGATAAGCTCAGGAAGCTGAGTGCACCTACATCACAAACTGACTGAACTGCAAAAGACTGAGTAGCCTTTATGGAGCAGTACAATGGTCAGGGCACTGCTGCAGACTCAGTTCAATGCTGTGGTCAAACCCATGATTTGGAAAAACTTATTTTTGAAATTGCTGACACATATGTGGTCATCTCTCCCTATGTGAGGGCACAGCTAATAGAAGAATAAGTAATCTGTTACATATCAGATTTCTTTTCCTTTGAGAATAGATTTCTTAACTCCTAGATAAATATAATATCTTCCCATATCTATAAAACATTTTATAATTGTGCTCATGCAAGTATAGCTGGAAGGGTAGAGGAGAACGATGCATCTTTCATGCAGTGAAATATCCTTCCTATGATATCCTTTCTAAGGACACTATTCAGTCAAGAATTTAATGTAAAATTCACATCTAGAGCTCAGCTGCTGGAAACTGCAGGTCATGATAATGGCTTTCTTTTGGTGGCAGGTGACCATAATTCTTTTTTTCTAACATCTTGTCATTGTTCTAATTTTAGTCAAAACTGTTTCCCCTTTTAATGGAGTCTAAAGTTCAGTTAGCTATTGAATTTCGCTACCATATTTTGCAAATTGCTGCTGTTGGTTATTTAAATTATAAATTGTTCAGGATATATAACTACTTACTATTATGAAAAGGTCCATTTCTGACATCTAATTCCAGTTTATCAGCCAAACCAGTGAACTGATGGCCCTGGTCAGCACAATAGGATGATAAAACCCAGCTTTGAAGTATATAATCCTCTTATTAGTTATATAAGACAGGCTGGCAGGAAATTTCCCAAATGAGGTCTTAAACTGTGTTGTTTTCCAGTCATTTCTAACCATCAGATTCTCAGTAATGCCATTTCAAATGTACCTTTGGGTGGAAAGGAATCATTGTAATTTTTGGCATATTTTATTACTCAGAAATAATCTCTTCCTTTCTGTTCCCTCTGATTTTTCAGTTGATTATATATATTTTCTATTTCCTGCCAATTCTATCTGCAACCACTCTAATAATTCTATTCAACATTGAGGTCTTAAAGAATTAGTTTTTTCTTTTCCCCTGAACACTGTTTTCAGTGGGAAGAGGGGCTGAGAAAGCATTAGGAATACACCCACCAGCACCTTTGTACCTTCCTCAGTTTTTTGAGTATACTTCAAAGACAGGAACTCTGTGGCAGTGTACTGAGTGTGCTCCTAGTTTACAGGAAATCTTTGGATTTAGCTGTTAGAGAGCTCCATTCCCTCATTTAGTGTTCTAAATATGCGACATATTTTGATTCACAGAAGGGTCATGCTGATTTAGCTGATAATGGTTTCTATTAATTCCACATGCTGTACCAATTAAAATCTGGACATGCAAATTAAAATGTTTCTTCTGGATGAATGGGAGATAGGGGAGGTTATAAACCCCAAATGCTTCTTTGAAACATGGTTCTATTTGAACAGAAAGAGCTTCTAAGTGTTATGCTCAGGGAGTCTGTGTGTATTGTGTCTCAATCAATCCTTATCAAATGCTCCCAGGTTACAATAAACAAGGGTTTTATTTCCTTAGCTGCCAGCTTTGACAAGCCGATGCAATCTGTCAGAGTCAGACTGCGATCTTTCCATCACACATTACATGACCAGTAAGAAAGATTCTGTGAGCCAAAACCTGTCCTCAGTTGCACTCCTACAATCCTGTTACCTCTGCTGCGTGTCCTCAGTGACACCAGAGCAAATCCCTCCTGTGCAAGGGAGATGCAGGAAGGGAGTTAGAGGAAGCAAAGAGATTCGAGGAGGCAACTGGTGGGTTTTCCCTTTAAGAAGTTTGTTCTTTATCAGTTATTGCAAAACATGTATTTTTATTGAAAATATAGACCTTTTCTACTGGACATTGGAACTGACAAAAATTTAATAGAATCACAGAATATGCTGAGTTGGAAGGGAGGCATAAGGATCATTGAGTCCAGCACCTGGCTCTGCACAGGACAAAGCCAAGAACTCCACCATGTGTGTTCCTGAGATCATTGTCCAAACACCTGAACTCTGTCCAGCTGGATGCTGTGACCACTCCCCTGGGGAGCCTGTTCCAGTGCCCAACCACCCTCTGGGTGAAAAATCTTTTCCTGATACCCAAACTAAACCTCCCTGATGCACTTCATGCCATTCTTTCTCCAGTACTCTAGGCCTAATGAACATTTAGTGAACAATTTTGTAGAAGATAAGATGCATCAGAAGAGCTAGAACACCAGTTCATCCCTTGGTTTCTCTCTATGAGCAGTGTTCTTTGTATTTCCATTGTTTTATTAAATGAAAAATTACTCTTAGAAAAAAGATATTTTAATGGTATTTTAACATCAGATTTGCAATAACAGATGTTCTACTTTCTTTATGTAATATGATATACATTCCCCGATAATTTCTTGCATATAAACAAAGAACTTTTACAGTAATAGCTTTTGTCTTGTAGTTTTTGACAAGGGCTGGTTAGTTAGAATGTTAACCATATTCACTCTACTCCCTTTATATTATGGAATCATAATATAATGGTTTGTGTTTGAAGGGACCTTAAAATCACCAACCCTCCTGTCATGGGCAGGGACACCTTTCACTAGACCAGATGGCTGAGGCCTCCATTCAAACTGACCTTGAACACTTCCAGGGATGCAGCGTCCACAATGGCTCTGGGCAACCTGTGCCACTGCCTGACCGCCCTCATAGTAAGGGATATTTTACCTAATGTCTCCTCCCCTCTCTCAGTTTGAAACCATTTCCTCTTGTCTTGTTGCTACAGGCCCTTGTAAATTCCCTTCATCTTTCTTAGAGCCTCCCTTCAGGTACTGGAAGGACACAATCAGGTCACCCTGGAGCCTTCTCTTCTCATGACTGAACAAACCCAGTCCTTTCAGCCTTTCCCTACAGGAGAGGTGCTCCATCCCTCTGATCTTGGTTGCCTCTGGACTTGCTCCAGCAGGTTCCTGTCCTCCCAGAGCTGGATGCAGTGCTCCAGGTGGGTCTCACCAGAGCAGAGCAGAGGGGCAGAATCCCCTCCCTCCCCTGCTGCCCACGGGGCTCTGGATGCAGCCCAGGACAGGTTTGGCTCTCTGGGCCGGGAGTGCCATGGCCGAGGCATGTCCAGCCTCTCACCCACCAGCACCCCCAAGTCCTTCTGGGCAGGGCTGCTCTGAGTCTGTTCATGCCCAGCCTGTGCTGATACCCAGGTGCAGCACCAGCATTTGGCCTTGTTAAATCTCATCAGATTCCCAAGAGCCACTTCTAGAGCTTGTTCAGGTCCCTCTGGATGGCACCCCATCCTTCAAGCATGTCAGCTACCCCACTCATCATGGTGTCATCTGCTGGTTTGCTGAGAATGCACTTAATCTCAATCTCCATGTCATCAGTGAAGTTATTAAACAACACTAGTCCTAGTACAGACCCCTGGGGGACACCAGTTGTCACTAATAACCATCAGGCGTCTGAGCCATTGGCCACTATCCCCTGGATGTGACCCTTTAATCATTTTCTTATTCATCTAATAGTCCATTCACGAAACCCAGCTCCCTCTGTAATGCATTGTGAAACAGCTAGATGTGCATGTTTAACTTAAAAGACAGGCCTTGGTGGTGGTTCATAGAATTTTCTTTTAAAAAGGGGTGTTGTTTCTATAAAATGTGTTTGTTCAGAGGACTTGTTGCTGTAGGAGAAGGAGAAATTTCTCTTGAAGTAAATTCATTGTTCTTTTCAATTATGGAAATGAAAAGGAAGATTGTGTTAAAGAAAATCTAATTAGAGATTCTCTTGGGTCATGGCACACCGGCAAATCCAGCAGGCATAAAAAGTCTTCTAGTGAGAACATGCCTAGGATGTTTTAAAAACACGTCACTTGCACTCAGTTAGTGACATTTGTAAGTCATATCTTTAGTTGTTTGTATGTCAAAAATTACCTAATTTTGATCACTATATCTATGTTAAGAAGTGTTACATGTTTGAAGCCATAAATCATTACATTCTTAATATACTGACAGTGTTGTCACCTGATAATAATTTTAATGATTTTTGTTTTACTGTATCTAATACTTTTTGCCCATCATTTGATGAATTCCTAAAAATCCTCATGTAACAGCCTGTGTTTATAACTATTTTTGAGCTTTGCATTTATTCATCTATACAGAATAAAGCCTTTGAGCACTTGAAGTCTAACAGTTTGGCAAAATTTAAAAAAAAAATTGGCTTTGAAAAAGCCAAAAGGAAAGGAGTGAGCTTTTAAAGAATCTTCTCAGGCTGAACTTGAACTCTTTATGAATGGGAGGATGTTAAGCAGTTGCCTGAAAACAGATCTGAGTGAAACCCAAGTCCTTTCAGCTGAAAATCCTTACAGAGTTGCTGGCACCTATGTATTCAAACTGAAGTCTTGCTGCTGAATGTAACATTCAACCAAGTTAAAACATTCTGTCTGCACTTGTGTACAGAGGGTTTTTATTCATCCTGTAATATACATTCGGAAATTAAAAGTCACTTCTAGTTTCTCGATATCCTTCCAGTGGTTCACTTCAATAACCTTGTGATGAACTTGGATTCTAAAAGTCTGTGTGAAAACAGAGAAAACAGTAGGAAGCCTTTTTGTTCATAGTTTTTAGTTTTTGTGTTTTTTTTGTTATCTGGCTGTGTTCTACTTCCACTGTTTAATGTCTGTCTAGAGGGAGACAAAGTTAAATGGCTTTCTTTTCAGTAGTATGCTTACCTAACAGCTTTCAAACCTAAAATTTATGAATGAGATAATAAGGCATACTTAAAATTTCATTGTATTTTAGTTCTAGAGAAGTAGTACATGTCTGTTTCTCTGCTGAAGAGTTGGTCTGGAGCAGTCACACAGCTCCAGACTAACTCTTCAGCAGAGAAACAGATATGTATTACTTGTCTAGAACTAAAGAAGAAAATAGCTTTTTTTCCAAGCTATTTTCTTCAAGTTTGCTTGCCACAGATTAATTTAAAGAAAATAAGCTGTCTTACACCTTGCCTTTTGGCTGAAATAATTGTCCATTGCTTATGCTACCTTGCACTTTCAAATAGCTTAATCTGCATGAAAAAACATGGCCTCAGCCAGCAGAAAATAATTTAGAAAACAAAAGAACATCCAGCCTCCACCTGAAAGAAATCATATGAAACCACTGCTTTTCTGTCTTTGTATTTGTATATAGTTGGCCATCTACGTGCCACTTAGTAGTATTCAAGATAGTTATCTTGCTTGGCTCCCCTGAATATCTGTAATTCAAAAATATAAACAAAACCAGGACTTCTGAAATCATATTGATTCATAACATTACTATTGATGACAGTTCTTTGTCAAGACAGGAACTTCATGAGAGAAAGAATTTTATATTACGAAATTCAGCAGTTTTCAACATTTTCCTGGAAAGATGTTTTTAAAACATTTCTGCTTTCATTTATGTAGACAATTAATAAAGTTGAAAGTCCATTTATATATACTGCTGTTAAAAAAATAGCCTTCTAAAACTTGGAGCAAGGATACTGATCATTTTATGTAATGACATTTCTGCCAGTTCCGGAATTTAGATACTAAAGAGGGAAGGGAAATTACAAATGAGCATGAGAAAAGCTAAGTTTTCTTTTTTCACCCCTGTTTAGAAGCTTAGCAGGATAACTCTGATTAAACTGGGAAGAAGAAGAAAAATGGGCGTGTCTGGGTGCAAAATAGCCATATGTTTGCCATGAATCACTTCAAAAGCCTTTTAAGTTGGGCACTCATTTTTCCTCACATGCATATGTACACAGCAGGCTGAAAGCTACATGTTCAGAGGCCTTACCATAGCTGACTTAGATGGGAAACAGCAACAAAAAACTATCCACAAACCTCAAAGGACACATGCATTTTGGAAGAACAATTGAAACACATTTTTTGTGCTTGCAATTACTGTGACAGTCTGTGTAATAGTGAAAGACTAGTATTGCCATAAGTATTTTCCGAAGTAAGAAAAGCATTAATGCAGATATTTTTTTTTCCCTCTATTTCAGGATTAAGTGCTTGACACTAAGATGTAGGGGATGCTTACAGTTTGAATTAGAAATTCAAATTGGCAGTCTCATCCTGCTTGGTGTAGTTGAGCAAGTGCATCCACCCACAGACCTCTGTGATTTCCTCTCCAGTCTGTGATATGAGACTGCACTCCTCAGACTGCAGGAGACGCACTGGCCTGCAGGAGTAGCTGTGGAACCCAAGACAAACTTGGCTCACCTGGCACTTGCAGCTTGTGCATTTATCTCTCCACCATCTGTATCAAATACCTTGTTTGCCTTTCCTGGTGGCTAATTCCAGCAAGGATTAGAAAGGAGTGTTGTTGTCTAGACTCCGCATAGCTCCCAGTGCTACCACCTCTTCTAAGGTGAGCTCGCCAGAAGTGGGTGGAAGCAGTGCTAAATCTGGTAACATGTATAAGTGTATCTTGGACTTAGGCTTCCTTCTTAATTAAAAGAAAAAAAAAAAAAAAAAGGAACTATCTAAGCAGAATGAAGCTTTTTGGTCGTGTTTGGAAGTTGTTTCTTAGGGGGTCCCAGCAGACAGCCCTGTGGTGTGAAGTGCATCCTGGCAGTCTGCTGCAGCACACCAGGGTCCATCCTGCCTCCTCTCCTCTCTTCAATACAACAACTTTGCTCAAAAAATGCAAAGTAAAACTTTGGTTTTTCTCCACAGTTTTCTCTAATTTAATTTTCAGCTTTCTATCAGCAGTGATTTATGAATACTTTTCAAGTGACTCTGAATCCAGACAAAATTGAAATGGCTTTTATTTTAGCAGGGCCAGCTGATATGTAGCCACTTCCGTTATTCCCAATGCATTCTTACTGAACTCCTAGTATATTTTCCAGACTCTTTCCTGCTTTGTTCCTTTCCACAGCTGTAACAAACTGCTTCATGCTACACCACAAAAGACTTTTCTGTAATAGCCACTTTCCTGTGTAGTTATAATGACATGAAACATAATGCCTCAGACTAAAAGTGGTAAAGAACTAAACACTCAATTGGATTAGACTCTTGAATCAGAGTTAATAAAGTCTAAGGAGGAAAGAAAAAAATACCAGGGTGCTTACTATAGGAGAAACATGACTTAGAGGCTGCTGTAGAAAATGGAATTTAACATCAGGAACAAAATCAGTACAAGGAAAAGTGTTACAATCAGTCAAGTAGCTGATGCAAAATTTTAAAAATCCCCACTGTTTTTTTTTTCCTCTTACTGATGTATCTGTTAGCTCCTTTTCTGTTGAGGAGGATGATTTTTAAAAACCTAACTACTGATTGTTGCTTCTTATTATTTTAATGTGCTCAGAATTTTATTAAGCAGTTTTGAAATTGTATCTTTGAGAAAATGCCTCCGCCCTGATTGCCTCCTTCAGATACGTTTATCACAGTAAATATGACAACATTATGGAATTGCTTTTTGTCTCCTTTCACCTCTCCAGGTTCTTGGCCTTGTAAAGGTCCTGGCCACCTCTATTTAACCTCCAGTTTTATTTGTCTGACTGCATTCACACATTTTTGCAACACATTAATACTCTGTCCCTTCCTCTCCACATGGCCCCTACTGTTGCAGAGGATAGTGTCAGCCAGGTCAGTTTTACCACAAAGAAATTGCTGTGCTCTTGCAAACAAAACAATATCAGCACCTGCAGCTGCAGTTCTCAGAGATGACTCCCCTACACTGCAATTACTGTTCTTGACAGGGTGTTTGGCATTATATTATTGCACACCAACTCAAAAGGTGTTTTAATGTCTAGATTTTGTCAGCTATCCAGATTCAATCTATTGCAAATGTTACTGACTCCCATGGTACAGTAAAGTGTATGTAAATAACAACACCCTTGAGCCCTCATTAAATTAAAATAATTTACTAATACTGTGTAGGAGGAGAAGAGGAGGAAAGAAAAGTGGGAATTAAATTGTGTCACACTAGAAAGATTTTAAATGACAGTTTCAGATTCAGACGTTGCAATGCATGGATACCAAGCTAACTGAATGTATTAGTCAAATACAGAATTTTCAGGTATGTATTCCTGCTTTTTTAAAATTAACTCTCATCTGGATCCTTCTTACATGATTTAGGGGACAGGATTTCTGACTACAGCTATAGAGTCTCAGTGTTTTAGAAGAGATTGCTTGTGCCTGAGACAACCTCCTGTTGCTGTTGTTTTTATCTGAGAAATTTTACCCTCTGCCAAAGCTGATACCCTTTAATGATCTATCACAGACTAACATTAAGCATTGAAATCAGGTTTGTTGATTTAGGTTGTTCTGTTTTTTTTTTTTACGTTGTATAAGTGCATATGCATTATCCTTTAATGAGTCAAGTTATTTAAATTTCAGATCAGATTGGGGATATAGAGAGTGTGATGGTTCTATATTCCTCTACCATCTGTCACTGAGAAGCTTCTTAAAGTTGCAGCCTCGGTTAGAAGAACAGCTTGGTCCTGTAATCTCTGCTGCTGTTTCTAAACAAAGACTAGAGACAGGCTTCTCATCTACTGAGAGCAGTTGTTTTGAGTGAAACCTAGTGGAAACACTAAGGCTATGTGGAATATTCCGAGAATCTTGTGTTGGTGCTACAAATATGTGCACCTCTGTGGTTCAGACCAGAAGCTCTCCTCACAAAACACTAACTTAATGGAAATCCCTAGTCCTGAAGCAAGTAGGTGAGTGGTCTTAAGTTGCACTCCCACAGGGAAGTGAAGCACCTGCTGTTACTGTTGTTTTTATTCCTTTTGGTAGCCCTCAATCAGATCAGACACCACTAGCTGAAACAGTGGACTTGCTAAATAATTTCGGGAGTGGAATAGGACTGACCAATACAGACACTCGGAGGAGATGGTCTGAGGTATTTCAGCTATAGAGCCACTTTGTGGAATTTGGATGACAGCCTGGAATTTGGGTAGCAGTCAGGATTGTTTTCTGAGTGTTTTTTCCTGTCATGTTTTTGTTCTGAGTTTATGATACTTTATCAAAGCTGCCAGGTGTTGCTCCAGGCTATTCTTAGCCTCAGAACATGGTCTTTTAGCAGACACTGAGGCACTGACTTAATTCAGTATTGGTCATATGGATTGTAGTGGACTGAAGGCAGCAGTTAGGAAAAGGAGCAGGGACCAGTTGGAGGCCTGCAGCCAAGGTGGAACATCCTCAGGGAGTTCCTGATGGTACCGGAGACAGAAGCATGGGTGCTGACAGCAAAAAAGGATGCTTGATGTAAAGGAGAGCAAATGGCCTTTAATTAGTCCTGTTTCACCCACAAGAGTACAGAAATTACAGAAAGACTTCTTTTTTCCCCCTGAAAATATCTATAATACTTCTCCTCTTCTGCATGTTATCTGACTTGTGCTGGTATTGCTCAGCAGGAGGCCCAAGGGCATAGCTGATAAGGGCTCAGGAGACAGGCCCTTATGGCCTCCCAAGAACATTAATGTTTTCTGCTATCCCATTTTCTGTCATACAGTTAGTAAGATCTCCAGGAAATCTTACATGAGGCACCTGGATATTTATTAGGGCTTTTGTAAAAAACCCCCAAACAAACCAAAACCAAACGGACTTTGTCAGTGGTTTATAACTAAAGGATTGTGCAGGTGTAGTTAAACCTTTATACAGCTTTGTCCTGCAGAATTAAGGATAACAAACCAGATGTATAACTTACAGATTTGTATTTTATAATTTATAAATCTATAATTTATAAACATATACATCATGATAAGGATTAGACAAAAAAAATTTAATCAGAATGATTTGTGACAGAGTATAGGAGCTATAACAACTATTATAGTGCAATATGAAGCAATATTGAAGTAATTATATTAAAAGAATTGTATTAAAGCTAGAAAAATCAATTATTAAGTAGACATTGATGTTACCTAACCACACTGATGACTTTGGGCAAATCTCTTTTGCTCAGCCTCAGGGAGTAACCTTGAGGGACAGTGAGATGTCAGGATAAATGATACACATCAACTCTAACTATAGGCTACTATATATATGAAAAAATCACATGCACAAATTAAATTAAACATGATATTTGTTAACAAGGAGGTCTTGAAGTACTGATGTGACCTGATATGAAAAACTAGAACCATGAGAAAAGTCATAATGTTCCTCTTACAAGCAAATTTATGATACGAAAAAAATAGGTGTCACTTCTTCTTCTCCAGCCTTACTCATGTCTCAATAAAGTTTGAATAATTTTTGCCTTTACATTTCTACTTGGCTTCATTCTGCTGTTGAAATTCTATCATCATATGAAGGTTGTTGACTATTTCCTGTGACACTTGTCCTGAATTGTTAAAAGAAAACATTTTCACATGTTTGTAAGCCTTTGACTTATTTCACTCTTTGGACGATTTTCTTCTCTTCAAAATTAATTTGCTCAGTAATATTGAGTTCCCAACAAAATTATGTTTTCTGCAGAACAAGTAGTTCATCAGTTGTGCAATTGAATATATGTCACTAATCACAGTTGTGATTTCACTGCTGGTATTGAAAATTAATAACATTTTAAATTACTTTTTCATTTCCCTGTTCAATTTCAAAATATAGTGTCTGACATATAGATATTTTCCATTAGTACAGTTGCATTTCTGGAAATTATGAGATGAAAAATATGTGCTAGATTGCAGTCTTGCACAGTGAACATGACTTAAATCATGTACATCAGAATTTTTTTGTGTCAGACTGAATATACACATTGAAAAAACTAAGTCAAGGAAAAAAAGGAGATTATTAGAATACTCTAAAGGCAAGACTGTTTTTTTTTTTTTAAATACTACTTATGTATTGAGATAAATAAATTAAATCCCATTATAGCTACCATAATGCAGTTTTCCCTAAAATTCTGTTAGTTCTCAGTACTCTAAGTATAGAAAGTACTGAATACAGTTGTATATACTTATTTCTAAAGACTTTGTAGTGCTCCAACATGACACACAACCCTTGCTGGGCTTTGAAACAGAACCTTGAACAGCCTGGCTTAATGGAGAAGAAAGGGTGTTATTGCTGTGTGAAGTGAAAGAAAGATGGCCTAAATTCCTAAGATGATTACAGAATTGTAAAGGAAATTTCAAAAATATGAAACACCATACAAAGGAAGCTCTGGGAATAGATTAAAACATAAGAGGAGGGAAGCGAAATATGTGTGATTACTGAAAACCTACCTGCTGCACATTTGGGGTGAATATTATTGTGCATTTCCCTTGGGCAATGTAAAATTGCAGATTTTAAATGCTGTCCTACCTGCTGTGGCAGACACCTGCACTTTGGGAATCTGCCTTCCTGACACAAAAGGCAGCCAACAGTGATATAAAGAGTCATCTCACCTACCCTGCTGCAGCTCAAATGCATTTGGGTCAATGTTACACAGGAGGTGTTTTTATAAAGAACTTTAAAGAAACAATATGGATGCTCACACAAATGACTGCTGCAATGTGCCCAAATCATCCAGGTCTGCCCTACAGCCCTTGCCAAAGCAGAGACCTGGCAGTCTCCACTGCTCTCAGACCAGTAAGACAGCTCCCTAAGGCACAAAGCTGTGCCCTCCTTCCTGCCTGCAGCACTGACATTGTCTCTGCTGAGGCAGCAAAATTTCTGCACCCAGAAATGATCTATCTGCATCTCAAGAATGATGTGTCGTGTATATGACCTAAACATTTCCCAAACCTGTTTCTAAACCTTCCAGCAGCTGTAGAGAAAGGTGCACTACCCCTTTTTAAAGGACAGGGAGATGGAGGTATTGGAAAAATGAATTAATTCAGTCCTAATGGGATAATTTAGGTAGCTGGTGCAGTTTCTTGTTTGTTCATCCAGATCTACCTTCAACAACTGTCTCATGCAGTGCTCCCATTCCAATTTAATTCTCTTTGTTGAACTGACACAGCTGTAGAAAAAGCTGTGGCCTCTGTGCCTCCTGAGTGCCATTAGCAGAACTCCTTATTGAGGTCATGTCCATCACAAGGTAGGCATTGGGGCTGCACTGCTGCCCTCGAGGGACTATTTATTTGACAGATATCTTGTGCAGACCCCAATGCTCAATAAGGGCAAAGCCCAGCTTGACTTTCTTAGGCATAGAGAAAAACAACCATGTTTTATTTTACTCACAGATTGGATAATACTTTTAAAATATATGCAGATGATTTCAATGGTAAACTAATCCCTATTTTTCAGAGCAGGGTTGTGATAACCAGGTGAATGATGTCTATTTCTCCCCTGAGTATTAAGAATGAGACTGACAGATAAAAGGCAAAGTGTTACAGGAGAACTGACACAGAAACATTTTGTCTGAAGTTAGACAGTGAGTGCGTTAAAACTCAGGTGAACCTCACTTCTTTTCTAAGGGCTGGGTACTTGTGAAGCATGGTTCAGTGGCTCTGACCATCATATGAATACTCACCTTGCTTTATGGAGCTAATAATCCTAAACTCCTATTAAAGATATTAGGGAGAAATAGGTATATTCAGAGCACAGTCCTAAAACAGACGTGTAAATCAGATAACTCATGCCCTAAAAGTTCCTGTGCATCCCCTAATGACAAAACACCTCTGTGTGATCAGTTCAGCTCTAGATGTTGCATTACTAGGTGTCTAAATTCATAAAAAGAAGAATTGCTCCATTTCATTTAAAAAATAAATTTAAAAAAACCCCAAAACAAAAAATCAGCCTGGTATTTTGGGCCTGTCTGTAACTTTTTATCTTGCATTTAGAAAATAAACTCTCCCTTCCCCTCTCTTCCTCTTCTCTTTCTCTCTCTTCTCCTTTCCTTATCCTTAAGGAAAGTAGTCATACACATAGGCTTGCTAGGAAGTGTCTTCTTCTGAAAATGTGATGTAGACAGCTTTTTTGCTAGTTATCCAATATATCTGATTGTAAATTTCAGACTGATGACAGCTTGAAATGGTTAGGTGAAATGTACTACTTATGTGGAAAAACTAACATCCATCATGCATAAATCTCCAAGGGTGTGCATCTTCAACAGTTTGTCTTGTTCAAGTGCTAAAACTGCGAGTGGAAAAGAGGTAATGAGTGCATAGACAAGGAAATCAAGATAAAAGAGGGCAATAGGCAAGGCTGGTGGAAAGCAGAATATTTTCATACCTGAAAATGCTGACCTCATCATGCTATTCAGATAAATTTTGAGTTACAGATTTTATATGTAAGCTAAATCAGGTTTTTGTTGGTGAGCTCTTTAAACAGAGGTGCAACTTATGGCTATGTTCACATTGTCTGTCATCACTATGGCAGTGTGTGGGATTAATACCCTAACCTAGCCTGACACTTGGGCACAGACCCTGCTGCTTCCCAGCAGCATCCTCTGCCAGCCTGGCAGCACAGCCTTGTCCAGTGCTCTGCAAGCCCTGAGGCTCCCTCTCCATCATGTTGTCACTTACTTTGCCCTATTTTCCTTTATTTTCCCTACCATTGTACATCCCTTCTCCTGCTCCTCTTTCTTACCATCTCTAGGTAATTTTTAGTTCTGAGTGCTGGTAACCATTTCTTTATTTTGCTGCACAGCAAGTTTTTAAATATTTTAAAAATTGTTATCTGTATCTTGAAAATGGGAAAGTGCCTTCCCATACCTGTGAGGGGAATGATGAGAATTATCAGTTACTTTAGGGGCATCTCTATTTCCTTCTCTCCCGCTGTTTGCTGAGTCCCTTTAGCCATCTGCTCTTTCAGTATGCAGTTGAGGTGCACTGCCTACTGCATATCTTTTGTGACTATACTGCCATTTCACAACATGTCTCTGGCTGCAGTAATAAAGCTGGCTTTGAGGAAGAATGCTCATATTTGTACAGGTCCTCTCCTCCTTTCTGCTCCAGCTCACTTCTTCTCTGATTGCTTTTCCCTGAGCTGTGTTGTTACAGGTATTTGTGGGGCTCTACGGCAAATGTTATCAGTGAACATAAATGCTCAAAAAAATAGTAAACCTCATTTTTATCAAGTAGGGAGTACAATAAACAGTGATACAGGGGAAAAGCAGCAGACAGGAAAATAAAATTGGCCTGCCCACCGAAAGAGGGCTTTATAATGAGTGCATTCTGTATTACCCAAAATGTTCTTGGGCTGGGATGACAGATTCACTGTAAATATTTCCCTCTGCAATGAAATTGTATGGGGATATGATCCGCAGCTCAGCTTTGCCAATAATCAGTTTGCCCTCTGAGCATGAGTGGAGACTCCTCTCATGAAAGTTGTGTAGTGGCTGAGGGAAGGTTAAACCTGTGCATCCCTCCTATGCACCAGCTGCTCCTGGAGATAGAGAAATTCTTAATGCCTTGGCTATTCACAAATTCTTTCTGAGCTTCTCCTCAGACAAAAGCTATTCATACTGTCCTCAAGAAAAGATGTTAGCTTAGCCAGGCTATGGTTTTCAAAGAAGTCTTAAGTTATTTGGGCACCCAGTTTATTTGAAATTAAAAGTACATGTTCAAGTTTAGATGGCTTTGAAAAATCCCAGCTGGAGTATGCTTACTGGTAGAAAAGGGACAGATAGATATAGCAACATTGGCCATGACACTGAAGCATGACTCAATACTACATTTCAGCACATAACTTTTATTGCTTTAACAGTATTTATTCATTACTTGTCCTAAAATTTTATTCTTCCTTCTTTCCTCTTGCTTATCAGAGACAGATTTCTTTCAGATCTAGTGGAGAAAACATTTCTTTCAAGGATATTCTGGAGGAGTTTTTTGTACAAAGCTGATCAAAAACTGCAAAGGTGAATTAAAAAAAAAAGAAAAAAGACAAATTTCTCTATTTAATATGGAAAACACTAATAACAAACTTTCCACAATAACAAACCAAACTGCAAGTAAGACATGCAGCCTTTTAAGAATAATTTCTTTAATGCATGGGTTGATTGTCAACACTGCAGACTATCTTATTCTGAACTACAATGGTTGAGAAGCAGCAGGTTTTTTGTGAGTGAAAAGGTGGTATTATATTTGATTTAGGAAGGTGATTTGTTTGAGTGTCTGCACAATGCTGTGTGGCACAGAGACATCTGAGCCAGTCCCACATGCAGTAGTCTTGCTATCAGAAGTGGGGGAGCTGGAAGTTCACACAGGTCCATTTGTTCTAGTTTTCACTGTTCAGTCATCTGCAATGCAGACTTGCTTTATGAATCATGGAACAAAATGTTCTACCTCCTTGCTTCCAGCCTATATTATCAGATAAAATCTTTACAAATACTCTGTGAACTTTGTTCGCGCCATTTGTTAATAAATTTCTGGCTCTTTACTCTAGAGAACAACTTCATGTTGCAAAACCAAACCCTAAAAAGTCAGTTTTTTAGAGAAAAACAATACCAAACTTTATGTTTATGGCATGGCAATGAAAGCCATTGAGTGTGTAACTGACATAATTTAGGTCTTCTCAACCTCTAGTCTAATATTTGGGGTTTATTTTAAAACTACCTAATAATATTTAAAGCATTCAAACAATTACTTCACAAAGACATTAAATAGCATATCATTCTTTAACCTAAAATTTTCCTGTGGGCTTCACATTTTTGTTAGATTCAATTGTGTAGGAGTCTGTAAATTTCATAAGGGTGCATTTGACTTAATTAGTTGTTTTGGTATATGCACTTGTGTCTGCTCTGAATGTCAGACCAGAGTGGCAGCTGATCCAAAAGAGAATTCTCCTATTGCATCCAAAGGAAGTACTTGAATTTGCATCCTCTAATGAATGGGAGCTCTAGTTATATTTGTTAGTGTCTATATAGAAATCCAGAACCCAAATCCAAATGGTTGCTGAAAACCTGAGTACTGGGGGAAATCATAGTTTATACTTCTGAGTGTCTTCACTTGATCATGTGGTTGGTGACTTCCTACAATCTACCCCAGGCTGGAAGGGAATGCCATTTTAGGGCACCTGTAAATCCAACAGTCATCTTTTTAAGATCTATTTTCTTAATTTCTTTCTGCTTTTTCTGATTTCCTGAGGCCTCCTGAAAATCTTTTTGATGTAACCAGGGGTTTTCTTGCATTTTCCATGGTGCACAACAAAAACAAAAGACTGAATAATTTGTATACAAATTTTAAACTATAGAGAGAGACTTTTAAAGTGTACTCATGTCCTTTTTGTGTTGTTACCAGAAGAAAAATGGCAAGATTTTCCTTGGTACCTGGTTAATCATGTTATTCTTAAAATGTATCTCTCTTTGAACCTCCCTTACAATAGGATTTGTGTACACAGTGCCAGGTTATCCACCAGAACTCCTCCTACAGCACTGCTTAACTGTAACGTGGAGGTGCTGAATAGTGTCTGAACACTGTGTGTTAGATCCCTGATCATTCCCAGTGAGACAGACTTTGCATAAAATGAATTGAACAAGGATCAGGGACGGGCTGGATTTACTCCACCCACTCTGCATTGCAAATTGAAAGGTCAGGGGCAAGCTCTCCCTGCCCAGCTCTTATGTGGGTGCTCTGGGGTGCAACTTTGGGTTCTGAAGTTACAATGAAGAGAACCTGCCTCAGGCTGCTTTGAGCTTTTCTCCAAGATCCTTCAGCTTAAGACTTAAGAGAAGCTATTTCTCAATTCTTAAACTGATTTTCCCTTTGCTGCAACAGTAGCCTAGTTTGTGGTGCTCAGGGTATATGAGAGTCTTGGTTGAGGCTATATCTGATTGGGACAGGGACTGGTAAATTTTTGAGCTATTGTGTGGGTGAATTTTTATGAAATTACTGTGTTAGTCAGAAATCCTTTGATAGAACTATTTAGAGAATATGATGTTACACACTCCCATATCTATATTGCTTTCCTCCGTTAGTTAAAGTGTTAACACTTCTCTCTCAGTAAAGAAAAAAACACAGTTGGAAAGGATATGAAACAAACTCATATAGACCTTTAAAAGTGGTCCCTGCAATAAATGAACGCTCTTTCACTGGTTTTGCAGTTATTCAAGGCTCAGCAAATTAGGACTTTACATCAATGGGTTTCTTTTTGGTTTGCATCTTCTCATCTTGAACAAATGCTACCTTACTTTTTGCTGTCAGTATGTCAGCAATTAATGGTAGTTTCTTGATAATTTCTAAACCATTTCTCGATAGTCAGCCACAAAAATTACAGTTCTGTATTCCCTCCATTTAAACTTCTGCAGCTCTACAGATTAGTAAGCTCAACAATATTGAAATGCTGTTCTGCAAGGCTGCAGAACTAAGGCTGATTTACAAGCCCTGTGGCAATATTAAGCAATGTGGATGTTTTCCTGTAGTCAGTAAGCAAATTACTCTTCCTTTCAAGTCTGCTGCATTTGATGTTAGCAGTGTTTGCATTTGCAATATTTTCAATAATATTAGTATATGCTTCTGATTTGCATGAAGATCACGAAGGTATAAATTTTCTGCAGTTGTATGGCATTAACGGGTTTTGGCTACCAAGCTCTTGGTTATGTTAGTTGCAATTGAGGCTTAGGTTGTAGGCCCTGCAACCAGCCAGTGGTAGTGGACATCATATTTTAACACTTGCATGTGTGCAGAGCCAAGTTTTTCTCACTCTTCTTTGTATAGATGCAAATACATAAGACATGAGACACGTATTTATTGCTTTTTAGATCCATTGTTTGTCCTAATAATTTAAACATGACTTATTTTAAAAGTAAGCACTCAGGTAAGGTGTCCTGGAAGCAGCACAAGGGCTTTCTCACTTGAATAAAGCAGTGTTATTTTCTGTGTTTCTGTACAGATGATGTTTTCTCAATATGCATCCCAGAATAAGGATCTCTGAGATTATTCAGTGACGCCAGCCTCGTTGTCACTGCACAGTGACACGTGGTATTCTCCAGGGTCTGCTCCAGCTACCACTGGTGTGTGAAGCTCCAGCTGGCACAGCAGAGGCTTCCCTAAATGCTTACAGGTGCTGTGCAAAGCCATCCTCTCTGGTGCCTGTCACAGCTGAGCTCTTCACAGCTGGTACAGCTTTCCTGGGACCAGAGCTGAATTTCTCTGGGTTTTATTGTTGATGGTGATGGTGGGTTTGCTGTGTGGCTTTATGTCATTTCAAGTCCTCATTTGTCTCTGTTTTTTTGCCTAGATAAGGCCTCAAAGAAGAAAAAAGGCAACTAGTTTGAGATGGAGCCCAGTGAATGAAGGTTCTATCACATGCTAGTGGAGGAACCAGAGCAATTCTTCTGTAAGCAAATATCCTAGAGCACCTCAGTATAGCATATTACACCATTTATCTGGATTATGAAAACTTGCATTTCATCCAAATGTTGACATTTTCCCAGGAGGCAAAAAATGACTACACCACTTGCTATGCAGAACCTTCAAACTTCTGGTTTGCTATGAGAATAAACAGAATATTTTTTAGCAAAACAGTTTTCCTACTTATTTTTCTTACAGTCTGTAAATAAGTTCTCATTTTTGACTTATTGAATGATTAGGTCACAGTGGAAATTCTATGTACCTGAATGCAAAATAATTCATTAAAGGAAAATATCTTAATAGCACCTTAAAAAAACAACAGAGACTGAATGAATATTACTATTCAGGAATATTTTTTTAAATTACAGGTGTTTTTGCAGAAGCATGAACTCATTATCCAGTAAGACTTGTTTGCCCTGCAACACCCAAAAATGCTATAAATGACAAGGGAAAAACCCAGAAAATCTAATTTCACTGGTGTATTATTCCATAGTATATCTGAACCTTCAACAAAGTTTGCAATTCTGATCTTGCCAACTTAGAAAAATGACACAGAAGAGGAAAAGATTTAGAGAGGAACACTACGAATGAACAAGTTACAGAGGGGTAGTCATATGTGGCGAGCAGACAAGGACGTTTTTTAAATTAGGAGAAGTAGAGGTCTATAGACTCATAGTGACCACAGAAAGCTGGTTTGAGTAAAACTGGAAGTTGGTTACTGGACTATGGATGACTTTGATTTGAACTAATACAATTGTTCTTTTGAAAAAGCAGAAGGCCTTAGTCATGACAGTTTAAAAGACATGAATTTTCTGGTTTAATACACTGTTTCAAACTCTTTGGAAATTTGAGTAAAATTTGATTTTTGGTTAGGCTTTTCAAATGGCTGCAAAATTCCTCACAAACAGCAAATTGTTTTCTGAGGCACCAAGAGAAAAAGTTGCTTTCATTTACTTTACCTTTGTGGGTAGCATTAACCTCAGTAAAACTTTGCCATAAACTTTGATACTGCCTGGATTTTTCCCTTGAGTCCTCTCAGATTCTGGTGTGAGGACCTTCAGCTATGAAGCTGCCATTGAACATTGATATTGAACACTTCTTTTTCCCTGTATTTCTGGGTGGTAATTAATCAGCATGATCTGATGCTTCCAATTCTGTCTCTAATATGCTAGGTGCTGAGAAAGAGGGGAAGGGGGAAAGAGCTAGAGGCTAGGCAGAGACTTTCATCTACTTCCTATAATGAATGAATAAAAAGATGAGTGTTGTCTCATCACAAACATTAGCAGTCAAAGGGTAATCTGTCCATCTAAAAAATAAGGGTGGGAAATTTTAAATCCTAGTTAAAGGTTTCAATTACATCTACAGAGTCAGTCTCACAGACGAGGAAGTTGAGTTTAAGACTTACTGGTCTATCAGAATGCAAGTGTAATAGCCTGCTAGAGTGATGCCAATTATGAAGTGGGTTCTATTTCAAAATCATTCTTCAGAGGCCATTTTGGATTATGATAGTATATAAATATTATTAGAAATAATCCAATCAACTCCATGTATTTAAACATTTTGAGGCTTTTTTCACCAATAAATTAAATTTCCATGCCTATTGATAATCAGCCTGGAAGGACAGGAGTGAGTGATCAGGATTCACTACTGTACTTATCCTAGTACTCCAGTGATTGCAGTTGATTGCAATCAGAGTGGGACATCACAAGATCAGCTGGTTTAATAGTGAGTAAGCAGGATCTAGCTTTTGCAACGCATCAGCAGACCATCAGGATCACCTTAGATATCAACATGTTTTCTCATCCCTCTTCTCTGTGACACCTTCCCCGTGGGGTGCAGAGTTCTCTTCTTGCCTCCTTTCTGCTCTTTTTTTTATTGTTGTTAAATAAACTGTATTCCCCAAGACATCCTTTCCCCATGCCACAAATACACAGTTTCTCAGGGTTAAATTAGCCACAGGAAAAAGACTCATGTCCAGAACACAAATAATAAATTAATAAAAATGAGTTAATTGAACTTTAGATAAGAGTAACATAGGCCAGGGAATTTGAAGATCTTCTTTCATGATGTTTATATTTGCATGAAACATTTGCATTTAATTTCATATGCATTTAATTTTCTGCCCCATAAAAAAGCAACAGTGAGAAGAATTAAGTCTAGTTTCTATGTTTTTATTTAACTTTTAGAAAACATGTCCATTTTTTCTGTGTACATCACTGAATAAAATAATTCCATGGAACACACAAGAAAAGGTAATATTTGGTCAGCATAAGGAATAATCTTTCTACAACCCAATTTCACTCAGCTAATTTACATAAAGATATAAGAGCTCTATTTCTGAATTAAGGTGAGGGAAAATAATCTTCCCTTTGACAGAACTCATAAGATACCTCAATTTTCATTGTCGTTGCTTAATATATTAAATTTTCTAAAAAGTAATAAGGTTTCACAAAAATGTCTCAGTTCTAGAATGTGACATACAATTTTCATACAAACATAGGAGAAAGCTCCAACAATGAAGAAGCACCAATATTAAAGTACCACCACCTGCCCTAAGAGTAATAAAGTTTGTGAGCAGTGAGAGAACCTGTGCACAGGCACTTCTGCCTCTGGGCATGGCACAGGCCAGATGACTGCTGAGTCTCTTTCCAGACTTGATTTTTCTGGTTCTGAGAGTGCAGGGTGAAAACACAGCTGTTGGATCCTGCAGTTCCACAGCCACAGTGTGCAGCCTTTTCCTTCATGGATTCCTAGATGTTTTCCAGTGTAGACATAGGCCACCTTTCCATGTGTCTGACTTCCTTTACCTGACAGGCTTGTGTTTTCATCCTTCCTTGGAGTAGTTCTGCCTCAGTGTAGTCAGCAAGACAAACTGGGTGCTGCAGAGGAAGGTTCTGGCTACATATGGCTAATTTCTTCTACATGGGACAAATACTTCCTTCTGTACCATAGTGAAATTCCTGTGCCAGACACTTGCTAAAGACAGTGTACTGTAAGAATGGAAATACTCCCTGCAAATGCTGGTGAGCAATTATCCAGGGCCCCATGGATTTTGGCATTTGGATATTAGCAGCAAGGCAAAGTTAATCTCCAGGAAGTAGATTTTCCTCTGTATGCAGCAGAAGTAAAAATAAAAACGCTTTTTCTTTGTGTAGATTTCATATGAAGCAGACATGCTATTTTTTTCTGAGCACTTAGTAAAATCTTGCTATAGTAAGTTAAAGGATTGAATGAAGACATCAACAATAAATATTTTTGAAACACTCATTTTCACATAAAAATCATAGAAATTTATCTCTATTTATTATAATAAAAAGGGGAAATTTTCAGAGGGAAATAGCGAGGATTGTTTTATTAAATTCTAGGGGGAAATATTGACTAGTGTTTGCATAAACCTTCCTCATTCTGGCATAGACTAACAAGTAAGTGGATAAGCAGAGAAACAGTTCTCTGTGTGTGTTGGAAGTGGTTGCCATTTCAAAGAAAATCTCTGTATACATTGCTAGCCATGAATTCTAAAAAAAAGCTTCAATCTCTATCTCTAACTTTCCAATAGACTGCTAAGCAGCCAACATGTTGTCAAAGCTTCAAAACCTGTAGATAGTCTTCTGTTTCCCTGGCATGCCAGAGAAGAAAGTAAATCCCTGAATACTGAGCTGACACTTGCATCAAATACTTGTTTGTGGTAATGTTCAGATAAACAATCTCTTCTAATAAGTCATCATCTTTCATCTCCAGACTACTATGGAGCTCATTATAAACCAGTTCTTTTGAAGTGCATTGCTGAGAAATAAATTCTAGTGCATTTTTAAATTTTGAACTCCCAGTTACCTTTCTGGTAAGTGACATCAGCTAGTCTGGTACTAGAAAAAAAAATCTATCTCTTACATCAGTGATACTCTCCTTTGTTACAAAACTGACTGGGCTTGTTGTTGTTGTTTTATAAACCACTCAGAGTGTCAAGAGTTCTGTGGGTTATTTATTTGGGGAAAGGAAGAGTAGAAATTTTGGGAAATTCAGTGAGCTCTTTTTGCAATTATTCTTCAGTGAGGTCTTTGTGCAGTTGCAGATTAGAAACTAGAAGGAAGATAGTAGAAAATAAAAAACAACTTGATTTACAAGATTTGACCAATATATGGGAAACATAAACATGAAAAAATACTTTATTTTTGTAGCCAATTTTTATAACTTTTGTTAGAGAGTTTATGACTCTTGTTTGATTTCTTATTACCTGAATGAGACTTAAGGAACAACAGGAAAAAAATATTAAAGATCTTTTTATTCTTCTGCATCTGACTTTCATCCTTCGCCATTTCCATGTCATGTATTTTGAGTAGTTTCAATGGCCTGACAAATTTCACTGACACATTTAAAATAGGTTACATAGTTATTTGTTACAGAATTAATGAAATTGCATATGAAATATTCACATTGTCAGTGAATATGTCAGCCTCAACTGCAGTGTTTATTGTTCAGATTCTTGTTCTTCAGTTTCAACTGTAACACATATAAATATACATATATAAATATATATATGAATATATATATATATATAAAGTTTCTGAGTTTTAAGTAGTATTGACAAAGCTTGGATGGCAAGAAAGCCATTACAGCATGACAAACAGAAATGCATGAATGCCCAAAAAATGAATGAGAGGAATATGAGCATGACAAAGATCCTCTGCATGCCTTGCACTATGCCCTATTTTATGCTAGCAATATTAAAAGATACAAACCAAGTGCAACCATTTTTACACTATTGTGCAGAAAAGTGCAACAGTGCTACATGGACTAATAGCTACACTTTATAATAATATACAACTTTAAAATATACATTATTATCATAATAATAATGAAAAATATGTTTTTCAATATGCAGATTTTTATTCTCTGTCTATGTCTTCAATATTTTTATTGCCACATGGATGAGGGTATTGAATTGTTCACTGACAAATTTGCAGATGACAATAAGCTGGGAGCATACGTCAATCTGTTGGAAGGGAGGAGGGCTCTGCAGAGACACCTGGAATGAATGATTGGATGGATGGGCAGAATCCACTAAGATGAGGTTTAATAACTCCCAAGTGCTTAGTCCTGCATTTTGGCCACAATAACCCCCTGTTACAGGCTGGGGACAGTGTGGCTGGACAGTGCCCAGGAGGAAAGGGACCTGGGGCTACTGGTGACAGCAGCTGAACATGAGCCAGCAGTGTGCCCTGGTGGCCAAAGCCAATGGCACCTGGCCTGGATCAGGAATGGTGTGGCCAGCAGGAGCAGGGAGGTCATTCTTCCCCTGTACTGGGCACTGGTGAGGCCACTCCTTGAGTGTTGTGTCCAGTTCTGGGCCCTCAGTTTAGGAAGGACATTGAGTGCTGTGTCCAGTTCTGGGCCCTCAGTTTAGGAAGGACATTGAGTGCTGTGTCCAATTCTGGGCCTTCAGTTTAGGAAGGATGCTGAGACGCTTGAGCACATCTAGAGGAGACAACAAGGCTGGTGAGGGGCTTGCAGCACAAACCCTGTGAGGAACGACTGAGGGAGCTGGGGTTGTTTAGCCTGGAGAAAAGGAGACTCAGAGGTGACCTTATCACTCTCTGCAATCTCCTGAAAAGTGGTTGTAGTCAGGTGGGGGTCAGTCTCCTCACCAGGCAGCAACTGACAGAATGAGAGGCCACAGTCTTAAGCTGTAGCAAGGGAAATAGAGGTTGGATATTAGGAAAAAAAATTTTACAAAGAGGGTGATAAAGTACTGGAATCTTCTGCCTGGGGAGGTGGTGGAGTCACCATCCCTGGATGTGTTTAAAAAAAGACTGGGCATGGCACTCAGTGCCATGGTTTAATTGAGGTGTTAGGGTGGGGTTGGACTCAATGATCTTGAAGGTCTCTGCCAACCTAATGATTCTGTGATTCTAAATTTATACATGTATTTTAGCAATGGAGGAAATATTTATTTATTTATATATATATATATAAAAGTATTAATATATAAATACTAGGTTCAGGCCTCTGAACTTGAGCTTTGAAGATGCTTCGCTTTGCCCATACTGAAAATACACAGGTGCAGAGAAACACCTGGTAGACATCGTGGATGCACCTGTCCTCTTATAAATTTGCTCAGCTCATCCACTCATTAGTACTGTCAAAGACTGAGCCTCCTTTAATGAAAATACTTAATTTCTAATTACAGGTACAACTGTTGGTTTTGTGGTCTTTCAACTCACTCTAAACTTAATATATTTATAATTAGTTTCTGTGTAGAGTCCTGAACAACATGCTCTTCTTGTACCAGCTGCGAGGGTGGCCCACTAATAACTAATAAAAATCATGTGCTTAGATCAATATTATTATTTGGATAGAAAAATCAGATTCCCAGAAGTAAAGAAATTCCCCTTTCACTATTGCCCATCCAAACTTACCTCCCTTTATTGACCATTTGTTTCTGCTGTTGTGCAAAAGCAAGTGGAATTCAACTGGCATAGCAAAGCAAAAGAACTCCAGTTGTTACTATTTTGACATCTTTTGCTCCTATTTGTGTGGATTTTCTAAGGGAAAATAAATAATTGCACATTTTAAAGTTAAGTACTTTTGAGAAAAATGGCCTTGTGGATCCAGAACCTGCTGTGACTTCTGAAACCTAAGTACCCACCTGGCACTTGAATTGTGGGATGGACCTAACAGCCTTGCTTACAGGCTTATTCTGGTCTCCATGCTCCTGCACCAGTGTCTACAGCTATTTTAAGTGCAAAGTCTCAGTTGTTTTGAGTCACCTTACCTTAACAAAATCTTTCTAGAAGCACAAGCAACAGAAGGAAAACACTGTTTTTCCCTCCCTTCAAATCATACAGCAAAATTTGAGCAAAATTGCACAGCATAAATTTAAATAACATGTTACCACCTGACTATTTTCTATGGCTGATTTTTAAAGCATGGCAAACTCACTGGCCTTCAGTACAATTCTCAAAGTAAATTTTCCTACTGCAGTGGCAAGTACCCTCTGGAGCGGAAATTATCTTGTTTATCAGTTAATTATCTGAAATTATCTGTTTTAAATGTTTCAAAGTCTCTCTTAAAAAAAGAGATGATAATATTTTTAATTTCTAAGAAGTGTTAGGATATTTATTTGTATTTATTTGTATATTTGTGATCTTCTCCTTGCATTAAGTTGCAATAGGATTAATTGACTGGAATAAGAGCTTTTTTTCTTATCCAGGGTGCTTTCTCTCTATCTGTCAGCCATTATACCTACCACGTAGAATCTAGGATATGCTACTGTCCTTTGTTTGCAAATGTGCATGGACCTTGCTGTGGACCAGGAATTCATGGTGCTAAAGGGTGTACAGCACCAAAAAGGGACTGTTCTGTAGAGACTTTCTGCTTTTCCTGTGTGTAGTGTTTGTCTCTGCAATAACTGAGTGCCTTCCAGTAATGCACTGAGCAATGCAACTACCATCTGGCATGTGTTTGTTCGCTCACTGTCTCCCCAGGGGAAGAAGTGTGTGCAGTGGAGTGTTATGTTTCTGAATTTTCATACATAGATACTGACACGTGCTTGAGCTGGAAATGACAAGGTCAGAATACACGCCTTGCACTGGGAATGAAAAATGGTGATATTTTGAGTGTTCTTTAGCTAATTCTACGTGTACTGGCTCTTGAACGAGACCTCCCTGTTGCATAAGAAGATGCATTTTGAATTTAATGCGGCATTTTCCCTTCTTGCATTGCCTCTAGTCACCCTCTCTCTTCAGTAAGGAGTTGCCAGGGGCTTCCATCCCTTTCTCCAGATGGTGTTGGGAGCTGAAGGCAAGAAAAAGGAAGAGGAAAAGTTAAATTTAAAAGTATTCATGCTCACAGAAATGAAATCTGTTCTTCCTGAGATGAGGAAAAGTCATGACACAACAAATTCCCCACTCATTCACATCCTGTGCAATCCCATTAAATACAAGATGCTGTTCCATGTGTAAAGACATGCACCATTTGATCATTATAAATGCACTGGTTCCTCCAAAACTTGGAATCAAGCATCATTTTTACATCTAGTGTATTTGCTGAAACTAAACAAAAAATTCTTCATGATCATTCAAATGGGCCCCAAATGGAGGAATAATTATTGAAAAATGAGTTGTTCAAAGGATGAGAGTTTTTTAGTGTCCCAGATTCTTACATATAGTCTGTTCCACTGTTGTATTAGTCTAGCTGATAAGGCAAGGATCTGTATTTCTTCAGTTATTTCATAACTCAGAATGATGTCATATGTATTATGGGTACTTATGCTTGAAAGGAAAAAGAAACCTCCTGCGTACAGATTTTTCCCAAAGGAAATTTTCAGAAGATTTCTGAAGAAGTCAACACAAGTTCACTTGTAATTATTCAGTAGGCCTGGATGTACTGCAATCAGGAGATCTCTTCTTTTTTCTGTATTTAAAATAATGGAATCACTATCAGTTCCTTAATTTTTTTCCTCCATAGTTATATTTTATTGTTCCTCAGCCTGTCTATGGAAGCTACCTACTCAGCTGTGCTATTCCAAAATTCTCCTATTACAACATATTTTTCCCCTCTAGAAATTTTTTAATGACTTAAGCAGCAGAAATTGATTATTAACTCATTATTAACAGTTTGCGAGTACACAGAGTCTGGTTAAAAACTATGATATAAAGGACAGAGCGAGCAGATCACTGGGAAACAATACTTTGAAATTCAGTTTTGAATTCTGCCAGTAATTTCCTGTGTGGTTTTAAACATATTGCTGAACTCCTTTGTGGCAGAGTTCACCCATCTGTTCATGAAACATATAACTTTATCCAGCAGAGATGCTACAACATTTAATTTTTAATTAACTTCCACACTTTTGGTTCTATAAATGAAGGTTTTGTCTTAAATTTTTCTTGGGCTTTTAGAACGCAAAATAATTTGGAATAATTTTTGTGATGATTTTGTGACTCATGATATAAGGTAGTAGCAACCTTTTTCATTAAAAACACCTGCAGTTTACTGTGTAATATATGTTCAAAATCTCAAAAAAAACTCTTGAACCTTTCATCTGCTCTTGTAGTTAATGGTGGTATAAACTAAAAGGAATATTAATAACTTTTCCTATGTCACAGAGTATACAGTTTTCTCTAAACATTTCTATGAATTGCACAAGATCATCTTTAATCCCGATTTAATCCCATAAAATTAGCTTTTTGTTTTTTCTTATTAATGGGAGTGCCTTTGTAACCATGACTTCTTACTTCTGTGATGAAAATCGAACTATTTTTAATTATGTAGGAAGGAGTGTATTTCATAGTACTGTTTATAGTATTGTTATCTTCTAATTTAGGTGGTCATGACAGAACAGTTGAACAAAATTCTAATTTTTTTCAGATTTATTTAAATTGATTGCTGTAGAATTTTTTGGCTAATATAGTTTTGTTGTGGATTTTCCTCTTGCCATGATGTTTGTCACAGACTAATAGATTCTGCTGCTTATCCTCTGACTGGCCTGGATGCATTATGAAATGGCAATCTAGAGCTAGACTAATGCCCTTTTCACATGGTAAACCACACAGAAATGCCTGTGTAGGCGCTGGAAGAATCAATGCTTAGCCTGTAGCTTATTTCAGTGTTTGAATCTGTTTATTCCTCTTCTGTTAAGGGCAAAATATAGGCAACAACATCCTTTGCGTGCTGTGCAGTTCTGCAATATCAAACTGCATACATTTGAAACTGAATTTTGAATCTATAATACCCAGATACAAGCTTACCAATATCAAATGCAGAAGTCTACAAAGTCTGCACCAAACCCCATCCTCTGTTCTTGCCTCTTGGAGTTCTAATCCATCACCTCCCACATAAATATATTGCACACATCTTGGGGCTTTTAATTTCCTTTATGTTGTTAGACCTTATTACAGGAGTAGTTGGTTTGTTTCTTGAGTATACAGGCATCCAGCACAGCAGATAGTCAGGGGCTTGGGAATGTTTCACTGTCCTGGAACTTCTGTCTTAGGAAAGTTTGGCAGACCCTCTGGTACCCAAGGAATTAGATGTGGGCAGAGAAATGATTTCTGCTCCTGAAATCTACAGTCCATTGAGTGATTTACTTAAACCCTGTTGCAAAGAAAACTGGATTATCCAGTGAAAATCTCAGTTGGTCTTATCTTAAACTACGACTGGAGAGGAGAATGGTGGCTTAAAGATGCAGACAAAAAATAAAAATTACAAGACAATTTCATTCTAAATGGGATCATCTGAAGTGCATGAACAGTGGTAGAAAGTGCTGCAGAGAGGTGAAAAGATGCTGGACTGCTTACCCTCTTTCCATGTCTCATGATTTACACCAGTGATTCTGGGACTCCCATGTTCCAGCATACACCAGTGCCTTCCAGGAAGACTGCCCCTCAGCTATTGCTCATAATTTTGGATATAAAGTTTTACACAATTCTATATACTTTTCATTTTATATAGACATTTCTAAAATAGCACAGAAAAATTTTCGTCTGCTTCTCTAGATGTATCACATCTGGGTATTTCTCATTCAGAGCGGAGATTGTTATTCAAATGAAAATGTTATCAAAATCATGGAATACTGCTGCCAGCTATGCCATTTCAAGCATAAAACATGGTTTTCTTTTAAAATTAATGCAAACCTTCCCTAATATGATTACACATGTGGGAATATTTGTCAGAGACAACACAAGCAAGTTAGGCATTTCTTTGTGATGACCCATTACAGTTCATTCTAAATCAGCTATAAATATTGTTCCATTAAAATTGTTATCTGCTACTGTCAGTCTGGGTCTTTCACAGATGAATCTTATCAGAATAAAGAGCTGACAGTACTTTTTAAACTGAACTATGCGAGTCAGGGTTATAGTCCATAACTTCCAGTGTCCTCCCATACCCTTAATATCTGCTGGGTGAAAACTGTTAGTTAATTCATTTGACACTTTCATCCATTTTCGCTCTTGAAGGGGATAAGTAGGACTCGACTTTGTTTGAGTCAGAGGAGATAAAACTGAATATGTAGCCTAGGAGATCTTGACAAAAGTGTATGTGAGCTTTATTTCAAAAAACAAAAAATAAAAATTTTCAATTTGTTTAAAATACTTGAATGACTTATATACGAAGGAATGTTGTGACAAGGGAAGCAATTGAGGTAAGAGCTGAGTTGTGTTCAATACCTACAGTAGTATCTAAATAAACTGATATTCTTTTCCACTTTTTGTGGAGTGCCTAATGGGGAATGATCAGTCACTGGTGGCCTCTAAAGTTCTATTAAGTCTCACATGCTCTACAGAATGCAATCATTTCTAATAGTAACAGTCCTCAGTCTTTAAAATGGAATTGAGTGTGTTAAGTGTAATTATTTTTCTATCATTTTGCTGATCTACTAAAGACCAGCATGCAACTTTTGTTTTGTCCAGAAAAATGCATTTTGTCCATAATTTCATCAACTTTTCTAATTGGAAACCTCTTTCCATTTACGTTTTTGGGTTTTTATTGAAGCCAAGGCAATGTAAAGCAAGAAATGAAGAAGTGCTGACTCCAGATATATGGAGTAGTGCCAAGTGTTAAGGCAAGAGAGCCAGCAGAAACTCCTTTTCCTCCCTCTTCCCCTGCTGCTTCTAGCCTTTTCCCCCTATGACCCTCAATTCTCAGCTAAACAATACATGGGCATGGGTCCAAGCCACCAGGTGGGAAATAAATTGGCCTTTCTCCAAAAGATAGGCTGGCCAAGTTCACAGGGGGAATTGGTTTCTAACATTTGCCAAATTTGCGTGAATGGTTGCCAGTCTGACAATGGGAGAAAAAAAGAAAAGAAAATGTCTAGATAGTAACTAGCCATGCATCAGAGAATAGTGTTAACTCCATATTGTTTAAGTATAATAGCCATTGGATTAATATAACTGGCCAAAACGTTTCAGTCTGAATGAGCCCTTGTATCTTTACTGCTTTGTGCTTGCACTACTTCCAAAACGTTGCATTTACTGCTGTTCACTGGCCCAAATTAAACAGAAGTCTTGAAGTTTGCATTTAAATGATTCTTTACAGTAGATGTGAGTTTGTTAGGCTGAAGAGGGAACTAAATTTGCCTTTCTGATGTATTACTTTAGAAAGAGCATCACATGAGTAGTAGACGTTACCATACTTGCTTAGAAGTCCACAGTAACACCCTTTTTGTTTTTAAATAGACCAAAATATTATGCAGCAGTGAATGGGGAATAAAAAATGCTTGCTTGAAAGGCAAGGCTTGTTAGATTCCACTAGTAGGTCTGGTAGAGTCTCTGAAGAAGGTCAGAACACCACTGTGAAGTCAGTAAGTGTTCTGTCATACAAAGAATCTGCAGTCATGTGGAGATGACTCTGTACTCCCAGGCTGGAACCCACATACCCATCTTTCTCATTTCCTCCATGTATTGAGAGTCCCTCTCCTCAAGGATGGTATCAGTGCACAGAAGCTGAAATATCAAACTTCCTATCAGAACAGACTGCATACAAAAAGCTGGTGACAGTGCAGGCATCACAAGGTTGGGGAAGGCAGGTAGGGAGAAGATACCTGTGAATTCTCAAAGCAGGCAAGTAAGATCAGGAACAGCACCTCTGCAATTACACTTTTGTTTTATTAGTGCCTTGAAACTTTCTGTTTAGAGTTGCCAAGCACTCCAACTAATTAAGGAGTTAGTTTTTATTTTTCTTTTTCATAGGACGGGTTAAGCTAATTTTCACCTACCTATAAGCAATAAATAATTTAAAGTTCTATAGATACATGCCTTTTGCTGCTCGAGTAGTCACTTGGCAACTTGTTAAGTGTGAGCTGAGTAATTGGGAGCTGAGAAGATCCTATGGTAGCAGCAAAAAATTATGTAATTTAAAAGAAGCTTATGAAAAGATGAGAAAAAAAAAGGATAATGGTTTTAATATCCTTCAAGCATAGTTGGAAGGAAAAAAATCTGGTCACTGTGCTGGTACAAGGGGCTCAGAGTATAATTTTGGCAGTGAGAGTGGAAAGTGTACTGTTCAAAAATAGCCTGCTCATCCAGGACAACAAAATGAAAATAGTCATAAAGAAGAGAGGTATTTAGTCATAAGTAAAAGTTAGTTAACTCCATATAGTTGCAGCATAACTAGCAAAATATATAACATGCTGTTGGGCAACAACTTAATCCAGTCAAATATACTAGCTGCAAAATGAAACATCTATATCTATGATAGGGGGATCTGTTTGTTCTGTGTTCTATAACAGGCATTTACAAACAGTGTTGAATGCAAGAATCAATATTTAATCAGAACCTCCCACAGTTTGTCTTCAAGTTTCAGAAGTCATGATCTAGTTTCAGAAAATGCAATTTGAGGCCCTCTGACACCTCAGAAAATAGGAAATACTGTACGCAGTCAAGGCTGTCAAATGTGAAAAAGTGTGATTAGTTAGCTGTGCTGTTGGAACACTGACTTTAATGACACATCCGGCTGCTTTCTCCCGTTTTTAAGGAAATAGAGGAAATACCTAATCTAACCAAACCTCATTTTTAAGACTCAGCTATCACCGTGCTGGAACAGCATCCCACAGTCTATCTCCAGTAAAAGGCAGCATTTGACTGCTTTGGTAAAATGACCTAGAAACAGAGCAGACCCAGATTAGCTCCCAGCTTGGTTGCTGGCTTCTCCTCTCAGTTTCGCTTACTCCTTTCCCTGTGCTAATTTTTTCATACCACTCACTCCCTTCCCTGTGCTGATTCTCCGTACCACACAGGGTCACCATACAGTACAGACACGTGTGTATTTCACTCCTCACATCTGTGAAAGTGTTTGTAAAATTCTCCTGCAAGCTGTTTACCTTTGCTGGGTACTGAAGCAGTAGCCAGCAAAGTACTGGTTCCTACATCCTGTTGTTCCTTTGTGCAGGATTTGGGAGAGCTTTATGTCTCCAGTGATGCTGAAAACCTTCCTGCTGAGAGGAGCGCTTTCAGGGCAGAAACTGAGATTCCTCATCTGTTGTGATGAGTCTGTGCTGAAGGCTGATCTGTGTTGGTTTCATCAAGAACCAATTCACACTCATATAAGCACTCAGTGATGCTTTCCAATACATGGGACATGTCAGGGATTTGTGCTTAGATTAGATTAGTGTCTCGTTGGTTGCTAAGGTGCATGGGCAGCTCTAATTCTTTCAAAAATATCTTCTAAAGTCATTTTGGTAGGAAGTGGATCTAGTGAGACACAGATCTTAAAATGGTGGGTGAGAGAAAGGTCAACACAGTTAAAATTTGAATTATTAGAATTTAACATACAGATGTCATCTCTATTGTAATGTAACAATTTGTCATTAAGAAAGTTCGATTTGAGATATCTACACATTACAGAGGATGTATTTACCTATATGCAGCAGATAAAACTGCCTACTGATTGTTGGGGATTTTCTACAATTTCTTTTTTAAGTGGATTTAAAAAATCGGAGGAAAATGAGAAATGAGGATGTGGCAAGGGAAACAAGAATCAGTGTGAGAGCTGAAACATCAGAAGAGAGAGGTGAGGAAATGAGAGAACAAGCAGATCATGGAAAGGGACCAGGAGAGGGTAGACACAGGTAAAAACAGCAGATGGTCAGAAGAGAAAAAGAGGGTGATTTCCAAAGTGAGTTTTTCAGACAAATTTCCAAGTTGCCATGCCAAGATGTGGAAAGCTGATCTGATAGGCCATGTCAAGCAGTAGGTTATCTCGTCTTCACAGAATCACAGAATCACAGAAAGAGTCAGGTTGGAGGGGCCCACAGTGGTCTGGCCCAACCTCCCTGCTCAGGCAGGGCCATTCCAGAGCACATGGCACAGGATCATGTCCAGATGGTTCTTGAAAATTTCCAGTGTGGGCAACTCCACAATATTTTTGGGCCATCTGTTCCAGTTCATGGTCACCCCCACAGTAAAGAATTAGTTCCTCATGTTCAGGTGGAACTTTCTGTGCATCACTCACTGCCCTGTTGTCTCTTGTCCTGTTGCTCATCACCACTGAACAGAGTCTCTGACCCCTCCCTGCAGGCACTGACAGACAGTGATGGGGACCCCTCTCAGTGTCTCCTCTCCAGGCTGAAACAGGTCCAACTCCCTCATAAGAGAGACACTCCAAATTATCTTATTGCTCTCCACTGGACCTGCTCCAGGAGTTCAATGTCTCTCTTGTCCTGAGGAGCCCAGAGCTGGACACAGCTCTCCAGATGTGCCTCACCAGGTCTGAGTAGAGGAGACAGGATAGCATCCCTCTCCCTGCTGGCAGTGCTCTTCCTAATGCAGCCCAGGTTACAATTGTCCTTCTTGGCTACAAGGACACACTGCTGGCTCATGGACACCAAGACCCCCAGGTCCTCCTCTGCAGAGCTGCTGCCCAGCAGGTCAGTCCCTGGCCTCTACAGGTGCAAGGGATCATTCCTCCTCAGCTGCAGGACCCTGGATTTTTCCTTGATGAATTTCAGACTGTTCTCTGTCTGTGTCTCCAGCCTGTCAAGGTCCCTCTGAAGGGCTGCTCAGCTCTTTGGAGTATTGGCCACTCCTCCCAGCTTTGTGTCATCAGTGAACGTGGTGAGCAGGCCTCTGCCCTTCCTCCAAGCCCCTGATGAAGTTAAACAATACTGGGCCCAGTACTGACCCGTGGATACACCTCTAGTGACAGGCCTCCAGCTAGATCCTGTGCCACTGATTACAGCCCTCTGAGATCTGCCATTCAGCCTGCTCTCAATCCATCTCACGGCTCTCTCATACAGTCCACTCTTCCTGTTTTCCTATGAAGATATTGTGAGTGAGGCAGTGTCAAATGCCTTGCTGAAGTCAAGGTATACCATATCCACTACTCTCCCCTCATTCATCCAGGTAGTTGTTTCGTCATAGAAGACAATCGAGTTGGTCAGACATGATTTACCTTTAATGCTGACTGCTCGTGATCACCTTCTTGTCTTGTGCATCCTCCATAATGGGGGGCAGGTGTCCTCCATAACAAGGCACTCCACCACCTCTCCAGGGAAGCTGAAGCTATAGTTCCCTGGGTCCTCCCTGCACTTTTTCATTCTTCCAGTTCTCAGGCACTGCTCTGGATCTCCACAACCCTTCAAAGATAATCATGAGCAGCCCCATTGTGATGTCTACCAGCTCTCTCAGCACTTGTGGATTCATCCCATCATGGCCATGGCTTTCTTGTCTCTCTATCCTTCTCCACATATATTTTCTGCCCATCTCTGTCATATGCTGTGGCCACTTGTGACTGCTCTAGTGCACACTCATCCCCTCCATGGCTTCTAACAAATTTGGCAGAAAAATAATCTAGAAATAATACAATGTGCTCTTCTGCTGAGATGGTTATGCTTTTTCTGCAGCAGAAGGGTTCAGTCAGACCCTTAGCTGGCTTAAGAGAAAATATCATCTGGAATGATTATCAATCATCCATCAATGGGATGGGAGTAATACTTCTCTCCTTTTAGTGTTAGTGAGCCATATGGTAGTCTTAACCATGTGTAGAGATGCAATCTGAGACCAATTTATGTCCACAATAATTTGTAGGAGAGCTGGGTTATCACATTTTCTGTTTAAGATGAAACATAAAGCAATTTAAAAACATATCAGCAGAAATCATAGATCGTGACAGTGCTGCAACATTTTCCAATATAAAGTCTGTTAGAGGGAAAGCGTACTGGTACTGGTAAGCAAGATGGCACTGGTAGATGTTCAGCAGAATCCAAGAGACACTGATGCTCTGTAAAGAATATCTGTCTATTTTCCCACTCATTTTCTTCCCTGCAATTCCCACCATCAGTAAACTCAGTGAAAGTTCTTGCACTTGTTCAGATGGAGCCCCTAAATCATTTGTATTGTGCTTTCCCCCTAGCAATTATAAAGATAGAAGGCTGTACAACACTTTTGCCAGACATAAAAACTCTATTTTTGTTGAGCTAGGAACAAACCATATTTCTCTGTGTCTGTTATTTACTAGTTTGAATTACATGACTTTCTCCTTAGCATTTGGATTCAAAGCTTTACTGGTTTCAATCACAGACAAAAAAACCCAAACCCCAGCTTCTGCTCATTTCATCCCCAAAGCAAATCTTGCAAGTGTGTTTTCAGTTCTCAGTGAATCTTCAGTAAGTGTGCTGAGTTACAGGCCTGTTGCTTGTCTGCAAATAAGAAAACTATTAGTGAAGCATAAAGTTACCACAAATTATCTAATTGAAGTGAATTTGTCAGTTCTATGCTGGTATAAATAAAATATTTCCTTTGTATCTGTGTATCTGTGATGTACCCATCAGATACCTCCAAAGCATGACAGCCCTCCTGTTTGGGAGTAGGATCATCTGGGACATATTCTCAGCAAATTATGGAAAAATTTACTTAAGAGCTGCCACAGAAAGACGACTGGTTGTTAGTACTGTGGTTTGTAAGCAATGGAAAGCATCCTTTCCAGACTTGGATCTAGGTGAATCACTAAAAAATTTTGTTTACGAAGACTCTGAGCAGAAGGGCCATGGAAATGAGAAGAGTTCCTCTTGTGTGGGATCAGGTAGACAAGAACTTCTGAAACAGTTAAAGATGGTCTCATGAACTGGTTTCCTGTTTATAGTTTCCCCTGTTTCTGTTCTTACTTTTGCACATATCTGCTGCCACCCATGAGTCTCAGCTAATTTACACCATTTTTTATCTTCTTACTGTAGATAAAGCACTTGCAGTAATCCTGCAATTACTGTTGCCATCTCAAGGAGGCAAAATCTATTATATAGGATGGGTTGTACAAAGGTGGATTGTACATATCTATAGAAATGGCCTTATTTGAGATGATGTTGGAGCACAATTTTAATTGATTAACACTGGTGATTAATTAAATGTCACTCCCTATGTTTCTGCTTTATTATTACATATTACTTTTCTTTCTTCCATTTCAGCTCATATTGCTGAGGTTTGATCTACTTTTTATTTATTGTACTGTTGTGGTAAATTGAAGTAAGAATACCCATCACTATCCCTGTAGAGCATCACCTTAAAATGTCTGAAAAGAGCATGAAAAATGATGATTGAATAACTAGTGATTTCTGCTGAGAAAAGGACAAAAAATTCCTATCTGAACATGTAGGATCATTCCCTTTTGTATTTTAATCCACTTTCCACAATGACAGAAAATTCTCTCTGAAACTAAGGAAGCTGTCTTTTCTTTTTCTGGTACAATGGAATTGATTTTCTGCATCTGTTATGGTGACTTTTTGCTCAGTGTCTTGGAGCATATCTCAATGTATCATCAACTGTCAAATCTTTTAATAGGCTTGGCCAGGTTCTGCTCTGGACTAGTGAAAACCTGAAGTAACACCAGTGAAATTATACTATTTTTGAGGTCCAAATTTCAGGATTTGTCCCTTTTACAACCAAAATATAAATCTGGAGGTCTTGTACCATTGATATGCTAAGAAAAAAAAAACATTCCTCAAACATTGTGAGAGTTATCATCCTGAAAGAGGAGCTTTGGATATATCTTTGCATAGGTCAGGTTTTCTGAGTAGAAATAACGTTCTGTGGCTCATAAGCCTTTAAACTTATGTCAAAGAAAACAGGTTAAAATAAACCATGAAAACCTATGACACGTGCCTCTTATGCAATCATTCCTTCATAAAAATCACTTTCCCACATACAGTATTAATGGATAAGCCCAAAAGCTTCCTCAGTGTCCTGAGAGAGGTCTTCAACAGTACAACTGTGTCACCAAAATCAAAGAGCCTGATCCATGGTTTGTACAGGAAGGAGATGCAATGTTACTTTGTCCTGATTTTGTAAGGTCTTTTGAGGTAACATCTAAGTAGATTCGAGCCTATTCAGCCACTGGAAGAGAATTCCTACTGCTTTCCACCACTTTCATCTTCTATTACTTTCCCAAGTAGGCTATTCCAGAATAAAGTAGAGAGTGTAATAGAAGGTTTAAGAGCCTGTAAAAAGTCTGCCAGCTTTCAGTTAAGTTTTAGAATTCCTGGAGCGATGTTCAGAGAAACCATTGCATGGGGTTTTCTACAGTGACATGGGGGCTATGCTTCACTTCCCTCCTGAGTGCCTTGGCTCATGATGTTGGGAACAGACCTTCCCACATTCACCAATGCAGGAGATGAGGGCACATAAAGTAAATGTTTCTTCCTTTAACCATATTTTCTCATTGTCTGTGCTTCAAAGAAGGAAGCTAGCAAAGGATAAGGGTTCCATATGACACAACTTTTCACTGACATACTCCTGGGGAATTGCATCATCTGGTGCTGGACTTCTCATGTCATATTCCTTATTCCTCTTATGCTTCCATTGCAGTCCTTTGTGTATTATTGCCTGTAGACTGGTAAGTAGGAGGTTCTTCTTCAAATTAGAGAGAGTGGATAGTCAAAACTGAGCCTTGAACATCCTGGGAATGATTGTCTGGGGACTCTGTTCTGCATCCCAACATTTGTAAAAGTTAATTATAGTTGGTTTTAATTTTCAAGTCTGTTATTCCAACCACATTAAGGGGGGTAGCTGTCATTTTGTATATGCATTTCTGACAGTTTGTCAAATAGTTTGCTTTTATCAACTACGGTATATTTGCTGTAGCAGAATTCATTACTGTGTTGAAAAACATCAAGGATTTCTCTCAGGTTATCAAAGAAAAAACTGCCAAACTCAACTGCCCCATAACAAACAACATAATTTAAAATTAAGGATGAGAGTGGCCATATGATTTGGATGTGAGCAACTTCTATGTGACCTACTTTCTTCAGAGTACTTTTTACTTTAAAGTAATATTTTCACTGTCAGTTCCTCAACATTATCAGTGTCATTAATGCACCCTTCCCAGCAGCAATGCAGTAAAGGATTTTGCTGATGATGCTGCTTCTCAGAGCTCCCAATGACTCATTGTCTGAAATGTTCTGGTAATTGAGCACACCATACCCAAACCCCTTTCCTGTAAGTAACCTCAGTCCAGTTCCAGTACTGGACCTCAACACATGGTGCGTGCACAACAGATAATTGTATA
Organism: Trochalopteron elliotii; assembly: GCA_024734555.1. NCBI lineage: Eukaryota > Metazoa > Chordata > Aves > Passeriformes > Leiothrichidae > Trochalopteron > Trochalopteron elliotii. The sequence goes on along the minus strand of JANPWX010019747.1, from coordinate 845,823 downwards.
TTTAGGGAGACAAGAATTTTGAGCAGACTAGACAGAGGTATGTAAAATTTTGCCATTTATTTCTTCATTGTTTCTAAATTTGGTGAAACTTTGGCCTCTATATTTACCATCTCTGTCATACTCTGTATTTAAAAATTATCTCCTACCTATTCAAAAATTCCTTCATTTACCACTCATTTTGAACCTATTGGCATCTAACATTTATCTTCAGTTTTCCCATGATCAATATAAACCCACCCCTCTTGAGTCAGTCTGTTACCCTGAAAGATTTGCTTCTTTTCTCTGTATTTTATTCAGCTTCATCTTTTTCCAGTCAGTTTACAAACAAATATCTGTAAACCAATTAGTGTGAGCAACTCATCTGAACCAAGAGGCCATGGTAGCCTTAATCTACAAGGGTGTAACCCAGGTACTTATAATGATAAATTCAATATAAAACACTGATTTGATATATCAATATAAAATCTATATTGACAAATTAATCTCAGAAAGACTATTTCTGCAATAAGGCCTTAGCCAGTAGCAAGAGTAGCACCATGTGACTTGAAAGAGATTGCATATCTCACACTATAAATACTTCAGATAAAGTATCTTAACTGGTGACACTTTGATGTGGAAATCTGTTCTGTTACATCCTCACAGACTACTGCTCTCACTTCTGAGATTATTATTTTTAAATGAAAACTGTAGAGGGAACCTAATGAGGCTTTACAGCTCAGCTTCCTAGCAAATGAAAGATTATTTTTGGACGTCTGACTACTTTATTGATAATTTAACCATTGAGATTTCAAGATAACACTGAAACTTTTTAATTCAGCACAAATTCTAGGATTTATCTAGGCTTTGAAGACCAAGAAAAAAACCAACCTTCATTCATTGTTAAGGAAAAATATAAAAATTATGACAAGGAACTTTGCTGCAGTACTAGTCACTATGAATGTTGACATAAAATGTGAGTGACAAACTTCTAACAGGTTTAGTGGGAAGTTGTTGGAATGGAATTTTTGACTAGTTAAAAACTGGTTGTATTTTGTTGGTTTTTTTTTTTTTTATTTGAAACATACAGATTGACCAAAATCTAATCTTCCTATAAGAATTCACTGATTACAGTTTGTTTCACCTTTTCAAAATGTATTTTTATGGGGGAAAAAATTTGAAAATTAAAAATTGGTTTGAAACATTTTAAAAAAGCTTTTGTAAGGCCTTTTAGACAAAACCAGTTTTAAATAATGCTGTTATTTTATAACATAAACTACTATAAACAACCTGTAAAATTTCAAAACTAGTGGAAAACCCTGTGATAACCCAAAGTGATTATGGGCATGATTTTTTGTTGCTGTTATTGAACATTTAAGTGTTTCCCAATTAAAACAAGGAAAAATATCAAAATTATATCTCAAATCCTAATTTTTCCTCTGATTAAAAAAATTAATCTCTGAAGTATGTGGATATCTGTATAGTCTTTGAAACAAGAAACTATTAAAATTACTATTCTTTATCTTTCAACAACACTGAGTCTATATGTCAGCTCATTATCTTCTAGTAACAACCCATATTGATTAGGAAAGCAAGCTGAGTCTAGAGGAAAATAGATTAATAAGAGGACTTTCTACTAATAGTAACATAGCAGTCACAATAAGAATAAGATTATCTTTAGACTTTTTATTCATAAACTGATGCTGAAGACCAGTTAGAGCAAAGTTGGGTTTTTTTAAAATTATTTTTCCACTCTTAATGTATCACTGTATTTACTGTTCTCATCCTATGTATGCGTAGGGTGGTATGAATTGTATTTTTCTCCTACAGCATGAAAATACAGTCAAACATGATCATAGAGGAAACATCTACCATCCGTGAAGAGAGTCAAGAATCTGGACAAGCCTCTGTATTTGCTAGACTACATTTTTTGCTAGACTACGTTGCTATTTAGTGTTGAACTAAAAATAGTTTTAGTTCATGTGAGCAAAATCCTGTGACCATTATGAATTCTGTTCAACAGTCTCATATTAATCTTCATTTTACTTGTGATTTTCATTAACCAAACAAACAAAGATTGTAAAGCCAAATATTTAGGATGTACACTTTTAGTATAATTTAGACATAATACAACATACTTATTTCCTAGCACTATTCAAACTTGCTAAAAATATTTCCCATTGCATTTCTCAGATGAAGGAAGTAAATGCAAGAATTAGGCTGTGCACAATAAGGTGATGTTAAAACAATGTTGCTACTGAGTTTGGGTGAATGTGGTGCTACATTTCAGAAGTGATTCTGGCTCCTGATAGGTACACATATTTAATTAAATATGTACTGGAAAACACAAACCACAAAGATGGAGTACACATTCCTTACTTAACAGAGAAGATTGAAAGAGCTTGGCAGAATTGAAAGGCAGTTTCTGTAAATACAGGATGGAAAGTGATATAGAATCAGAAGGCAACTGAATATGGCAATGATGCATAAGCCATGTATATCTCTGGATTTGGGATAGTAATAATAATAATAATTCTCAAAAGGAGAAGAATTATAGAAGGAATAATACTAAGTATGTAATTTCACTAACATTGGAAACAGCTTTAAAGCTGTTTGTATCAGAAGCCCCTAATGAATTTACTCTGGGATTTTAGTATTTATATATATATCTAAATATATGTGTGTGCATGTGTACATAAGTGTAGATTTTTTTGTGTATTTTTGTGGGGTTTTTTTATTTATTTAGACATGCACACAGATATTTCTATTGAGTTGATTTTTTGCAATGTGTGCATTTGAGAAGAGGATTTGCTCATTAATTGAAAAGAAGAAAATTGTGTTTCTTTAAAACTATTAAAGACCTGACATGATTTTGCAATCATCATCAAAGATGAAAATAGTTTCAAATGGACAATCTAAAACCCCATATCATCTAGATCTGAACTGAATGTTCATCAACAACAGTTAAAATTTGGAATAAATTACTTAAATTACCCTGCAAGCTGTCTCTGTGCCATGTTAATTCATTTTATCAATTTACTTTCAATTTTATTATTGATCTATAGGAGATACTTTTATACTTTAGGTTCCTAATTTTCAGTGAACTCCACATAATGACTATTAACTTAGTTTTTATCACTTTTCGAGTGAGAATGAAGCAGATCCTACATTGTCATTTAACTTTGCTTATCTTCCCATTGCTGTTGACCATTTATTTACTGTATTTTACTTTTTTACTTATTTATATGTCAGCATTTACACACTTGTGTTATTTCCTACAGTATTAAATGTTTTGGACACATTCAAGACCTGCCTTGTAGCAAATTTATAAAATGTTTGTGCATGAGAATACTTAGAAAACCACGTAAATTAAACTTTTTAGCAACTGAGCTAACCCTTACAAATTATTTGATGAACTCTTAGTCTAACACTGTCTGGGGCCAAACGTATATTCTATTTCTTTAGTAGAAACAATATATGGCATCATAGTATCTTTCACTCTGCAGAAATTATTCTGTTCTAACACTAGTTAAGAATCACTCTGTGTGGATTAATTGTAAATATTAATAATTAGAAATACTAATAATGATAGCAACGTTTGCTACGACAGGGAGAGGATACTATTAGGTGTTGACTGGAATAAAAAAAAAAGAATATTTTTTTTCCTAAGATTATGTGCACCTTTCTTTCAAATGCGTTTTTCAAAACACCCCTGAATAGAGTCCTGAAATGAGAAAACTTGCTCCCATAATTTCCACTTCCACTGTATCTATGGAACTAATTACCTTGTAAAGGTTTGCTCTGTTGTGTGTATCCCAAATCCTATTAAAATCAAAATAAATCATATCATCTGCTCCTAGCTGAGTAGCTGATGCTACAGGAATGTAATATAAGCATGCACATTGTTCTTTAGCACCAGTTATGCTTTGCATAATCTTCTCACTGAATTTTTTGGTTGTTGAAGATTCCCTGGATAATATTCCAGTTTCTGAAATATAAACAGTCTTTCACAACAAGCTAATTCTGTTTAAAATCATTTTCTTATAAATTGTTTTTCCCCAAGAATGAAGAGTTGCAAAATTTGCAAAAACACGAAACCAAATCATGGACACAGAATCACGGGATGGCTGGGGCTGGAAGGCAGCCCTGCTCCAATTTGCTACTTCAGTGAGGGCCACGTAGACCAGGTTAATCAGGGCTCTCTCCAGCTGGGTTTCTTCACAACTTCTCCTGGCAACCAGTTCCTGTGTTTCGCTCCTCTTACCAGGAAAAAAAAAAAAAAGACAAAAAGAAAAAAAGGTTTATTTTTAAATAGTTTCCAGTTATTCTGTTCATGCCCATTCCTTGTTGACCAGTAGCTGGGCGTCACCAAGAGTCTGGCTCTGTCATCACTGAAATTAATTCAGTCTGGACTGCTGAAAGATTGCCCAGCAGCTTCTGTTAGCCAGCAGCATCATTAAACATTGTTAAAGAAATAGACTTACTACATCTGGAAACAAACATCTTACACAGGTGTGACATTTCCACTGACTAGACAAATTTTATATGAGGCTCTAAACAGATGTTTTGTTCAGTAATAGAGAGCCATCTGTCCAAATATATTTTGGGATATCATCACTGACAGGTGACCTTCCTACAGCAAAACTGCCTATGTTATCTCCACAGTGCCACATATCAGACTCCCCACCCCTTCCTAGTTAAACAGCTGAGTCAGCTATTACTAGTTATTACCTGCTGCTTCAGTGAAGATGTTCAGACCCTTCTCTCCTCAACAAATTTCTTCTTCAGATTCTTAATTTTCTTACTAGCACTATTTGGATGTCTGTTACGGCAATACCAGCAGGGAGTGAGATGTGGCACCTACTGGGATGTTCCTAGGTCATAGGAACATAAAATACATGAGTAATTTCTACAACATTTATGCAATACTTACACTTTTCCTACATTGCACAGAACTAAATGTAGAAGAAAGATTGAAAGAATAGCTCAAACTTAACATGATACCAGCCAGGTAAACCCAGTCAATATGTGCCTGGCATCTGTTTTGTCTACCCTGTGATTTTGCTTATTGGTTTTTGTACCCATTAAATGATTGTACGAAGTTACCTACTATGAGATGTAAACCTGAAATTACTTCACAAAGTTCAGCTAGTGCCAAATAAATGCTGATGAATTCTGGAGAAGGCACTAGACATTTTAATGCCAGACACTCAGCCTGATTCTGCATAGCTGGAAGAATTCGCTGCCAAGTCAGGATGTCTGCACACATCTGAGGTCAATGTTATTAGGAAAAGTTAAAAAAGAGTGCAAACTACATAATGCATGTGATTTTGTCCAACAGAAGGAAATCCAGTGGTGTGAATTTCATAATTTCTCTCTGCTAAATTACTAGAAGACCACCTTAGGCTTTAGGATTTGGAAGGTGGAGGTCCTTTTAAGATTGTGGTAAACTGGCCTTCTTGAGGAAATTTGATGGCAATAGTTAATCCAGTTTTGGACATTAATTTTTCTCCCCTATATTTCAAGAAGCACGAATATTTTTGAATGAGATTTTAATATTTACATTTTTGATTAATCAAAAACTCTAATCATCATATATGGAGTAAAAATTTTACCTTTCCATTTGTTAAACAAATATATTTGCCAAATTCTGGGCTCCGCTGCTGAGACACTACTTTTCATATTTGGCATTGATGGGAGTCTGTCTCTGCAGCTAAAAATGATGCTTTATTGCAAAAGCCAGTAGGTAATCAAGAAAAAAGAATGGAAGGGGATGACCTCACTGAGGAAATGAGGTGGGTTATCATTATTAGTACATATCTCACTGGCTGGCAATTGGAGCTGTGCTATTCCTTGGATTTAAGAAGAAGGTTTAGGATGAATACTCTTAAACAAAGGATCTACACTATAAATCTTAAGTTCCATTTTGTCTCTTTTTGCTTTCATTCAATGCACGAGAGAGATACTGATTTTCCCCTTGTAACAATACAAATATGCGTAAGGATACCTGTTAAGGAATTGAGGATGACAAATATTTTGTCATAACTCTATCAATAGCAAAGGAATTTGCAGGGGTTTCCAGAGCTTTTGTCCTGTTGAAAGAAATTAATTTGGTGACTGTTGAGAAATTTACATGCAGTAAGTGTTTTCACAAAGAAATGCCCAATGCTGCCCTGACTCTATTTCTGTATGTCTACAAAAGGCTGTCCACATAATAGAAAGTTAGAAAATCTCTTGATGATGCTAACATTTTCAGGTCAGTGATAAAATGTCTGTAGATTAAACAATAACCATCAAATATTAAAAATGTCCTCTCATATATTGCAGCAGAGTAAAACATAAAATAAAATTAGTGCAATTTTTACTTCTGCTTGTCATTTCTGATGTCACGTGAAACAGAGGAGACCCTGTGTAAGAGTACTAGATGCCTCCCATGAGCACAGTTCTCTCTTCCCCTCTTCACAGGAGGGGTTGCAGACACATGCCTGCTCTCTTTTTCATCCTCCAGGGTAATATTTCTTCAGGGACCATATTTTGCAGGGCCTATTTTGATGTTATCTTTATGTTTGTTGATGCTGTCTGAGTGAGTAGGCCAAAATATTTCTGATGTGTCTAAGATATTCAGTAAAATCGGGAAGACCAGAAACGTGTCTCCTAGACAGACTTTTCTAAAATGAATTTTCTGAATGAAAATTCATTCATAGCTTTATTTTTAAATTTCTGCATGAAATTTAAAACTAAAGATATGAATGAACTTTGCTTTTTTTTCCCCCATACTGTGGAATTAAATTACTAGCTAGAAATGCAGTAAAACTTAACATTTCAAGACTATAACAAAAAGCTGCATGTAGAGTGGGTGCTAGTTAATACATCCATAACGATTTGTGTTTCTACACAAATTTGTGCTTTTACAGCTACACCCTTCATTCTAGCAAGGGTTTTCTGGTTAAAAGGATATTTGATGGTGTGACAGTTCAGAACTTGTAAATGTAAATATTTGTAGCCTTATCTTTACTAATATTGCCCTGTATAAGAAATAAACTTATGGGCTACCAGTGGCCTATGTGTTCTGTTTTTCCTACACTGTAATGTTAGTATTGATAAAAGCAAATGGAATTATGCCTACAATTGTTCCTTTGAATCACCCCTTTTACTGAAAGTTATTCTTATAGATGCTTAAAATTTTTTTTGCTGTCATCTCAGTAATTCCGTAAAAATGTGTATTTTAAAAGAGAGTCAATCTCAGCCTTTTAAGTGGATCACTTTAGTGTCATCTTTTTTTCCTTGGAAAACATCTCCTTTGTTTTTTCTGTGAATTCCACTCCATTTTCTAAGCTTATACATATTTTAAAATATGTTCTCATCTCATGGACATCTATTGTCAATGCCCATGGTTCACCTCACATCAAACAAGCATCAACTGTTCCTACAGAAGGTCCTGTCCTGTCACTGCAGGGAAAGCAGTGCAGATGTACAGAAATAAGATACACCAAATGGTCATGGCCTCAGGCCATATGGAAGAGGTCTTAGTGGGCCACATCTGAAGCTGTTTTAATCAGCTACAATGTCGTGGCTTTAAACCCTTTAAATATGTCATTCTACACTGGCTAAGGAGCTACTTCAGAATGAGGCATGGCTGGGGATTTCCTTCAAAGCAGCATTCATCCATAATATGTATAGCTGTCTCACTGCCAGTTAAGAAATATACAATTAAAGTGACTAAGATAATTGGAGGATTGTTTTTCTTTGTAACTTTGGGGGGTTTTATTTCATCAGATAACTTGCTAGTTTATAGACAGACGTAGTACTTTACTTCCTTTCCCCTTAGTATCTCTACATCATGTGATACAGCGTTATGCACAGATATTTGACCTAGCTGTGAGCAAGATTTCTCGGGTGCTGGCAGCAGCATGGCCATATTCCCATCTGAGCCTCCTTGGAGTGGAAAATTAGCCCCCTGGGATTATTCCACTAGGTTGCCAACATGGCTCCCACAACTGAGGCTAGTATCTGCACAGCCCTGTTCTACTTTTGACCATGTTCAGATCAGGAACCACAAAATTCTGAGAAGGGTCTACATCTCTCTGTATGTCTTGAGGTCAGTAATAGAAATTTCTGTCACTAAAGCTTTAGATTAGTGTGAAATAATAATAAAGAAATCCTTTTGAAAAAATAGAAACATCTGTTACAGGCTCTGCTTTTTCTCTTTTGTGTCACAGCAGTAGTGACCCCGTTGCTGGTTGTATTTCAGACTGGCATTAATTTAATACAACAATTTATAGTTAACATCTGGTGTCTTTTCTTCTTGTCTGTCACAGACCATTCTGACCTGAGAGCATTGCCCTGGTGGGTGGTAAACAAGTACAAGAAAAAGTAAAGCATACCATCTGCCTCTTTTTGTGTTTGCCCATAATTTGTTTTAGAGTTATTTATTTGCTAAGCAGAGACAAGAGCTTAAGTGTGGTCAAAAATATATAGCAAGATAGGTTTGATTAATGGCATGACTTCCATAAAAACACGGTCTTATAAACTGCAGAGTAGTCCTGACACCAGGCAGCATGGTCTAGGGAAAAAAACCCTATATCATAGCTTTTAGTCTGCCTGGGAACCTACTTGGAGGCTTATTTTAAATAACTCCATGCCATTATGGAAATGGAAGGAGAACTCAATGCAATTTTGTAAGGGTTGCTCTAACCCTGCTGACATTCAATTGTTTTGTAAATGGCCAGGTGCTACTAAAAGGTGCAAAGAGCCAGAAATAGTCTTGTGTTACATTTGCGGAGAGAATTTGAAATTACATTTTGTGGAAAAATTGGAGAAATAGTCTGAAAAACATAAATTTGCTTTTGACATGGGCAAATGTTAAGTCCCAGCCTTGGCAGAGAGAAACAGTGAGGCAGCTGCAGGACATGGTATTGGCACTGTAGCTGACTACAGGTTCACAGGTGTCTGGATTGTAAATTGAATGTGAGGCAGCACTGATATCTTATAAGGTAAATATCATCCTGGAGAACAGAATAATTTGAGATAAGTAATGGTATAACCTTGTCCTATGCAAAAGGAGTAATGCATTGAGTCAGTTACTTCACCCTGAGGGAGACTCGGATCACTTGAAGACAGTATAGTAGGACAAAACTCCTAGGCATGCAGCAAATGTTTCCTACAGAAAGACATAGATTCAAGATTGTTCAGACTGAAGAAGAAATGATGGAGGAGGAGCATGTGAAAGGAGTCTCAGCTTTGTAAGAGAAATAGTAGAACTTAATTCATGCAATGAAGATTCAAACCAGGTGTCAGGGAAAACTTTGTGACTTGAAAGATTATCAACCTCCGCATAGACCCCTTGGTCAGAGTAATGAGGCTTTATCTGTGTAAGTGTGCATGGCTTTGGTAGACAAGTAAATGCTGAAGTATGGTGGTAAGGCTGGTCTTATTTTGTCTGTACGAAAATAACATCTTCTAGAGATCCTTCTAAGTTAATGTTCCAAGAACCAGCTCTGAGCCCCTCAGTTTTGGAAGGACGTTGAGACTCTTGAGCACGTCCAGAGGAGGCAACAAGGCTGGTGAGGGGCTTGCAGCACAAGCCCTGTGAGGAACGACTGAGGGAGCTGGGGTTGTTTAGCCTGGAGAAAAGGAGACTCAGAGGAGACCTTATCACTCTCTGCAATCTCCTGAAAGTGGCTATGGTCAGGTGGGGTTGGTCACTTTCCCCAGGCAGCAGCTGACAGAACAAGGGGACACAGTCTTAAGCTGCACAAAGGGAAATAGAGTTTGGATATTAGGAAAAAGTTTTTACAGAAAAGGTGATAAAGTACTGGAATGGTCTGCCTGGGGAGGTGGTGGAGTCACCATCCCTGGATGTATTTAAAAAAAGATTGGACGTGGCACTCAGTGTCATGGTTTAGTTGAAGTGTTAGGGTTGGGTTGGACTCGATGGTCTTGAAGGTCTCTTCCAACCTAGTGATTCTGTAATTCTGTGATCCTGTGACCCAGACAGCAAATTAGCTTTCACATACCATTCAACAGTTGATCCTTTTTTAAACAAACACAGAGTAAACATAAAGGCACGGACAGCTGTATTAACATTTTTGTTCCTTTGTTTTCACTCTATCAACTACTCTAAACTGTTAGTTTACTTAAATACAATTCTTCTATTACTAAACTTTGCATCAGACTGTACATGTCATGCCAGTATCTCACTATATCTGTGTTCATCATGAGTGATAAGGCAATTATTCTTCCTAGAATATTAAGACTGAGAAGATAATGGTTTAAACTAAAACACAGCAGAGTAATGACAGTTTTGGTGGTAAATTTTAGGTGCTTTAAAATTATAGAAGAAAATTGGTGATCCTTTAAGGAGTTTAGAGGAAGGCTAAGATGCATATGTTGCTTTAGTGAACAGTTTCCATAAAGAAAATAATTGTAATACTATAAAGTAAATCTAGTTATCAATGAAACACGTTTATGTGTAAAGATTAATCAGCCACACTCAGCTATTTAGTGTTCATCAAAAGTACACATTATCTTATTCTACCTGCAAACTTTAAAAACATCCTGTGAATGTGACAATTTCTTTAGATGTCTCCTCTCTCTGGTATGAGGGTAATGACTCAGCAGCTTTTGCTGAAATTCGCCCTGACACTCACATGAATTATTCCCTTGCAGGAAGTGAGCTATGCCTTTTGTGACTGAGAGAGATTTTATCTATTCAATTATGCAGCTGAAACACCTCCCCAATAGCTCAGGATGGCACACCAGCCCTGGAACAGCCAACTTTATTAAATCAGTCTTTATGTGTTTCTGTGGGTGCATCAAATAGTGCTGTAATAGTACACGATGTAGAATGCAAATGGCAGCAATAAGCCAGAGAATTTATAGGTTATTCAATTTCTCAGAATAGATGTTTGACTATTCAAGCTATGGGATAATGCTCATGCAAGTTCAAAATCATTATAGAGTTTCAGATTATTTAAAATTGTTACTTTTTTCTTTTTTTTCCTTTTTTTTTTTGCCTGCAGTTACATTTGAGTGCTGTTAGAAGTGACCGCTTTCAATAAATGCATCAAATTTTATTTTTCCCTAAAACGATATGTTTTTAAATATCATTAAAAATCTAATTTTTTTGCAAGTCTGCAGCATAAATCTGAGTCAGAAGATGCAGATAGGAATAGCAAGGTAATTAAATAAAGTGTTTTAATACTTTTCTCACCCCCCAAGTTATTACTGTCCTATTTAGTTTTCCTCTAAAATGATAAATTATTTAACTTCATTTGACTTAATATAGAAATATTATAGGAATGCTATTTTTTTAAAGTGCCTTTTAAAAATACATCTGATAAACTCACTGGGTTGTTCAGAGGTTTTGAAAAGTAATATTACTCAAAGAAACCATATTAATCCAATAATATAATTTCTAGAGAAATAACTTCATCCATTAATTCTCCCTGTGAAGACTTGTAAAAGAAATATTTCATTTTTCGTGCTATCTTTTACAAATTCTTGATTTGTTAAAGGAAAAACAAAATATTAATTCATAATGTTAGATAACGTCCGACTTACATACACATCTTTTTGGCTTATTGAAACTAGTATAATTCTAAATATAGCCAAAACTGCATTAAAAAATATGTCAGATATCAACAAAGTGATTCTTATTTTTATAAATTTATTATCATATGAATTTATTGAATAACTTTCAGTAGCTTTGGATTCTACTTTTCTCTCTACAAGAGAACATTTCTTACTGACATCATGTTTTATAAAGTCAGTTTTATGTTCAGACGGGACTTATTTCTGTGGAGGAAGGGCCATTTTTGAACCATTTCTAAAATATATTCATCAAGAATTGATGTGTTGCTACTTTGACATATGTTCCATTCCACTTGTAATGTTACATTCCAGAGTAAAAACCAAAAGCATTGAAGCTCTTGCAGAAACTGTTTTTTCATGCTTATTAAAATTAAGCACTCTGGGTTACTAAATTAAATTTATTGAATCTATTTCATTTAATTATAATGTGATTTCAAAAATGTTGCTTATGACTTCTCTCCTCTCCCCGGTCTCTCTTCTAGGTGTACAGCTTTGGAGAATGTTCCCAGGGCAGAGGCACAAGGTGTGGATGGTCCATTAGGAACAGGGCATGCTAAAATCAGTCCTGTTATTCTTAGTGACTTTTAAACTACAGAAAAAGGAAAGACAAATCCCTTAAGTACAGTGATCCTGAGCAAGTTGTTCTTTTGCAACTCTTTTGGTGGTGACAGTGAAAATAAAAATCTTTCTTCATTTGACAAGATTTCATACCAATTTTTGAGTCCTGTCTCTGAATGGAAAAGAGATGGAGTTTCCACTGTACTATTATATAACTTAGAGTCTCTGTGATTTGCAAGAGATTTGTGATTTATGAGAGAAATTCAAGTTCAATGCAAAATATATGGTCTATTCTTCAGAGAATCTTCATGTATTTAAGGGTTTCTTAGACGTTCTATATGTAATGCCAGGGAGAAACGACAGGTCATCTCAAACACATATGAAAATACCATGTATGTAATCTCCATGTTCTGGATGTATTTTACGTTTATTCAGGAGACCCATTCAGTGAATTTTCTCTAAAAACTTAAGACAACATTCATCTCACCTGACTGTAGTCAGCTAAAATCAGGTGTCAGATCTAAATTCATAATATTAAAGTTCTTGTAGTCAATGGAGACAAACATTTTCAGTAGTATGCCATTTACTTATTAAGCAGGTATGGAAAACTGCAGGAATTAACATCCAATATGGATTTTGGGTGATAGGAGTCAAGTGAGATGAATCCCACCAGTTTTGCTCCTTTTGTTTATATTGTACAAGTGGTATATTTATGAACAACTTCATTTTGTGTTCTCATATCTTTGCTATAGATGACATCACTGCTCTGTTATATAGGATAATCTAACTACTATTATTAAAATAAAATTAACACTATGCTATTAAATTCAGTTGCAGGGAAAACCTGTCCAAGTTTTCAAACCTTTCATTGTTAGAGATGGCTGGGAAGTTTCCACACCTGGTAAGAAATGTCAGACCTCCAGAGATAGGACTCACAAAATATTATCTCTATGAAACATATCTCAGTGGTTTAATTAGTATTTCATTTCAGTTGTTCAACTCATTTGAGGGAGAAATAGTCATAGGAAGAACCTTGACACAAATAAAAATTTTTTAATGGTAATTGCTTCAGTGGTTTAAAAATTTTGATTGGAATCTCCACTTTTTGTTGCAGATTTTATGGCATTACAAGTATTTTACTGCTATAGATGGGGTTTCAGCAGAAGATTAATTCTCCTGTGATCCTGAAATTGTTTCTGTGTTTACTGAACTTCTCACCTGATGCTTTGTGTTGGACATTCAGAGATGGAGGTCCCCTACCTCAGTTACTCTTGATGAAATAACTTGTTCTTTTAGAGGCCAAGTTTTAGAGTGTATCTTTGTTACACTGGAGTGTTTTAGGGTTATATTTTTATTATTGTTATTGTTAATAAAATTATTATTTTTATTATCATCTGATTCTGATTGTAGTGCCTTCTTTTTAGTGATCCTGTGAAGTCTAACCTGACCTACACTACCATATCAGATTTTAGGCACTTGCTCTTAAATAACCTTGGCAGATTGAAACATAATCTAACAGGAAACTGGCTAGGATTGCATGTAGTCCATGTACAAAACTCTGCAATATGCCTAGATTTTTCTCCAAAATTTTCCTGAATATATATTCTACGAAATGTCATGCTACATGTGTAATAAGGATTAGATAATGCATTTTTCTCAGTGGCTGTTATATATGCAATGTAGATTTGGGAGCTCTAAATAAAGTAACAGAAATAGTATATTTTTTGGCAGAAATTATAGCGTACCAGTGACACTTTTTTATTTTCTTTTTTTTTTTGTAATTTTGATGGAATTGCAATGGAAAGCTTTTTTGAGTTAGTTGTGTTCACAGCGATTTTTCAGATGGTTGACTAGGCATGAAACTCATGGAACCATTAAAGCCCAAAGACAAACCTTGGTGAAAAGCAATGTGAGAAAAGAAAGCCCAACTGAATCCATCATGATTCAGTGAGCTGTATAGAATGAGGGAAATTCAGACAAAACTCTGGCATCAGGTAAAGGAATATTTGATTTTTCCAAATTTTATAGGTGAAAGAAAAAATCCCCATTATGCAGATAATACTCTAATACATGTGAAAGCTCTTGGGGCATGCTTGCAGAGAGGGTCAGACTCAGAACCATTTCTGTCTTCCAGACTATCTGGTCAAGCTGTGCAAACATCAGCTCTCCATAATTTTCAGAGTTGCTTCCTTTCATTTTTTATCAGTTCTACATTGCTGTTGTTAACTAACTACATGTCAGTGGAATCTGAAATACAACACAGTATAAATGAAAAAATTAAAACCAAGCAATTTTTTTTGGTAAATAAAAAATTATGTGAATATTCAAACCCCCTAAATTTCTGTTAGGTTTTCAGGTGGCTCATATTGGAGATAGAGAGTTTTTCTGATTTTCCAGAGGTAAGTTTCACAATGAAGAACTTAATTCAATAATAAATGGTAACAAATTAATAATACACATGATAGCTTGAAAAATCTCTTTGGCTTGCCATTTCCTAAAAGCAATTTATAGAGAATTAAAAGAATAGAAGAATACGTATATAACAGTCTAAGTGTATCTTTTTAGTGACTTAAAAGGGTATAAGGGTTGAAACTTAAACCATAAGAGAAGAAATGCAAGGAGTAAGGAAGTTTGACATATTATGAATTCTGAGTAAGAAACACATTTTGGCATAGAAGGTATTTTGTGGTAAATTGAAGGAATTTTAAGAAAACATACCTTTTTTTCAATGACAAAAAATTAATTTCCTCAAAGGTCTGTTTTCCTTCTGTCAACAAAATAAAATAAATTCTTTAAGCTTCTTACCACATTCAGCAGGTAAAATATGTTCCAGTGCACTACTATCAAGCAAATGTTGCTGTCATCTTACCAGCAGAAAGAAACAAAGAATATTACTTTATCAATAAAATTGAAACCTATGTTTATTTGGGGATAACAATAAAGAGGAACTTTTTCTGCAGTCACTCTGAAATTCAGCAAAATTTTCTCAGCTAACACAGAAACCTGTTGACAGCTATATAAAAATGAGGGCTGTCTTAATAGGAAAGACGGTGTCATCATGCTCCAAACTCTCTGAGAAAGCAGAAAGATTGGAAAGACCTTTTGGCCTGTTTTGTGGGTGACCTGTCAAAGAAGACTGCAGTACTTCATTTTTCAGGCTTAGTAATTGTCCGGAAAGTAAATGTATCATTTTTCTGCTGCCCATCTAATATGGCTTCTAGGAAAAATTATGGTGTAGAGGAACAACCAAAAGATAACTTCAAACTGGTTTACAACTGAAAAATGCCTTTTCAGCCAAGACAAAATTTCAAGAGAAATCTCTGTGTTCTTCAGCTATTTTTTGTTTTTCCAGCCTCATCGGAAAGCTCAGACAGGATTTACCAGGAAAAACAATCCAGTAAAAGTGGTCAGATTTTGAAAAGATATTTAGATCCTTCATGCCCATTGATGATGAGAACTAGAAACAGAAATCTCTTTAAAATATCTTATCTATAGTACCTCGTTTCTCCCCTCCCCTCCCCCCCCCAAAAAAAAAGATAGGCACAGGCACAGTGAATATTTCTAGAATTGATTTTCTGACAAAAATATTTAACCAATCAGGAATTACATGCTGAGGTAGTTATAGATGTAGCAGAAAAAAGTCAAATCCTAGAAAGGTTTTATTGCAATTAGTGAGTTTTGATGTCTCTTAGCCTTTGAAACATATTCTGAGAAATTCAAGAGGCATATTTGAGCTGAATGTTTACATTGTGTTTAGCCTGTTATTGTTCCCTCATCTTGGGATACTGGGAAGTGGGAGGATCAGTGATGGGACCTAATGATGTGCAAACTTACATGAGTTATATATATACCATGACAGGAAATTGTTTTCAAGCTAAGACTAACTCCTGGGTGATAGCTTAAGTCTGCATTTCTGCTTTTAGAAATATCTGACACTGAGTTCTGTGTCTCAAAAAAGGACAAGGAACTGTTTTCCCACAAACTAACCTGGCTGTAAATTGGAATTTACCTTGATATTTAGATTTTGAATTGTGCAATCCTGTCACAAAGCTTCTCTCTAGTGCAGTCTTGTTCAGAATGTTTTTTTCCATCACCAGGGACACAAAGGAATCTTTCTTTAGGAAGAGGGTTTAGTGATGAAAAGAAAAGACATATATTTTGGATTTTTCAAGCACAGTAAATCTCACTCAGTGGAAGACAGGTGTCTGAGCATTGTCCATCTCTCTCAAAATACCAGCTCATCCTTAAAATATTGACTGTCAAGCAAGTTACATTTTTCTTGCATTCTTTGGTTTTCTTAGGATCAGGTTACAAGGACACTAATAGATGCATGTTGGTTTCTGCTTTATGCTTTTTTGTCAGCCTCCCAAACATGAATATGGACATAAAAATAGACATCAATTTATAACCAAAACCATAATCAAAACCATATTCTGTCCATTTTTTTGTTCACCAGACTCACATGAAATGCAAAGGATCTTAACACTTGTATAGAGATGATGGTTTCCATGCTTGGGTGATGATCTCTCTACTATGTAATATGAAATTCACTAAGGCAATTCTATTATTTCTTCATTTTTACTGACTTGAGTCTATTCTGCCAAATATTTTTTCCATTGTTGCCATTGACAGGTCCTTTTGAGTTACTATGACTAAGGATAGTAGAAGCTTGGATAAAAACTCATGTTTTGTAGCTGCATGATAAATTAATCTCCACAATGTAACAGGAGAGGAGGAAAACTGCAGTGCATTTAAATAGCCTGTCCTTGCTGTTCCTCCCACCTTCTGAAACATTTTGATAACTTGACACCAGAGAGTAAGATAGGGCCAATATCAAATCACCACTGCAGCCATATGCAGGCATTTGTATATCTACTTCTTGCTGTGTTTTCCTTGATCTAGGCAAGACTATATAACACAAATGCAAAATTCTGGGGCTGCTCAACTGTTTTGGATGTATAAAAGTAAATATATCACATTTTAGGAGACATCCTGGGTTTTGGTGGTTTTGTTGGGTTTTTTTTGTTTGTTTTGTTTTGTTTTGTTTTGTTTTGTTTTGTTTTGTTTTGTTTTGTTTTGTTTTGTTTTGTTTTGTTTTGTTTTGTTTTGGGGGTTTTTGGTGTGTGGGGGGTTTTTGTTTGTTGGTTTGGTCTTTTTGTTTTGTTTTGTTTTGTTTTGTTTTGGGTTTGTTTTTTTTTCAAATCAGAGTCCCTAGCTTGAATACAAGTCTATAACTGCAAGGCATTCAACAAAACCATTCTGCTAGTAATTTTGATATATCTCTGCTCCTATATATTGCTCAGTCTTGATACTCCCTTGTTGCTACTCTGGTATCTGCAAGCATTTATGCTTGCAAATAAGTGCCATAGAGAAAATATTCTCCTGGTTCTGAGAATCAGCCCCTGAATCCATGAGCTGCTTTTTAGGAAGTTTCCATGAGCAGATATACTTTACTTGCTGCCTTTATGGCACAAGGCAGAGCTGATCCTGCCTAGGGCTGCTGGCAAGAGTGGCTCTGCAAACATTCATTAGTATGACAAACAGAATACTGAGGCAAAATGAGGATAAAATGATTGTGCAAGCAGCTTTAACTGGGGTGAAAGCAATACTCTTACGTTTAAGTCATTTGTCTAGCATTTTAGTACCACAATTCAATATTGCCAACTATAATTTGCAGTAATAAAAGTCAGATAGTACCAGGCTTAGAAGCAAATATGGGCCTGATAAGGAGGATATCCATCATAAAGAGGGACATTGGTGAAATGTGAATTATTCACTCTTATCTACTTACTCTTCTTTATTGTATTTTTATGTCTTTATCTATTCTATTTCATTCCCTCACAAAGAGTAATTGGAAATGACATTTCTATGCCTGTAACTATGAGAAAAAATATGCAAAATTAATTCCATTAGAAGTAAACAACAATAGCATTGTCCTTAGGATCTCATTTCATGCTGTCCTTAGGTCTTAAAAGACCATCAGCAGAGATAAAATTAAAAAGGCTGTAGAAATTGGAACTTACTTTCATATTGAGCTTACTTTAATATTGTTTCACTCTTGTAGGCTATGAGTGACTGCACATTGAAGGACAAAGAAGGAGAGAGAATATGGAGGGGAGAGAGGTGACTTTCATGTAGTCTAGATACCTATAAAAGGCTGAACTGGAATTTCTGTTGCAGCAAGCTTTTATCAGCCTGCCTTTATTATCTAAGCAGAACCAGCAGCAGCTCGGTTTTTATAGAGTTCAGAGTGCAGCTGGTTGGATAGTATTTAAAATCTTGGAAGTAATTTTCATTATGGAAAGACTGATCAAAACAAAAATATTTTATAGGAAGTCAGAGTTGTGATAAGTTTCTTGTTAGCCTTTTTGTGCATTCTTAAATGTTTTGAAAGTTCAGAATGTTCTAGCAGCCTTCTTGAAAATAAAATTAAAGTCCAAAAGTAAGTCTTTTTACATAATTGGATTATAGACATTTCTGCTAGTTACAGAACCAAAATATTGAAAAAGTGAGAAAGCAAAAAAAAAGTATTTATTGTGATTGGTCACAAATTATTTCTGATATATGATTTACATTAAAGCTTATACTTTAATTATATTATAATGTGCTTTACATTTTTGATAGTTTGTCTTTATAGGAATTATCTGGGTAAAAATGTGAATCTTTTTTAAAACAGAAACAGTTTTTCTACTCAATTTAGATGTGTGTGTTAAGTATGAGAATTAAGAGGAATCTAGTGTTAGCAGATAATTCACCAGTATACTGGAGCTATAATTTTTTTACAAAAGAGTACAAGGTCTTGTATTGGGAAGTTTCTTGGGGAAACATAGAAAAAATTGCTTTTGTATTCAAGTATTTTTTTGAAAAATAATGTAAACTTTTGCTAACTCGATGAACTTCAGTGTTGTGGAACAGAATCATGAGATATTTATGGTTGAAGGAAGCAGTGAAAATTGGCCAGCCCAGCCTCCCCCGTGAGGCCTGCTGTGAGGTTACTCAGGAACTGGCAGAGTTTTGTTCTGGGCACGTCCAGGGACAGGCCCTGAGCAGCCCCTCTTGACAGTGACCCTCTCCTGCTGTAATCTGTGTCAGCAGCCTCTTATCCTCACTGTGCACCTCTGAGGTCTCAGGTAACCAAAACCAGCTCCTTCATCCCTCTCTCAGCCTTCTTCAGGCCCTCTCTCAGATATTCCCACCAATTTTTTACAATTCATGAAGGAGGACTAGCTCTGAATCTCAGTGAGAATCTTGATGTGATCTTTTGGTTTGACTCTGGACCAGTACTATGCAAAACCTGTTCTGTGCTCCTTTCATGGCCTGGAAAAAGGATTGCATATAGCATGCTGGCAGCATGCTAATGTGGCATGGAAGTAGATGTCAAAGAAACCTGGGTTGGTAACAGAGGCTCTAAAGCCACTCAGCCCTAAAAGATGCAAAAAGAGCTAGAAAGGTGGCAAAGGGCTTATTTTCAGTTCACCCTAATTTCAAAGTATTTGTTCTTATAAGTAAACCAATTTCGTCATTGATTTAATGTAAGCAATTGATATGATGCACTACAGGGGTAAAATTTTTACTTCAGGCAATATTTATATAAGGAAATATTTGGGGCAGCCTTACAGGATATTGATGCTGCTGCAGCAAGCCTAAAGATATAGCAGTCTGATGGAAGAAAAGTGAAAAGGTTTATATATAATATGCTTAGAATTAAAATATATCTATACGAGCACCCAGCCTGAAGTGATTTGTCTTCTGAATAATGGGATTAATAATGAAATGGCCTAGAAGCACAACAATGCTATGTTTTACATTCCTTAATCTTGCCCAGTTATCTCTACATGAAGGAAAAGAACACATAAAAATTATCCTGACAGTGAACTATATGACCACAAAGATGAGAAAAAACAATCACATCATCATCATCATCATCAAAACATATAAAGAAAAAAAAATTAAACCCAAAAACTTGCTCTTCAAGGCAAATAAAATACTTTCTAAAAATGCATTTTTTACAGAACACCATGTACTAGATTCATAAAACTCCAATACCTAACTTTCTCTTGGATATAGGTTTTTAGTCTACTTGCTAAGGCTCTTTTCTCCCCTCAGAGGAATTCAGCACATGTGAAATTTATGAAGCCTAATATTCTAAAATATTAGATATTGTTTTCAGATTTTAAGACATAACAAAAGGTGGCAAAGTAGCAATGGTTATATAATACCTAATACAAAAACCTTGTGTAGGACTGAGAACATATATAGTGTTGACAGCTCCAATGTGATTTGAGAATATGTAAAGCAATTTCAGATATACCTGTGTGGAGTTGATTTGACAGTGAAAAGTGGCTGTATATGACCTTGGAGCAAATTAAAAGTTCCTTGGAAAGTCTGTCTAAACAAGGAGGAGCCCACTCAAACTATCCAGAGACTCACCAAGAGTCTGTAAAGAAAACTCAAGTCAGTTTTCTTGATTCTTGCACCCAGTGTTATGTACATTGACATTTTTTAGGCCCACCTCTGTGCCAGAAACTACATGTAAGCTGTGCAAACTATCACATCAGGGTATAAAACTAATTACTCTCGGCTATAAATAGTACATTTGATGAAAAGGGGGTTAAAAATTGGGATGTTTAGGTAAATTGTCCTCCTTCTGTTTCCTCTCTTTGATGGATGAGATCTTCCAGTGGCATAAACCAGTATGGGCTGGTAATTTTAGTTCACCTAAACCAGGGGTTTGCACCATGGAGAGTTCCAAACAGATGTTCAGTTTGAAGCAGTGTCTGAAAGAAGACACCAAATTAATGCACCAGGGTGTTTGGCAGTATGCAGCCAGACCACAGTGTGGATTTGTCAGTCCTTAAAATAAGTATGAAAATCCACTTTTATTTAAACAGGAAAGTGTCAGTTTTCGCAGAAGTGGGATGGGATTCTAGAACATGTTACAGTTAAAATTCACACAAATCTTTGAAATGTATCCAGTTTTAACACAAAAAACCCCAACAAAATAAAGACCCTGAGTAAAGAATAGTAGGCTTTAACACTTCTTTCCTTTTTTAGAGTAATGTAAACTGAAACAGAATCACACATTAGGCAACAATTATGTTGCTCTCAAGTGTGTGAAATGACAGATTCATTTGAGGTAATCATGTTTCACAAGTGTGCTGTGTTTCCTGGGAGAATGATGGATCCTTGCCAGTTTTAATGACATTGTCCAACTGGCAAGTGATTGTCTTTCTTCAACCAAAACAATGGCAGACCCCAAATCTGTACAAATATGGTAGTGAATAAAAATTATTATGTTTCTATTTTTTTTCAAAATTGTCAAATTTTTTATAAGAACTCACAGAATATTTTTTCTCTTTTTTTTTTTTGATGATATGAAATAGGAAAAAAGGTGAGACTACAACCATAATAGAGTAATAAAATTAATTTCAATAGCAAACAAAAATAATGTCATATCTTTAGACTTAGAAAACTTAAACTCCATTTACAGGAATGGGAGCTTCATGCAAAAGCTACACAGCGGAAAATGCCTTTTATGTTTTGCTAGTGAACTAAGAGATCCACAAAGAAAGTTCATGTTAGTGCAGAGTTGTTTACCTCCTAGCTCTTAGGCTCTCAGTAGCTATTTAATGACTGAGATTCCTATATTCCATAGGCATTTAGTGGCAGTATTCATCAATAGTTTCATGCTACCAATAAACTCTGAGTACAATAATAGGCTCCCTAATCAATATGAAATTGTGAGGATAGATGGGATGTAACTTAATCTTTCCCAAGACTGAGCCATGCTTTGGAGAACCGAACACGGTTTCAGAGCTGTAAGATTATTCAGGTTGGAATGCAACTCTGAAGACTATCTGTTTCTTTCTCATCTTCCAAGCAGGGGCAATTTTTAAGATGTATCCAACTTTGATATTAGATGAGGTGGCTTAGGACTTTTTCCACCTGAATTTTGAACTTCTCCAAGGATGGAAATTTCATATCTCTGGGCCTCTGTTTATTGTCTCTTTTTGGAATTTAAAGATGTATTTATTAATTTATGAAATGCAAATAAAACATAACCATCAATGCTGAAGCTATCTCTGTATCACATGGCAGCCTCAGGTTCAAGCCCATCCTCCACTGAAAGCAAGCCTTGTACCACTACCTACAGAATATTTTACAGTGGTGGAAGTAAGGGAGAAGGGGTGGTGGGGGAAGACAGGCTCTAGGAGCTCTTCAGTTTCAAAATGGCTGTGGAAGCTCTTCTGTTCTACGTTGAATAAATAAATGCCACAGAAACAGAGTGTCAAGATAGGGAAGAGCCTTTCTCTTTCTCATAGGAAGTAAGAGATGCCTTTTTGTAAAAATATAAATTTAGGTATCCTTAAATGTTTTAAGTATGAATTAGTGTTGCCCTGAATTTTTCAGCCTTCTGATGTTTACATTCTTGTACTGGACTTCTCATGCATTGTAACATAAACAAAGTGATTGTTTTTGCATTCCTCTCTGTGATGGACTTCTAATTTGACCAGTGGGGTCAGAGAGGTGTCAACCTCATTGCCCAATCGCTGATCAAACTCCAAAACCTATTTAAATCCTAAAACCAAAATAAACTTCCCTCTTTTTTGCCCTGACACTGACTGTGTGAATGTCCTTCTTTTCATGTCTGTCTGGTGACAAATAAGGATAGGTATAATTAAGGATCCTTATAATACAGGCTCTTAATGAACACCTAAAGTTGTATCAACTTGTGAAGGAAGGTCTAAAAGGGAAGCCTATAAGAGGTTAGGAGAAATAGCTCTTGTTTTAAAATGCCAAAATGGATCTTGACTCAGCAACTTTTACTGCTGAACTTGGATAAAGGACACTTTGCAGCAGGGAAGGTAATATCTCCTAATTTGGCTGACCTCAGCCAGTTGTGCTTCAGGAGTACCAATCAGGTTAAGCAGTAAGGAAAATAAACATGTCTGGTTTATGTCTTTCTACAGGCTGTAAAGGTGAGCTGGGTCCAAACTTCTGAACGGTCATAAAAAATAAAATTACTTAGAATAAGATTAAATCTGCAGCTATTCTAAAAAATTTGGAGGTTCTTATAAAAAAGTGGGTGTGCATCACTCAGTCAGCAACTGACCTTTGAGGATCTGACAGCTCCTAGCTTGTTCAAAAGGTGAAAAAGGTATTCTCAATCTAGCAAAAAATATGTAAAACTCCTCTGTTCTACATAGAATAAAAAGTTAAAGACTATGTAAGTGTGGAAATACCAAGGCACTATTAGGTATGGATATGCAGTTGGTTTGAGGTGTATTTTTCATTGTCAAAACCCAAAAAGTTTACTTAAGCTTCATTTGTTTCAGGAAGAGGAATAAAAATGATTTAAGATGTTAGAAATAGTTTTCCAATAATACTGTAGAGAAATTTAGTCTTGTCACCCACAGAAAATTAACCAGGTAATACTATATGGAAAAGAATTTTCTGGTAGTAGATAGGCCTCTATTTTATCAGAAGTCTTAATGGTTACAAAAATTAGATTAATCTATTAAAAAAAGGCACTATTTTTATTTTTAATAATGAGGATAATGAATCATTACATTAATCTCCCTAGGAATGCTGTTCTTTTCATTCATTCAAGGTCTTTGAATTGACAGTAGATTTTAAGTATACTTACATAAAAATCAAAGTTTTCACAAAGAAATTACACAAAATCTCCTTTACCAATTCTGTTAAGAAGGAGAGGCTATATAATTGAATTTAGCCTCTTGTGTTTTCAAATGAACTATTTTATTAATCTAACTGGTTTATTTATCTTTCCCCAAGAAAACATGGCAAAACATGTAACTCTAATGCATATTTTTTGGTCAACCTAAATACTACTATTGAAAAGTGAGGATGTAAAAGTAGGAGAATGTTGCCCTCAGTTTCTCTTGAAAATGCAAGTGTTTGAAATCTTGCAGTGCTGTTCTCACACAGCTTCAAGAAAATGATGTATATTTTTAGAAATTATCTTTTGTTTGCATTTTTCTTCTCTGGGTGGAGAAATGTGATGGATGGTGATGTTCATTATCCAGGTCGAAGAGGTGGCAACCTGTGTAGCCAATCTCTTGACCTCTGTAAAAACCTATATAAGTAATGGAGTCAGATAATTAAAAGAAAAGAAGCTTTCCCTTGACCTGCTGCATCTGTCTCGTTCCTTGTGTGCCCTGAAACTGCCACAGGAGAAGGTGAATTAACAAGGAGAAGAACAGACAATTTAGTAACTAGGTAGTGCAAGTGTCTGTCAAAATGACCTCTATGCTTAAAAATCACTTTTTCCTGTATTCATACCCTGTGTTAGTCTGGGCCCACTGAGTCTTCCTCTCCCTGAGTCGATTTGTCTTAGTTGAGCTTAAATGATTTGAAACCTTAGTAGCTTAGTAGTAGTTAATTTTGCATTTTATTTTCTAATATGGTCACTTGCTATTAATTGTGTAATCTTAGACCAAAAACTGAACAAGTTACTAGTCACAACATTACTAGGGTTGTCACTAATAGTTACATGAGGAAAAAATACCAGGTTTAGTAATTCACAAATTAAGTTCCCTCCAAATCTCAAACTGCAGGCATTAGCCAAAGTAACCTTTTTTGCATCCTCTGGATTTAGGGCAAGAAAAATAGAAAGATAATTGTCTATTATGCTTTTACTTAAAACAATTGCTAAGTTTAACTCTGTGACCTCTGTGACAGCATTTTAAAAGATATAAAAAATATGGAGGAATAAAATCCACCAAGAGCATTTAATGCCACAGAAGCTAGTGATACAAAGTTGTAATCAGAACATTCACCTATAGGAAATCACAATTAATTCATATCTACTTATCACCCTAGCATTATAAGGTATCCTTGAGCACTTGTACCTTTAATAGAATAATAATCTTCAAAGAACCAAGGTACGGTTTACAAAAATAGGCCTTTATAATTCCTATGATAGTTTAATAAGATTTTTGATTTACATAATTCTTAACAGGAAATTTAGCAGCAATACTTGATCTGAGATATTTTAAAGGTGATAAGCATCCTTCATATGATTCCAGTTCTTTAGAAATCTGTAACTAAATTGATTAAAGATAGTTTCAAGTACATGAAAAATTAGGACTGAGGCAGTCTTTCAAGCACTGTTAAAGTTTTATAGTCTCATTAGAAAGTCCATGAAGCAATGTCAGTTAATATTTGGTGATTTTTTTTACTCTTTCAACTACTAATATTTGCTGCTGTCCATGAAATTGATACCCAAGATATTTTTTTCTACTTCCTCGGCCATCATGGAAGCATCTTGTAGTATTGTGTTTGTTCACACTTCTCTTTTTCTTTAATTAGATGCTTTTGTTGGCCATTTTACTACTGATTATTATATCCACACAGTACTGGAAGATTACTATAACTTACATAATGAATCATGGAAACAGAGGTACAGAAAGAGTTACTTATGGTAAAGTGATTAATTTCAATCTCAATTTTTGTCTCATCATCTGGGACTATTAAGAAGCAGGAGAAATGTGTTTCCACACTGTGACTGATAATTTACTGTCCATGTTTTATGCAATGTAAGAAAAGTACCACCAAATATCTCATTCCAAATGGAACTATACTTTACTACTACATAATTAGTAAAATTAGTAAATTTAGTTAAAATTAGTAAATAATTAGTAAAATTACCTTCACCACATGATCAGGTATTATAAGCCAAGGAGAGTGGCAGTACTTCTTATCTTTTACCTGTCATTATCAATTTATATTTAATGTTGGGTAGAATAAAACTTTTTGCATGAAGATTATAGGAACTTGGCAGAAAATAAAACCTCTTGTGTTCCAGCTGCTCCTCAGAGATCAGAGGGGCTGAGTGTGGTTGGGATTGATTCTGATTATAGCCCATTTGGTACTCTAAGCCTGGTCATGTTCAATAAGAACTTTCACAAGTGTAGATTCACAGATAGTGTGGTTCATTGAAGCAACAGAAACAAAAGTTTGGAACTGCCATTCCAAAAATGCAATGCTTTAGTGCTAAGTCTTAAAAAATAAAGAAACAACAACCCCAAACCAAAAGAATCAACCAACCAAAAAACCAAAAACAACAACAACAAAAACCACAAAAAAACCACAAAAAACCCAAAAACAAAACCAAAAAAGAACTCCCTAACTGGCAATTCATTAAGCTTAACTTTAACATTAATTAAGCCTTATTTCACCTTGAGACAGGCAGAGGTGCAAATCTTACTGAAGAGCCCGCCCTGCTCTGGTGAGAGAGAGGAGCAGATATCTTGTCTGCAGATGTGGCTGTATTCTCATCCTCTGCCTTGGAGCATTTCAAATGTCAATTTATACACCTGGAAGAAGCCGGAGGTGAGTCTGTAGCCAAATACCCTGCTACTGCATCACAAATGGAGGGGAACCACTTTACATGTGAAAGCGGGCTATTGGTAGTTAAAAAGAGAGGATTACAAAGGCTATGGGTCTTGCATAAGGTGCTACAGAACTGTGACAGAACAGAACTCAAATCACAGTGGAACACAACAGAAAGAAATCACCAAATATCTCACAGTTTTAGGCTTCGTTCCCACAAAGCTGTAGTGAC
The DNA here is from genome assembly GCA_024734555.1 of Trochalopteron elliotii. Taxonomy (NCBI): domain Eukaryota; kingdom Metazoa; phylum Chordata; class Aves; order Passeriformes; family Leiothrichidae; genus Trochalopteron; species Trochalopteron elliotii. Next base: position 819,110 of record JANPWX010019747.1, on the reverse strand, counting down.
AAGTATGACCACTGACTGATAACTTCTGTCTTGATCTTTAGGGGAAAAAGTAATGGCTTTTATTTTTCTGAAATAGAAGTTTCCATCTCTTGAGCTTTGGGTGATAAAGTGCAGTTGCACCCAAGCCATAAGACCAAGTTAATAAATAAACTCTCCAGCTATTGCTTTGGCACTAAGAAGATATTAGAAACCATGGGTTTTGGGCATATTTGAGAAGAATAGACCACTGTGACTATATAGTTTATTAAGGGAACACTGTATTTAACTCTCTGGTCCATGTGCAGAGTAGAATTTTAAAAATTGTCACCTGTGGCTTAATTTAGCTCTCTTTTGCAGTCCATTCTAAAAGGGTGCTATCACTCTAGCTTTGATTTCTTATTAAACCACATTGTGGTTGACTGCTGTGTGATCAATTATTAGGGTGAAGAAGGGGCTCAAATGTTCTTCCCTGTGCTGCAGTTACAGAAGATGTCCACATACTAATACCAGACCTCATAGTTCCTATTAAAAGTGGGATAGAGTAGTAGTGAGGAATGCAGCCCTATCTTCCGAGCAATACCAGTAGCAACAACACCAAGCATCTTGAATTGATGGTGATACCAGCATGCAGATACCCTTTTTGTCCAGTCCCAGTTAATACAACCGAAACCCAGAGATTGCAACAGTCTGCCAGAAATATGTTCCTGCTCATGCCAGTAACAATGACCCAAAATCCCTGTGTGGTCATTGGCACAGTTAAGTCATTATCTTGTATACAAAAGAGAATTGAGAATGGCTTCAAAAACTGAGTATAATGGCTACCTACAGGAAAATGAGTCTGAGATACCTGACAGCTGTTCTCTTTGATCTGTTCATTCTCTCCAGTGAAGTTGTGCTTGAGCAAAAAGGAGAGATTGAATTCTGCACTGTAGGAAATGGTTACGAAAGTAACTATCTGTATATACACAAGCATCCTGTTATAAGGAACACTGGTCCAGTAGTTATTAGGACTAATATAGCAGCAGAATAAAAGTGCCAAGCCTGGCACAGAGAGTAGTGTATAGGAAGAGAGATCTTGTGTTCTTGTCATAGTTCAGCCCCAGACAGCAGCCCACTCAGGAAGAGTTGGAAGGATAAAAGCTGGAAAACTGAAGTGTTGAGATAAAAACAGTTTAATAGGAAAAGTAAAAGCTGCACACAAAAGGAAAATAAAGCAAGGAATTGATTCACCACTTCCCCCAGGCAGACAGTTGGTTGTTCAGCCATCGCCAGGAGAGCAGGGCTCCAGTACATGTACAGGTTACTTGGGAAGATAAACATAATCACTCAAATGTTCCCCTCTTCCTCCTTCTTCCCCCACTTTAAAGACTGCCCATGATGTCATATGATCTGGAATATCCCTTTGGTCATTTGGGGCCGCCTGTCCTGGCTGTGTCTCTTCCCAACTTCCATATCAGCATGGCAGTAGGAAAAGCAGAAAAGGCCTTGGCTGGCTCTGTGCAATCCCTGCTAAACAATAACAAAAACATCTCTATACTATAAACCCAGTGCTCAGCACAAATCCAGAGCTCAGCCCTGTACCTGCCACTGGGAAGAAAATTAACTCTACCCCAGCCAAAACCAGCACAGTTAAGAAGGTGAAGTAAAGGTGTAATTATTAGAAGAGAAAATAAATATTATGTAATAAATTAAATTATAAACAAGCTGAAGATGTAATGAAGTTTGAATTTTACAAAGAAATGAAATTAAAATGCTCCTTCTACAAGAATTTGAACAATCACTGTACAAGCAAGGCATCAGGGAGTCCTAATCCTATTAAATCTAATCACCACATTGTCTGTTTCTGCATTCACAATGAGTTTGCACACAGGAGAATAAATTAAAGCACATTACAGTGTGTCATACTTTTCTCCAGACAACATGATGGAACAAATTCTGCCCTTCTAAAATGCATACACGGTCACAACTTCTGATTCATTCATACCATAATGAGACTTGCGTGTTCCTCAAGTCACACGTGCTGTGATGACCTTCTTGATCTGCTTTTCACACTTCCTGTGTAAATGTCAGCAAGTGACCAAGTTTCTGTGCTGTGGTTACCTACATATTCCTTTCTTGTAATACCCTCCTCTGAGCTAAAAGGAAAAGTTAAAAAAAAAAGTTTTGGGTTTTTTTTTCAGCTAGCTGGAAGTGGGAAAAAACCTTACAATTTTAGAACCTTCTCCATGATCATCTCAGGCGTAATTTTAATATCATAATATACATGATGACTTTACTACAGATCATAGTTTTTTCCTAAATCCTATTCTTTCCCATCTCTCTTTTCAGTTCCAAACCACTTTCCCAATCTGGTAATAGAAAAAGAAAAGCAAAGGCATCATCCAAACCCAAATCTACTCTGGCAGATGGCTGAAAAATCGTTCCCTGTAATTATTGAAGCAGGTGTGACATAAAAGAGAGGAAAACCCTGAAAAGAAAGAGAATGAAGACAGAAGAGCTAGAGAATGATGGATAGTTGAATGGAGCTGCAGCTTTCAAAATCTTTGTAATTTTTCACTGTGGACACTTGTGGGACAATGACCAAGTCTCTGATTCTGAGCATATGAACTGATGAAAATTTGAAAAGCACTTTTAATCCATTTCTCTCGACTCTGACACAAGAATCTGGCTGATTTTATCTTCTCCAGTATGAACTGTTGGTTCATAGAGACAATGTTCTTAGCTCAGCTATATTTAGTGTGAATTTAATCCTGCATGCATTTAGACACCAGCTCCATTGAATTTGATGTAGGAATATTTCATGAGTGCTTCACTATATCCACTGTGAATATCAGGAAAAAACATTATTAATCAGTCAGGTATATTAGCTGTTCTACTATTTTTATTTTCGTCTCTACTCTGAAGCAGAGATATTCTCTCACCTGAGAATGGGACCCTGTATTTAATGTAGAGAATGAATATACGGATTTTCTATGCCAAATCCCATATCCCTTCATAGGTGACATTTCATTTATCTTTTTCTTGGAGCATTTTTCTCTTGCTGCTTGCATTGACTGAGTTGTATAACAGTGGGACTAGAGAAGATATTACTGGAATAACTGCACATGAGTTTTCCCTGCAGGAACTGTAAAACCTAATATTTTTTCAGAAGGGGATTTGCAAAAAAAATGCCTCTACCACAATAACTATTATAGATATAATCTATCTGGTGTGACAATCTCAAGTATAGTTCCTTTTAAGGTTCACTTTCCCCGGAGAATATGCCACTGATATTTTATTCCACTGGTATTAGTCCCATCTTTGGCCTTACATGGGATCTCTATCGTGGTTTGGATCACGAGATATAAGAATGAAGTTAGAATTAATTCCTAGAAGAAATTTTATTAATTTGGATCACTGCAAGAGCATGTGATTCTTGTAGGAATTAAATGGTCTTATAGTGGTGGGGTCCATTTGGGTTGGGAAAGAAATGTAAATTGTTAATGCATATGATCGGGGTATATCTGGAACAGTCTATGAGCGCCAACTTGTACTTATCAGAGCTAACACTAGACACATCTGATAACTTTCTTTGATAAAATAAGACCATGTTAAACAAGAAAAATAAAGCAGATGTAATCTCTCTGGATTTCAATAAGGCATTTGATGTGACAATCACTATTTAAAAGAGAAGACACAGATTAGTGAGTGAATTGTGTGGAAGATAAGGGACGGACTAGAGCACAGAGAGCAACCAAAGTGCTGAAAGCAAAAGATGTTACTACTGAAACATTTCACAGGGCTGAGTTTGTTTGATATTTACATTTTTGAACAGCTTGAAAAATAGCAATATGAAGTGAAAATTACAGAGGTTTGCAGAATTTAAGAGGAAGGAAGGAAGGAAGGAAGGAAGGAAGGAAGGAAGGAAGGAAGGAAATCAAAATATCAAAATTCAAAAACTCTCTGAAAAATTTTGCAGATATTAGCAATAGAAGTATGAGAATATTTAAAATACAAAGAAGCAATATTTCATGGAATTTCTTGTTGTGAACCTAATGTTTTTATTTGAAAATGGTAAGAGAAGGAGCTATTTGAGGTAGATCAAACTGAAAGAGGTGTGTTACCCCTGCAACCATCTACAGACTTGTAGGGAGAGACCAGCACCCCAGAGGATGGTCCATGCAGCCTCAAAATGTTCAAGATATATGGGAAACATGATGCAGATCCTTCAGGGAGGAATGTGGCTTAGGACATGCCACATCCTGTGTTGTGGCTGCTATCAAGGTTTGCCTTGGAGAGCACTCTGGGAAATATGAGCTATCAGCAAGGACCAAGTGAGTTAGGACTGCTAGGAGTCTGGACATCAAGATCAAGGCTGGAAGGTACTTTCACTTTACTGTTTCTTTGTAAGTGTTGCTGAAATTAGAAAGGCAGCAATTTTGAGAAGGTTGGAATCTTCTGTCCAAAAAAATTTGCAGTCATCTGTCAGAAATTATGTATTGATTCTGGTACCACCATCCTTGTGACAATCTTGAGGCCACTTTTCTGTTATCATTGTTCATTGATCTTTAAAACCTTTTCAAGATAAGAGCACGAACACTGACTCTGGCTGACTCTCCAGCTCTTAGAAGTCCCTCCAAAACAAGAGAGTCTCCACACAATACCGTAGGAAAGAAAGGAAACAAATGTGATATCTGAATATCCATTCAAAAGGATATTGGACTTCAGAAGGACCACACTGGAGAGGCTGGAAAGAAAAAGGGTTGTGAGACTTCACCTAGACTAAAATGCCAGAAAGTTTCCCACCACACAAGTGGATGAGACTAGATGAGAGACAAGAGCATCCCAGAATATTTGCAAAGCTTTTTATCTCTTGTCTTTAGATTAAATGTATACTCATAAAATATCCTTTGTTAAATTTTAATCCTAAATTGTCTGCTGTATTTCTCCAGAAGGTGCAAGACACAGTATCTGTCCCCTTGTAGATGACCTCTGTGGGATTCCACTTTGAGAAGCATTTCCAGAGAGTATATAGAAGGTCAGATTCTAACATTGTCCAGATAATGTTCATGAATGATACACTACTAGAGTGATGAATCATAATTAAAATTTTCCATAATTCATCTCTCACTTGTGTGAATTTTATTGGCACATTCTTGTGATGCCATGTAATTCCAGGGCTGAATTCACAGAAGATCTCTACAGTGGCTTGAATCAATGCTTTCAAAGGACACAATATATGAGGCATGAAACTACTTATGAAGTGTGAATGTAAGATGGAAAAAATTGTCCTGCCTTCCTCTGGGATCAGATTCTGTCAAGGCATTGGGGTCCTATCCAGAACAGAGTAACACTAATAATCATTTTAAACACTGAAATTACAGCAATTCAATAATCCAATCCTCATTGTTGATTCTGATTCAAAAACGTGAGCCAGAAACGTCAGAGTGAAAATGTGATTTTTCTAAAATATAATTGAAAAGTGGCATAATTTTCAATGGCAAGTCGGGTGAGAAATGAAGAGAACTCTCTCCCCCCTGATTTTTAGAAACCATGAGTGCAAAAGTCCCTAAGATCAGGGTGTGGTGTCAGCATTTTGGATGCACTTAGGAGCAAGTTAATTCAATTTGGCAGCAGCAGCAGGGGTGGCTGTGAAGATCCCAGTACCTGTGCAGAGCTTCTGTGCCAGTCCAGCACCTTTGGGCTGCAGAGACAGTTACTGATGGGGGTCAGTGCAGATCAGAGCAGATCAGCATGTTCCCATCCCAGGTGGTATAATGAGCCAGATCCAAAAATAATGTTAAATGCTTGATTGAGTTCAGCTTTTCCCTTAAGTGACACAAATCCTGAGGATAATTTAACTTGCATGCATGAGTCCAATTAGATTAAAGATGGTAGTGGTACTGCTAATCATCTTGCCAACAGCTATACCAATTGCCATTCAGGATGGCCCTTCTCTTCTTTAATAGCAGGATTATTAGGTTGTTTACTGTAGATTCCTTTCTCCCTCCATACACTTTAGACAGGAAGCAGATATTAATGTACTCCTATTAGAAATGTTGCATACATGTAAGACATCGATTCTTAGCTAGTGTAATCCTGAATATTTTTAGCCACTTCTGTAAATCTGAAGAATAAATTAATCTGAAAAGCTGGCTGAGTTGTTTGAATTTGCTGGGGCTGAGGCTGTGTACCTCTGGGTTTAGTATCCCATCACAAAAACCATTTGAGTTCCAGATTTTTTAAAAGTGTCTGTCACTTAGTAATGGACCAGATTTTTAAAAAGAACTCAAGTCCTCATGTAGGAGATGTTAATTTGCCTTTTGAATTATTTGACTCAAGAGATGAGTCTTCAATTCGCTGATTTTTCAGTGTTCCCTGCATTTTTTATAGATTCCATAGAGATGGAGTTCCACTACTGCTTTTCTTTCCATATTTTCTCACTTATGACTTCAATTCACAAATATATTCAAGGAGCATTTTCATTTCATTTCACATTTCCATTTGTTTCCATTTCCATTCCCATTTCCATTCCATTTAATTTTTTTTCTATAGATCACTTACATTTAATGTGATTATAGTAATAAAATAGCTTTGCCTGGGAAGTTTAAATTATACATGAAGCCCATGTAAGCTCAATCTCTTAAAAATACACATTTAAATAGAAGGAAATTGAATGTTGAATGCTAAGGATCAGTGATTTACAGTGAATTCTGGCTCCATGTGAAGTAAAATTGAACAGGTCATTTTCCATTCTCTTATTTTTGTTAAAAATGCAGCTTATAAAAATGATCATGTAGCTGCCTATTGGCAGGTAATGCCTTTTTCCTCAGTTGCACACTAAAAAGAATTTAAAAGACTGCTAAATTAAAGACTTTGATCCCTTAATTTTTATTGTTTTCCTCCTGATAGAGAAGAAGTATGTCTTTCCTTTGAATTTTTTTCTGTATTTAATCTGAAGAATTTTTGCTGTCTTGAGATCTCCTTATGGCAAATCCCAACCATTAATGTTTATCAAGAGTTTATCTTCATTTTCCTGGTGCATTTTATATAACTTTTTTTTCTATGATTGATAGATCCCTTACATAACAGAACAACATACTGCTTCAATAGTTTGTTTCAGGGATAAAAATCAAAGAGTTTTAAAATTCCCCTGAAAAAATTGGAGGTGGTTTTAATCAGCTACCATGTGAAGTTCTGTGCTTCTGCTGAGTAGCCAGTTTTTGAAAGATGCAGATTAAGCATCCTTAAAACAACTTCTCATTTACAGTGTTACATCTCTCACTGAATGCATCTGCTCTGCAGTGCCTCTGTGCACACACAGCCAGAAACAAAAATAAAAATAAAAGATTTGATAGAAGAGATAGAAGTTATTTGATCAGAGAAAGAAACTATAATGGAATCTAGGAGAGAGAGAAGGCAGTACTCAATGAGCTGGGTACATCCTGACTTTGTATTATCTGCTCAGGAGAAACAGAGACTATTTTAAATTAGAAAGATCTGAAAGATTTTGGTTGGTTTTTTTTTTTTTTTTTGTTTTGTTTTGTTTTGTTTTGTTTTGTGGGTTTTTTTGGTTTTTGTTTTGTTTTGTTTGTTTTTTGGTTTTGGTTTTGGTTTTGGTTTTTTTTTTTTTCGTTTTGTTTTGGGGGATTTTTTTTTTTTTTTTTTTGGGGGGTTTTTTGGGGGGTTTTTTTGGGTTTTTTTGTGTCCAGAACTGATCCAAGGGAACTATCTTCATTGGGGTTTTTTAAAGTATTCTGATTATGTTGTTGTGCTTAGCATTTCTTTTAGCCTTGACATGTCTTGCAAATAATTCATAGATTAAAGCTCTCAGTCTCTAAGGAGAAATACTACATCTAAAGGCAACATCTGCACTCGAAAGTACTGTTCACACATCTGCTGCTTAAGTGTGTTGTAAAAATCTGAGTTTTTATGTTTGCAAAATCTAAGAATATAAGGAAAAACATGTTTGGAAAGACAAGAACATACCAGCATACGTACATGAGACGGAATACATACACTGAAGATACATTTGAATATTAAACAAAATCAGAACTTTGAAAATTCCACTTTTATCTTTAAATTCTGGAAAACAAGAATAGCATTTAACATGTTTAAAACTGAGTACTTTTTTGTGTAGGTTGTCTTCCTCTCCATGCTGGGAGAGAGAAATGGCAGAGAGGGAGAGACTAATCTGTCATTCAGCCTGGGTCATCAGGTTAAAGCTGGACATCCTCACTCCTGCTTTGAAACCTCTTTCCCTCGATTTTCAGGTCTCTTTTATATCACAGGGCTCTCTGATCTCCACAGAAGATCTCACTTTGGCTTTCATGTACATAGGATACTTTTCAAAATGTGGCACATTACAGGATGGGGCAGAGGTTATCTGTAACACCACCTGAAAGTTTCTTTCCTCTGAATGAAGTCATGTTCCCAGTGAAGTTCCAGTGAGGAGATGAGTCCATTTTCCAAACAAATAGTCATTATCAACAATGGCCAAGGTGTTTAATATGTTTAATGTTGTTGGCTGACTTGCACTTGGCAAAGACATCTTGCAAAAAAGCACTAAATAGTAGGTGGAAATTCTGCATCAGTGAATATAAATGATTAAATGTTTACAGTCACAAATTAAATGGGTGATGAGTGAAATGAGAAGTCACAAAAAATAAGTCATAATACAAGAAAGTTATTTTCTTAGTTCTTGACTGGTAAACACAAACACTTCACAGGGGTTTCTTTTTCATATTAAACCCCAATAATATTGAAAAAAGTTTGCTTTTTTTTCCTCTCTTGTCCTTCTGCTTCCTTCATTTGAGGTTGACTTCTGCTATGTTAAAAATTCTTAAGCAAGACTAGCAGGTGTTTTCACTTGAGCTGTTACTTCAGAAGAAATATTGGTACAGTGTTTTCAAACTGTCATTAAAAAAATGTGGTTTGTCTCAGTTCTTCCCAAGCATTTAATAGACCATGTGTGATCATTTTCTTGTGGTATTCCTAACATTCTGTCTGCAGTCTGCACATTTGAGGCAGCTGTTTTCAACTTCTTTCTCTTTTAGAACATATTTTTGTATGGCTGGCAGAAGGAAAATGACAAAATTTGGCTCAGGCCTGCATGACAACAGCCTCTCCTGAGTTCATTCTCTTTTGGTACTTTATAGTATAAATTGTTCTCACCAGACCTTAGGCAGGCAGATTTGCTTATTCAATCTGGCTAATATCACTTTGTCAGACTAATGCAAGGTGTTTTACATCTGCTGCTATGTTGCTGATAACCACAATTTGCTGAAATAGTATCTGACCCAGAGATCCTGGAGTCCTAGACAGGACTGGGAGGTTGGGTAACCAAAATAAAGACCTACCTTTAAAAATGGTTTTGCTACTCTCGACAGCTTTGCAATGCTGTGGAAAGCCAATGGGAAATTTAATCACTTAATCAATGTGAGCTCCCATATTTAAAGTCAAGGAAGATACACTGTGCAACAGCACTGAAGAATGTAGAGTTCATAAATATTGTGTGCAACTCTGTAGGAATTCATCCTTGACTGTCTTTGGGTACTAAAGGATGAGGCTGCTTTTATTAAGGTACCCAGGAAGAACAAAAGGGGTTGAAAGAGTGAAGGGTGCTTATATTAACATTGTGCCCACATGCCTGGGGCTCTAGTCTATTATCCCGAGTTCTCCAACACTAATCAGAATGAATACTATCCCCTAAACAGCCGTCTTGGCTGTTGGATTTTCAGTGTAGGAAAGTACTGCATGCCCACAAGCAGTCACACATTCCCATGTGGACTGCAGAAGACACTACATCTAACAATTATTTTTCTGTTGCTTGCTTAAAATTTTCATAATCTGGGGCTTTTCATAATTAATAGTTAAACCAAGCCACTGGTGTAGAAATAGCTGTAATTGCTGAGAGAGCTAAGCAGAAGACTCTTCATTTAAATAAAATCTCATGTTCTTGAAAAGGTATTTCTTGATTTTTTAAGACAATCATCTGCATCTTCTAGTATCATAGAAGTCCCATTATTGCACAGCATTGGAGTCTAAGGTGATTTTTGCAGAGGTATTACAGAAAATATAGGTAAGTATTTAAGTCCAAATCTGCTGGGCTACACAGTTTACCCTAGCAAGACTCTACAGTATTCCCCTATGGATATTAAATTCATTAATGCCTCCCTAGTCCCTAGGGAATTATTTAAATGGCATAGATAAATGGATGTTTAAGAGCTGCTATTTATGGCAGTATAATGTGTAAATCAGCTTCTTTTCCAAACTGAGCACTTATGGCTATTTCAGATTGATCTCATCGCTGGTCTTGTTTGAGTATCTTAATTTTCTGCTTTTAATGCACTATAAGTTAATGTTAGTTGCTGTCTAAATGCAGCTAATGTCATAAATCCCCTTATCAAAGTGTTAACATTTATTCAGAATAGCCAACACATCTAAATATATACAGCTGTGAATGTAAAGAGATTACCTATAGAGTACTTGATTCATCTCTGCATGGATACAGTTTCCACTATCACCATCAAGAAGCTTATAGTGCCATTTATTACTGTAATGAGCATGCAGCTAGAAGGAAAGTGGGGGAAAAAAGCGTTTTCATGTACAAAAAATGAACGGCAATGTGATATCAGACTCTCACTCCTAAAAAATCCATCCAGATCCACAGCCCCAAGCTACTATCCCTCAGCTCTGAAAAGCTAAATTTTTTATTTATTATGAAAATTAAATACCTACTGTTTGATTACTGAATAACTCATCAGAAGCAATATCTTAACAAATATAGGTTATTATTAGGCAATAGATTATAACAGCCATGCTGGGCAAATTAAGATTGGTTATACATTCCATTATTTTTGCACTTAAGGTGTAAACAGCTTGTGATGACTCATGAAGGTGAAAATAATGAAGATTCTGCTGAATCACTAACATGTAAACTTCCAATTTTAACAGAAGTCAGCAATGCTAAAAGTCCAAAGATTTTTAACAGAAGTCTTGAATGCTCAGCCTATGGGTTGTCACTGAAATATGTGAGAAAACCAGCTACAATCTACAAAATATTTGGAAAAAAGGATAAAATGACTGTCACCTTAGTAGCTTAGTAGCATTCTCTTAAACATATGCAATGGCTTTAGTTTATTTCTGAAACAAATCCAGTGGAATCAGTATGGGTTCCCTTTCATTTCAGAAAAATGATGAGACAGAAACTTAGTGATGTCAAACAAATTTATACAGTGTTTTTAAGTGTCAATGTATAAACAAACTTAAAGGACTTAAACTTTACCAGGATTTGTTCCAACTGTCCCTAATAAATATGAACGGGCTTTGATATTGGCTTTGAGATCTTGTTGGAACTCATTACAAATATTATGTCAGGTTTACTTGCAATTGTAGTATTTCTCCAATAAGCATCTCCCAAACGGCACCCTGTTTCGGTCGGGTAAGCCAGGTGTCATCCTACTCCGTATCTGGACGTTATTTATATACACACATGTACAGGTTAGGGATTCTGGTTTTGGCTGTGACTGCCAGTTGTCCTGTAGCTCTACAGTAATTGCAGTAGTGGCACTGCTGGCAAAAGAAAAAAGCTTTGTGCTGAGTCTGCAAGGTCTCAGCACTGAGGCTTGCAATGCTTGCTCCACATGAGCTTGTCTTGGCCTGCCTGGAGCTGTGTTCATTCCTGTTTTAGCTATAACAGCAACTTTTCCAATGCCTATATCTAATCTCTTTTACTTTTCTTCGTATGGTGTAGCCATGTTATAATACGGGTAGGATAAAACAGTATAGTCTTCACAGAGTAAGAGATTTATGGGGCTGGTATAAAGATAAACTGTGGATAAAGAGAGTCATAGTATGGTAGGTGAGCCCTTGAGAAGTGGGAGCAGAGGACACGATGCACAGACAGGGTCACAAGCTGGCACTGGAGGCCTCTTGACTATCACATCTCACCAGTGCTGAGGACAGGGTTAGGAGCAAGAGAATAAAGACTGAATATGAGCAGCTACCTGAAAACCACCATACATGGTATAATTAAAGCAATGTGAACTCACAAAACAATGAAGAGAAGAAAGCAAATTGTAAAAAACATATGAGCAAAGTTAATAATTACCCAAGGTGGGTCATCTACCAAGGGACAGGACACCATCAACATCAACAGCACGTGGCAAAGGACATAGGATGCTGATGACCAGTTGTACACTCCATTACCACCATCAAATGGATGTTGTCAACATTAGAACTCTAAGAGGCAATTAAAGGGCTTGGATAAATATTACCAGGGTTGGCCTGAGATAAAAAGGAAGTTGGAGTATAGAGAGAACGCAGATCAAGCCACTATGGTTAATAGCTACGTTCCACTTTATTCAGCTAAGATGGCTACATTTATACAGTTCCATATAGTTTACAAATCACAGCAGCTCTCTATTGGTATACAGCAGAGAGAAGGACGACATCATACTTTGTTTTACTAACTCTTAAGGTGGCTATCACGTGCCCACTAACAAATCCATTCAGTGACCTTCACAACCCTATTATCTTTTCCCGACACCTTAACTGCTAATTTCTAACTGCGCCACACTTGGCTAAGAATTTCTAGCTGCGTCACAGGCTTCAAGGCCTTACAGGCCTTCATCTGAGGCCCAGGCTAGGTGATTCACTCACAGTCCAAATATTCACTATCTTCAAAAACTCTGCTACAGATAAAATTAAAAAAAAAGGCATAGACATCAGGAAAAAATTATGTGCACATTTGTATATGAATTTTAATTTATTTTGGAACTTATTTTCTGTTAACAGTATTTATTTTTTCATTAAAATATATCATCTCTAATGATATCTTGCTGATTATATTGTTAAGATTACATCTATACAAACCATAAACTCATAGCTTTATGAGTTTATTCATAGCTTTATGAGCTTTATTCAGTGTATTTTCTGTTTGTCATTAATAATCCCACAATCTGACTTATAAAACAGCTAGAGGAATTGATATATGATTTGATGTGACTCTGCATACTGAGCTGTCAAAATCTGAACAGGTTAACTTAGATGTTCTTGAGTAGTCAAATGGAAAATTAGGGTACATCCTAAGTATATTGAATTGTGACTGGCCACCAGGGGTACAGATCTATCTTTGCAAAGCAGGAGTTTATTCTTGGTTCACTTAACCAAGTTACAATTTCAGTGTGTATGTTGGCAGATTTGACTTTCATGGTGAATGAATCTTGCTTACTGTAAAATACTGAGCCATTGTTTGTAGGACATGAAAACCTTGACAGCTTTCTAAAATCAGTCTGCTGTTCCAGTAAAGGTATTCACCATATGGGTAATAGGCTTCCTAACTTGGGGGTTTAGGATCTAAAGTCAGAAAAATTAATTCTGGAAAGCCAGAAGACTGCAACACAAATATCAGTGAAGTTGGGTGCCTTCCAAGTGATGGCATCATAAATTTAGTGTGTTGGTTGGTGGAGAAGGCAGAAATTCCTTGATGCTGGGGATGTGAGTCTGATGCCACAGATGGAGGGTCTGAACAACCTGGAGGCACCACAATGATTCTGAAGATATAAAATCTTCCTAGGAATTCAAATCAGACTGAGTGTTGTACCCACAGGGCGTGGGGATAGTGATAGCCTGGATAGAGAGAGCTCATGTGGTTCAGAGCACAGTCCTTCCTCAGGCAGGATCAGGAGCAGAAAGAGGCACTGACTTGGAATTGACCAGATCAGTTCAGTGCAGACAACAGATGTACTAAAATGACTGGGAAATATCTTGAATTGGTGGATTAATTTTTACATGGATTATTCAGGGAATAATGTACACTTTTTTTCTGTACCAATGCTGTTCCTTGGTCTAGTTTTTGGTTGGGTTTTGGGTCTTTTTAAAAAAAATGGAAGTTCCATACAGTATTTCCTCCGTAGTTAATTGCTCAATATAAGCTTAATTTTGTACATTAATTTTCTAATACTTTGTGAATTGACTAAGAAAAGTGAAATTCTGAGTAAATTTCTTATTCAACAAGAATGTAGTATTTACTTTTCAATATCATTTATTGATTAAAAAGGTATTATTACTGTGTTCCTGTGGCTGCTTATCAATTTTGTTCCTTTAAATCCATGATTCAATTACTTTTATTTTAGAATAATTTTTATTTAATTCTTTTTTTTTCTTTTTTTTGCATAGAGTAATGTGTGCATTATTAAAACCGTTGGATACCCAAGACTGAACTCATTCTCCTTATTGCACAATAATCTATTAATAACTCTACTAGAAAGAGAAAGTGAATCTCAAGTGAACCTACTCCTTTTATTCACGTGTTAAATAAGATCTTGCTGAAGCCTCAAATTCATGTCCATCAAGCTAACTAGAAACAGCTGAAGTGTGTGACTACAAAAAATGAAGATTCATATCACAAGAGCAGATTTACACAAATTTCATAGAATAGCAATAAAAGTAAGATTTATTCTCATTTTTAAAGATATGTAAGTATCCTCATAACAAAAACAAGATTAAGCAATAGTAATAATTATATGCCCACCTCCTGGTGGATTTTTGGTCATGATGGGAGCCTGGGGGCCAGATTTAGTAAGAGATTTAAGTAGCTAAGGAGCAATTAGGTAATTAGATTTGTCAAAGGTGCCCCAGTACCAACAAATGCACAGGCAAAGAATAAAATTACTGGTACATTAGTGATTAAGGTCTGTGCCATTTGTAGCCCATACTTTTCAGCCATTAGGCAACTCTCTTAAGAGCTTAAGTCTCTCAGCTTATTTATCAGTAAAGCACCTTGTGTGGTTAAATACCTACTCACACATAATTAAATATCATTTTGACCGAGGACAGGGACTACAGATATATTCTTAAGATAACACAGTTCTCTCACAGTTGGCAGAGACATGGTTATCTCTCTGCTGGAATGAATGTCTTCAAGAATGCTAATCTAAGTAACTCTTACGTGCAGGTAACCCACACATGTACATAAGCATTTGTATGGATCAGGCTGTGAGTGGCCCTGCCACTGTTCCCTGTAGTCCAGGTGGTGGGAACCACCATCAGAAAAGAGCAACACAGTTAGGGTGTGCATGCTGACACTTTTCAGTTAGAGGTTGTACTTAACATTTTATTCTGGCAAACCACAGGATGAATCTCTATCAGAGGGATTGAAGGAAATAGGAGAGACATTTAATCCATACAGTAACTTTATTGTGATATATGTAGTTGAGCTTAGCTGAGACCTATTGTATTGACATTTTTTGATCACAATTCAGTTTTCATGGCACCAGGCCCATTGGCAACAGGTGGAGTACACCTGTCTCCAAGGGGAAAAATATCTTTGCTAAGGGGCTGGCTCTTCTCCCAAGAAACAAGTTGCCTCAATTGCACCAGAGGAGGTTTATATTAGACATTAGGAAAAATTTCTTCACAGGAAGGGTTGTCAGGCACTGGAAAAGGCTGCCCAGGGAAGTGGTTGTTATCATTCCTGGAGTTACTTAGAAGACATGCAGATAGTACACTGGGTGACATGGTTTAATGGTGGACTTGGCAGGGTTAAGGGTTGGACTTGGTGATCTCAAAGGCCTTTTCCAACCTAAATGATTCTATGACTTATGATTCTGTGAAAATACTCATAGAACTTTATAGTTAATATACAAGAACCATGCTATTAGTTTTCTACCTAATTTTTAACCTAGAAAACCAAAATTGATACACAAAGCATGTGTTGAACATGTTTAGATGATTTGGGTTCAAATTAGCTTAGCAGAACTTTTCCATCATTGTGATTGTTCAGGGTATTTATTTTTGCCATTCCTTAAGTCACATGAAATGACTTTTGGCATTAAAGTGCACCTAAACATCCAAGCCAAGTATAGAAGAGCATGGTGAAGTCCAAATTCTGCACACTCCAAAGTGAACTGATTGAAGGCTCAGAAAATATACACCTGAATGCTGAAAGCAGAACCAAGTTACGGGGTGCAAATATTATGTCATCCCATTTCCAATACCTTAATCCATTTACTCCTTTAGTTTCCATTATTGATCCTGTCATATAGAGAAATGATCAAATCTACTTCCAATTTTCTTTGATCTCATTGAGATACTCTCAGGAACATTTAGTATCATTTAATAATACCTTCCTTAATTTAATTTCTTCAAACATATACAAAATTTCATACCTACAAAGTAAGAGCAATGTCAAGTTTTGGACAATATCAGGCTGAATGACATGGATCCTAACCCTGGGTAGGTGGAAAAGAAAATTTTGCTTGTAATAAATTCTGCTGATTAATACTTACTTTATTTAGGCAGCAGCTTTTCCTTCTGAAGGAGGGACAAGTGCACATAAGTTTCTTGGATTTTTGCTAGTTTGAAGAAATTCTGTTTATATATTAGACTTTTTAACCTAGTAACTATTGAAATAGTGAAGAAACCAGTGAAAATGCAACAGACTACTGCACTGTGTGCTTTGATGGTGAATAAAGTAAAATGACTTTACTTTGAGGGAGTACTTTTCAATTTGTGAGCAGAGAAAATAAATCTCACAGTGTGCAACAATATAACCATTTGCCAGGTTTGCATGGTTTAGAGTAGTTAGGAAAAGTAACTGATAAAACATTATAAGGCAATTTCAACTAATGTGTCCAAGGAAATGCAAATAAAATGTGAAATTACTGGAATATGGTACTCACCACATACAAAATCTAATTTTAACTTCCACAAAAGCTAGTGGGTGATTAATGTCACTAGGTTGTAGATTTTTCTAGGGGGAAAATTGCAACATACTTAAGTAACTTGGTAATGACAAGTGGTGACAATGCTTTGGAGAATCTGGACATATTCCTTTTTCACATTATCATTTTGCTATCTTAAACTATCATTTTGCACAATCTTAAACTTCAAACCCAAACCAATGTGGGTTTAGAACTATCATTATGAGACAGAAGAGTAATTCATAAAAATGGGCTTCCCATGATATGAGAAGCATGGAGGCAGAGGAAGGAAAATTAAAGACTTTTTGGCAAGGTACTGCTAGAAAACCAGTTATTAGTGTCATAACCTACTTTCATTAAAAAAGAAACCAACTAGCCTTTTTCTTAAAAATTAAGATTCATGTGGATTTGGTTTTGTGGAGGTTTTTATCACATATCATAATATCTAACATGGAAATGAGCTGACTCCTAAAATAGGATATTAATTTTTCAAGTATTTCAACAGGTGTCTTGCAACCAACTAGTAAGGTGGAGACTGAGCATTTTTGTACCTTTTAAAAGCATTCTGAACAGCATCCAAGAAGATAAACAAATCTTAAAGTCACCAAGAAGCTTATTATGTGTAATCTTAGTAAACTCATCCAGAAAGTTCTTCTAATGAGTGCCTCTTAGCTGAATTATCTGCAGAAAGATGTTTACTTAGCAGATAAAAAATTGCTAGACCTAATGAGCAGAAGGCAAGCTTAGAAAAATGGCATTTAAATAATGCATTTAGAAATATCCTTACATATTTTAAGTTAGGCATCTGAAGTGCACCTCTACCTGGAAAAATCACGGTAGAAATTAATTTGTGAACAATTCTCAGTCTCAATCAAAAAATGTAGTCTGAAAGGAATCTCTAACTCCTACTCAGAGTGAAGATAATTCCAAAACAAGAGATGTTTGTTCATGGCCTTGTTCAGCTTAGTTTTGAAAACCTCCAAGGGTGGAGAATCCAATCTCTGTGAGAAACCTGTTGCATTGCTTAATGAAACTGACTTTCTTCCCTTGCTTGTCACCTTTGGCTGCTGCTTGCCCTATTGCTCTGCACCCTGGAGATGAGTTTCCCTCTGCTTCTGCTGTAATTTCCCACCAGAACTTGGAAGGCTGCATTGAGATTCCCCGTCCTCCCCCTGCATCTCCTCACAAGTTACCTGATGACCTCACTTTCATAGCCCAACCACAAAAGCTGATAACCTCTGCCACCAAAAGGGTATTCTGCCAAACACATGGCACAACAGGCACTGGAGATGGTAATTACAGGATTCCAGCAGACCTGAATTTAAAGAATTGACCCGAATTAATTGCAATGGCATAAATTTAAAATCTTCTAGTATTTAGCTGGAAAAGAACAGAATAATATTTTTTCCTGCAACTATCCCACAGATTTTGCCTATCTAGAGTTCTTCTCATGTGGTCACAGGGAGTATCTGTGTTATTTCTTGTGGAATTAAAAGTTAAAGATTCAAAGGGTCCTCCTCACCTCATCAAGTCAAATCGTCTTTCAGGGTTATAATCCCAGAAACATATTTAGAAGTTTCTTGTAAAATCTAGCTCAGGCTTATGTTTCTGGTGCTTGCAGTAAGAAGTGGTTCTACTGATGGTTAGAAAAACTATTCTAATTCTCAGACTAGATATATTCAGCTCAAGTTTATAACCATTCGTAGCTGTGCCAGTGTTGCCTTTTAAATGTAATAGCTCTTTATCCTCCCCAGTAATAACAGTCCTTGTGTATTTATAGATACATCCCTTCTTAGCCTTTCATTTCCTGGTTTCAAAAACTGAAAATCACAGAGTGCAGCAGGGAGCCTTTTCTAAAATGTTGTAGAATTGTATTAACCCGTCTCATGACTCCATCTGTTTAATGGTTACCCCAGTGTCTCTCACCACCTGCACTGCTTCCTTTTACCTCATTCATTAAACACCTGACCTTGCTGCTTGTTCTTTTGCAATGCTGAGAGGTTTGATTTTGCCTCACATATGTTCTAAAAAGGCTGTGACCACTGGGCCACTAACACAGGCAGTTTTATTTCACCCTCCTATTCTCTTGGAAACTCCAAGTTACTTAAGTTTTGGGTGGTTTTTTTTTTTCCTCTTGTCAGCTGCAAATAAAATAGATCTATGTGATAGATGAACAATAGAACAAAAGTGAGATGATCAAATGTGTTTCTATTGTTCCTGTGATGTAGGTGATAACTGTGAATCTTCCTGTCAGAGCTGTCATGAATTAGTTGAGTGAAATTCTCAGGAACAATTCTTGTACTGGAATTTGAGATGGAGAAGCAATTTCTTCCCCATAAAGTTACTGATCCTGATTTTAAAAGCAGTTTTTAAAGTTTTAAACATTGTGAACCATTTCTCTTAGTAGAAAAACCCGAAAGGGTGGATATGCAAGTGAGAGTCACAACATCACTAGAATAAATTTCACATTATGGTGTGAAATCTATGGAATGGTTGTACAGAGATGTTCAGCATGGGTTACAGAAAATTAATGATGATTCCACAGCGTGGATGCATGAAGAAATCCCACCATCAAAAGCTATGAGATGAAGAGAATGTCAGAAAAGGACCAAATTAGATATTCCTTACTAATTACTCAGTATTAATCTTTCAAACTACTTGAAAAACTGTTCTGTATGAAAAACTGTGAAGAATGACCAATTTCTAGGAAAGCAGTTTGCATTAAGATACTGAAAGTGTGATTCTCCTGCTACTTTCTGCCTTTTTTTTTTTTTTTGGTGCAGTGCTGACAGGATATGTATATTTTCCATTCCACACAACTTTAAAAAAAATATATGTATAATGAGGGTGAAGACAGCACCAAGCTTGATGGGAGAACACACTCATTACTGTATAAATAAATTTTATGAATATATTTTCAAATGAATTATCTACCTCTTAATTTCAATATTTCTACTGGTATCAAGAATAGGGATATAAAGCAAGTTTCACTTTCAATGGTGGAAAAGTTGTGTGTTAATATTAATAGACATCTGATGAAGTACCAGTATTAAGTGTGAAGGATTAGGTTTTTTAAAATGTAGTTTTAAAACATTAGTAGTTTTTAAAACATTAATTGAGGGTGTGTGTGTGTAATTTTTTCCGCACTTTTATTTTAATCTGGGTTTTCACAGTTTTAAAAATGGATTTTATTTATTTCTACTAAGCGTTAGCAGGTAATTCAAGGATACATTAATTAATCTCATCCTACAATGTGTAGTCATGCCTGTTAGCAAGAGAAAAAAGTGTCGTGGGTGTTTTTTAATATGCAAATGCCATGACTCCTCTGAAATTCATTTGTAAATGAACAGTTCTCATTCAGACAAAATGCTTAAGGCTAAATTAAGTATCAAGGACAAGGGATATCCTTACCTGACAAAGTCATGCACTCACTTAGAAATATAAATAGATCCAAATAGTCATCCATTGGATGTAGACTTAGATCTACATCATGTTTTCCTACTTATATATTGCATCTTGTACATCTTGATGCACTTGCAGCTAAACCATACTGGCTGGATATGAAGAACAGGGGCAACATTTAATTTGAAAAGGAGATTGTGGCTCCAATTTTGACCAACTGAAGTATTGGACATTTAAACATATATTTACACTTTCAAAGTCCTGCATGGAGTTTTACTAACAAATCTCATCCTCCCATAAAAACAGAAGCTGGGGCTACATGTTTGCATAATAAACTATCTAACCCCCAGAGGAGCACACCTCTCAGGCTGATGACAGATTAAAAGCAAAAGAAACTAGCTTTTAAGATTATGGTTTTTAACACAAAGAAAACACATGCAATATATGACACCTGGGACATGGAGACTTACTATTCTGAAGCCCATGCTATGCACACTGCTTTTGTGATCATTTTGACATAAACATTAGGAGAGGCAAGACTAGGATTTTGTAGGGATATGACAAAAACCCTGTGCAAGCTCATACTATTCTACCATAATACAGCTTGTTTTTCTCCAAAGCTAGGTGCCAAAATAAAACCCTGCTAAGCTTTAGACTTCAGGGGTAACAGACATCTTTCCTTCACCCTGTCAAGTTTTCACTATAAGTTTCCTTCCTGCTATTGAATCACACCTGCTTGTAGCAACAAAACACATGGAGTGCTCAACAGGTCACTAGAATAAACTAATGAACAGTGGTTTGTCTGAAGCACAACAAAGGCAGCAAACTAAAACCACCAGAGGTACAAGTAGACTTTCAATTGAGCTGACAAGATTTATTGCTTCCTTTTCCCAGATATTTGATTTAATCTCCACTGGTAGATCTTACACAAATAATAATCCGGCTGACACTGATTCTTGCCCTGAAGCAGTGAAAATGAAAGGTGTGAACCTAAATCCATAATTGCTTAGGTTCTTCCTTTGCATTTTCATTGTACCAATTCAACTATTACATCACTACATTTTTATTTCTGAACGTGGATATAAACACACTGCTCCTCACCTCAAAATGCATAGTTTTACGATCAAAAATTATATACAGAACTATTACCATTGTAAAAATAAGACTCCTACTTTTGAAGCATAGATTTCTCTAAGAAATAAGTTTTACAACATTTCTGCTCTATACGTTAATATCCCACAAAAATGCAACCTATGTCCTCTAGCTGAATATACTAGCCATCAGGCTGCAGAGACATTATGGTTTGCCTTGTTTCCCCTTCCTCTGTTCCTTTGAATTTTGAATTATCCTCTTTTCTCAGGAAAGCACAATTTTAAGAGAAGCCAGTCACTTAGCTGCAGGGCATTCTTTCACCTGATCTGAGTCGTGGGTTTAGCCATGCTTTAATGGCTGATACCATAAAAGAGGTCTTTTCCTCTGCAGGTAATCATCCAATCTGTTATGTCATGCTGTAGGAAGACAGGCAGCCACCTTCATACAGATTTCAAGGAAAACATATTGGCTCCATTCTTCAAAAAGAATGGCTCACGATTACAGCTTTAGCATAAAACTGTAGGCTGGGGGTCCCAAAAAGGTAGAGACACATCCTGATAGTTCTGGATCAAGCAACCCAACTCCACACAGATGGGATTTCAAAATAGAGCCTTTCCTCCTCTTGCTCTTCAGTACAGGGTCCATTCTTGCTGAATAGCTCCTTTCTGAAGTGCCTGGTGTTCCCAGGCCCTGAGATGCATCCTAAGGCTGAATAAAAACTATAAAAAGTGGGTTTACTTTTTTAACTTTCCCTTTAGGTTACAGAAACAATCTTTCCAGTAGAAGGGCTTGGGATAACAATGCAGGCCCCAAAACCTCTGTGTGATGAGCATAGTGGTAGAGCACTAAGGGTGATGGAAATGAAATACTCTTTTTTGTTTATTAGGATGAGTACATTGGTTGCAAATGCAATTAATACTGGATTAGTCAGCTTATACTCTTAGACCAGTTTTGTGTTGCTTTACATTATGTTATCTCTGAAATTTTCATCACTCCTGAGGAGCTGTAAGTAGCATTTCTCTTCAGTTCCAACCTTAAGGATGATTCTGAAAAATCTAAATTAATTTTCATGCTACCACATATTTATAAGAAAACTAATTTCATTAGTTTCTTACAATATTACAATATTCTTTCAAAAAGTCTTAATTTTATCTTACTACATTATTGTTCCTTTTTTCCTGAACTTCAGTCACAGACTTAAATATTATCAGCCTATTTCAATCTTGTACACTTTACAGAATATACAGCAGAAGTCCCTGGAAGAAAATACCTAGGAAACAATATATCAGATATTTCAGGTTCAAATGGCAACTAATACCTTATAGTTTAGGTAATATTTTTTTTAAGGCCTTTTTCATAAAGGGAGGATATCATTCACTGATCATCATAGTACGTCTGGAGAAAAGGACATAGCAATTCATCACAGACTGCCAAAAGCAGAAAGTATATTTTAGACAGTAAAACAGCTGCATTAATGTCTATAGGGAGACGGATAAGAAAGTGTTTCCAAAGAAGTGATTTATAGAGATTGTGTTAGCTAAATGTTCAGGTCTGATCAAAATTAGTCTTGCACTTTCTGCCGGACACAGTATTTTGTTCTGTCTACTATGATTTTTCCACAGGTGCTCCATATATTTGTGGTGGATGCTAGCCCATAAAATACAATACTGGTTAGTGGCAGTAAGAGAGGCAGTCCAGGGTCTCCTGAGTCAACAGTGGGAGACTGGGCTCAGCCTAGCATGCTGTATTCCTTTTCTTAGGAGTATGTGCTCTGAATAGCTAAAGCCAAGAAATTTCAGGGTAAAACGTGTAGGCCATAGAAAGATAGCCTTACCATATTGAAACTTATAAAGCAATGTTAATCTATTTTCTAGGTTGTTTGATAGTTATTACTAAGTTGTTACTGGTATTCTAAAATATGCAGCTTTTGGTTTAGGGGGATCAGGGCTGGGGGAGAGCGGGGTGAGGGGGGTGTTTTTTGACCATAAATAACATAAACATTTTGTGTTTGTGGCTCACAGCAGTCTAAGTGGCTTGCAACTCAAAGACATTAAATTAATTTTTCAGCTTTCTGTGTCCAGCCAACTGAGAAAATGATGCTCTAGAGCCCTTCAGTTCCTGTCTAGTCTGAAAACACTACATACAGGGAATAAGAAATTAATTCCACTCCAGAAAACCCCTGGTCTGGCTGTTTTCTATTTCCTGCCAATAGAATCTATATTTAAAATAAAACAACACCCTTAGTAAATGAAAGGCATACATACAATAACAATAACTTAGATATTCAGCAAAAATCCTGAAATAAAATATACTGGATGAGCGCACATAAATACTTCTCATAAATAGAGGATATAATTCTGCTACTGTTATATAATTTATGTATTAATAATGGTAATGAAAAGATGGAAGTAAGCGAAAGCATATTGGAAGACACTCTAATAAATGCATGTAGCTTTGCTTGGCAGACTTACAAAGGGTTGTACTGACTTTGCAATAGTTATATGCATAAGCTCTTCAGGGACCTTGATCCTGAATTGCTCCACACCAACATAAATATTATTACAGACATGAGCTGTCACAGTGGAGCTGTCTACAAGAAAAGTCAAATAGGGATACACAACTTATTTCTCAACTTTCTTGAAATTTATTTGCAATTTCTGTGAGCAGCAAAGGTAGACTAGGTATTCATTATCACAGGGAAGTATAGAGCAATTGATCATAAAAGATCAAATGATCTAATAGTAAAATATACTTTGTAGTAGCTTTATTCATGTTTTCTTTTTCTAGAACTAAAGAGCAGCTATTCCAATTAATGTGATTTTTTTCTCCCCTTCTGTTGCTACAGCTTTTGATTTTTTCTGGAAACAGAGAGATACATATTATATGAAGTGTAATCAACAGCTGAATTGAGGTCAGAAAACATTGCAAATATTTCAGTTCCATGAGAAAAAGACAGGTGATTACATAGCCATAAATGCCATGAATTCCATTGCTACTGAATAAAACCAGTACCATTATGTACTTTTTTATATGCTGTGTGGCCTTGAGTCTGAAAAATGAGACATCCCTCTTTCTCCATCTTTCAAATGAGCAAAAACTGGTCTCCTATACCTTACAGGAAGTCTTCCAGGAGTTTAACTTCCCAAGTGAGGAAAAAAGTTGTAAAATAAAGAATTTGGTCTACTTAAAGGAAACTGCTTCTATGTATAGACAGAAAACAGGTGACTGGAGTATGGATTTTGAAGCTAAAAGGATCATTTTGGCTTTCTGTATACCACGGGTACTTTTTTTTCTTGTTTATAATAATTTCTTATTTATTGGGTGTATTTTGTTGTTGTTGTTGAAAAAAATGTTATTTTTCTTCACTGGTTGCTTTAATATTTGTTCATTTGCTCTCCTGAAAGTATCTGTCATATTTTTTCGTTGAATTTACCAGGTTCAGTGTACTTGAGACCTGGAGTTATGTGAGGCTAAAGAGGTTACTTTATCCTCTTGATGGCAATTGCCTTTCTTAACACAGAATTTCAGATAAAGGCAGAATACAAAAAAATTCAGTGCCACATCTTTTCCTGAATTATGACAAAACTATTTTCTAGCGGAGACTTCTGATCTCTGACAAATTCTGTTAGAAATATTACAATTTGATTCTTGTTTTTATTAACAATTTCTTCCCAATATCTGTAAGTTACCTGTTTGTTTTTTTTAATTAAATATGCAGAATTTTTAATTGTGATATATGTTGTCACATATAAAGTCTCCAGTACATTGTATCTACACAGTTACCTTTATTAACCTGTTTTTCTGTCTCTTTAGAGAATTAGGTTTCTTTGTAAAAAATATGATCTAAATTGACATTAATCACACCCTTCACCTTTAATTCATTATTAAATGAATCCTCTACCAGATCTTCTGTTTATTTTGTCTGTGACAAATTTCACTTGACTGACCCATAGGATCATCCTATTGCCCAATGGTAAACAAAGCAATGCTCTAATCTCAGCATTTACACTACCTAAAAAACAAAACAAAAACCCCAAGCCAAAACAAAAAACCCAGCTGAACAGCTGTGTGGATTCAGCAATTTTACAATTTATTGGTATTAATGCAGTTTAGCATACTCCCTAATTGCCAATCACAGAAAGGCTTCAGGAGGTACTCCTTCCAGGAACAGCTTAAATTTCATTAGTATTTTCAAGGAAAAGTATCTAGAGTTTATTCATTTTTAACCACCAATCCATTAACAAATAATAAATTGACAAATCAATGAAAGCTTCTTGCAACAACAATGGAATTTCCTGTTTGTTTCATATTCTTGGCAATACAGGCAGTATAATCCCAGTTGTCTGGAGCATGAAAAGTTTGATCTTTGCAAGTTTCCCCATTAGGAGTCTGAGAGCCGTGATTGTGGAGTGGTGACATTTATAACTCTGTGTACCTGGCTATTGATTATTCTTGTATTTATGAGTTCATACAGGAACAGATGTTAGTTGACATTTTTTGTTTAATCTTACAGGCATGCTGAAACTGCCCTTGGAGATTTGGGTGAATATGGAGAGGCATATTATTATCAAAAACTGAAACCATATGGAAACAAGACAGGGAGATTTTTACTCTCAGAAAAGTATAGAAGAATCTAGGGCAATTTTTGATCAATCCGAGCTCATCACTACAAGAGCTTTTAGGAAATTTGTTCTATTGTGCAAAGCCAAGGGCATACTTCACTTGGCATCTAACTGCAGGTCTAGTTCATCTAGCTCATGAAATAAAAGTTAAAAAAATTATCTCTATTTTTTCACACAAATATATTGCTATTTTTTCACATACACACTGAGAAAGACACGAATTCTCCATCTAGATTGTTTCCCAGAGCCTCCCATCAGAATGCCAAGTCATAAAACCTACATATCTTCTGAATGGATTTGAGGTTTTTAATAAATTATTATTCTAAACATTCATTTTTATATGCCACTGGTTATTTTTGTAGTTACTGGGTGATTCATGGGCTGTTTGGAAGAACACATACATGCACATCAATATTTATAACTATATAAGTTTTGTTAAGCAAGGTTGTTGATATTTAATCAAGAAATTAATCAAGAAAATTAAATGCTTTGTGCTGACTTTTGAGTTTTACTGTTTGTTTAAGGTACAATCAAGGCCTGAGTGGGGTTTAAGATGGGGGCTGTGATCACTCAAAACTGAGTTCCTTGCCATTTGGTGGTAGCCTCTGTGTGTATATTAGCTAATTGCAAGCTCTAACCATGAAATTCCAGGAGTCTGTGGTGTTTAACCTGCGGTGTTGGAGGAAGAGGCATATGGTTCCTGAGACCAGGATTCAAAGAGTTACGCTTTTTTCCTGACCATGTTTGAAGACAGAGGAAAGTTAAGGTCTCAAACAGCACAGACATTATCCCGTAATAAGTTTCTGGGTGTCTGCTCATGCAAGTACTGTCATTTAAGTCCACAGCATTTCTAGGTACCCTGATGCTTCAAAGCCCTCCCTGTTTACCACATTTTGGAGCAACACGGGCTTCATGTCTGCTTGATGACCACACTGAGTTTTTAGGAAATGCTTTCAACATTGTTCCTCAACATGGGTAATAAACTTACATATATATTTTCAGCATCTTACAGTTCTTGATGTTTGCAGAGCCATTCATTCACACATGATTTGTAGCTGCATGAAGCTGTGAGACAGTGACAGGTCTGTATAAAGAAACACAGGCTTTCACCACAGATTGCTTGATTTCAGAGAACAAAATTAGCAGGAAGCAGCACACACACCAAGTTTAGCAACCAAGTTCTTGATTCACTGGGCAAACTCCATCTTAACATCAAGACAATGCCCAGACAAGCAGATCTACAAGGCAGGTGAGTTTGCAAAGAAAAATTCTCAGGATTCCTGGATTTTTGAAGCAGTTAGAGGGAAGAAAATTATCCATCTTGCTGCTTCCATGCCTACCTCTTCCTACTTGTGTGTTTACCTGTGCGCCAAATGATTTCATATTGCTAGCTTTTGTTAGTTTTAAAAAAATGTATTAAAAAAAATATTCACATTCTGTGCATAAGGTCTCTTGACCTGAATATTCAGACTGCTGTCTCCTTTTTGGGATGCACCATTGTGCAAGCTAACATACAAGCACAGCCTTCTGGCATGATGATACTAACACCTGTCTGTCTTACTTAGTAAAAAAAGCAGAAGAAAATTTTAAAAAATAATTATACTAAATATCAATTGGTAAACTCTTAAGGAGCTTGTGGGTAAAGCAAAGAAACATTTCACTCCAGCATATCTCTGCCTTCTTACAAATAGAAGTGATAGACTGAAGGGCAGTATTTTGGAGATGTGACCAATCTTTCTACTCTGTTTGTAATGCTAAAGATTTCACTCTGTGCAGCTCTGGGTTTGACCAAGTCATAGTTGTATTTCTTAAGGGAAAGGTACTTTTCCTAATTATACATTGTAACATTTATATTTTCCTTTAGTTGGAAAAAAAGCTGTTCAATATAAAAACCATTTTTTTTTCTTTCTTAAAGGAGAAAAGCAGTTTATAAGCCCTGATTTTTCTGTATCTGGTGCTTTACTCTGTTTGTCCTTTCGTTAGCTCACAGGCAATTAATTCTCCAAGACCACAGGTTTTTTAGACCCAAACACGGAGCAACTCCAACCACAATTTTTACTTTAATGTTTGAACTCTTACTGAACTTGACAAGTTTGCCAGAACACGGCCACAACCAACCGGAGCAAATTTAGCAAGAGTTAAAATTATCTATATCCATTACATCTGAGTGAAAGGCAAAATTCCACTGGTATGCAGTACTTGGAAATACTGCCAATCAGCTAAGGGCATTTTTTTCAGATCTGCTTGCAACATAGCAAGGAGTTTCTTATTAATCAGAAAGCAAGACCCAACACCTATAACAGTTTTGATCTGTGGAGGGTTTCCAGGACTCCTTGCTCTGTGTTCTCCATGAAGGTAACATGTTTATAACAGTAGTAATCACTTTTTTTGCCAGGTACAAAGCTAATTTTCATTGCAGGAGTGCAGATTCTTATGTTAAACACAGCTTGTTCCTGGGAAAGCAGCCTCAGTAATGATGGCATGCAATCATCCTTCTGGAAATAATATTTTGAGTCATGGCTGATGTTAAACTAAGTAAAATGGACAGACAAACCTTCATCTCACTTAATGTTCTTGTCTTAAATATGTCTGCATTATCCGGAGATTTAAACAATATGAAATTTGGACTAGGAAAATGTCAATGCCTTATGACTAAACAGAAGTATTTTTATCTGAATTAGAAAAAGGAAAAGGAAGAAAAGAGGAGGCTAGTTGAGACTTCCACTTTAATTAGATGGAGAAAGTCCATCTACTCACCTGTATTTCAGGAAATACCCATGGAGTGCTAGAAAGGAGAAAGCAAAATAAAGGAGTCTTCCTGACAGTCTGATACAAAGCTTTAAGAAACGTGGGCTGAATTACAAAGATCGTTTGTGAAGTGTGAAGTCATTCTTCACCACTGGTACAAAAGCATCATTAGGAATAACATACAAATTCAGGTCTTTTTTATGTTTCATAGAGTTCGATCAACTCCTACATAAGATAGAGGCAGAAATTAGAAACCAGTGGTGTGTGTGTGCTCCCTCACTGCCCCAAAATAAATGTCTATCACTAAATGCTCTCAGATGACATTGGCTCTTTCCTGGATCCCTGGCTCCAAAGTCTTGCTGTTAATTCTGCATGATACCTCATGCACCAACTGAATATATTGCTATCTTTTTTCCACTCATTTTGATGTTCATGCCATCAGCCTACTAAAACAGAAATCTGTAAATAGTAATATTGATTTAATTAATCACACTGAAAACAATACCTCCTTCAGTCCTATGAAAAACAAAAGTGTTGTGGAAAATAGTGCTTCATTTCTGTAAGACAGTGAAAGCTGGTCTGACCCAGAGTTCTGGTTTTAAATGCAAGTTTTGCAGCAGGGCCATAGAAAAATATGTTATTAGATCCATAGTAAAACTTGAGAGGGGTGTGTGAGTGGGTGCAACATTACAAGTAATGTTAATTTCTAGTAAGAGGATGACATTAATTACAATAGCTCTGCTGACGACCTTGGGCTTTGGCTGATGAGCACCAGGCAGAATTTAACTTTCAGAAGCTTTTCACTCAGCAAGGATCCTTTTATTTCTGTCATACACTTCTGTGCATTTCACCATACCACATCCAGAAGGATGTATCCTTTCAATAGCTGTCAAAACTTGCTGTTTATTCTTTCAGAAGTTGCAAGGGAGAGAAAGAAAAATAAAGCAAGCAGATTTATAGGCTTATTTCCCCCCTAAAATTACATCTTTTTACAGTGTATCAGAGCACAGTTAATCTTCTAACATATTTTGGAAATGTCAGGATTATACATTAAAGATCCCATTTTGTATTTCACAGTTTAATCACAATAGGTATTCTGTTTCTGTTCTAAGTAGTCTAACTACTTAGATCATGGTGAATTTTGTGCTAGAAAAGTGACAACTTCTTTAAAGATTTAGGCACTAATTTCTTTGGGGCACAATGTACTCTTCAGTGTTTATGCTCATGCACCCTGTCTGTGTTCAGGGGGAAAATGTTCCTGAGCCAGGGTAGGGAACAGAAGAAACCTGAACTGGATTTTGCCTGAAACCTGTTCTAAAAAACCTATGCTTTGAACATTCAACAGTGTTATGGCAATTAGTTAACACATCTCCTGCAGTGTACTAAAGTGGCTTGGCTTGAAAACATCATTGTTTATAGACACATGTAGTGGTTTGAAAGCAAAATGAGTGAGAGGCTCCAAGTCAGAAATACAATTTAATAGGAAGAAGAAAAAAAAGAATAAAATAACATAAATGCAATAATACAAAAGACCACTGACAGAGTCAGAATACAACCTGAGTGGGATGATGGAAGCCGTGATCCCGTAGAAAGATCTGGTAGCTCTGATCCTCTGGGAATCCAGTGGGTAAGGTCCCCCGTATTGTCCCAAATCCCAGATTATATCCAGGTGAGAATGCTTGGCTCCTCCCCCTGGGTGGAGCATCTCACAATGGGATAATGAGTCATACAGGGAGTCCTTGATGGCCCATTAAAGAGAGATAACTCCTGGAGGGAGTTACCTATGAGTCATGCAGCAGGCCATTAACAGAAGACCCATTAAAAAAAGACCCATTAGCAGAAGACCCATTAACAGAAGAGGGAGGGGAGAATCTGGAAGAACACTGCTTCAGCAATTGGTTTCAACAGTTCATGAAGATGGTGATAGAATACTTTGTGCATATACTACAACTACTTATACTACAACCCAGGACATAATCCACCCCTTATTCTATCACCATCTACTTCATACTCAAATCAATGCATTCTTACAGAGATATACGTATATACAGAATGAAACTTCACACACTGTTCTCACTTAAAATTAGGTCTCCCTGTGGTACACAACGGGTTTCCCCATCTTTCTGCATTACCCACCAAGTGTAACCAGGTCCTTGAGCAAAGACAATCCCACGGATGGGTCTGCCTTTGTCTGAAGTGGGATTAACCCAAACATCTTTCCCAAAATGCCCTTCATGTGTACCACAGGGACTTTGTCTCCATCCACTGTGTGTAAGGGTTTAGACTGGGCAGGACCAGCTCGATTGACAGACCCTGGGGTGTTGATCATCCAGGTGGCTTTGGCTAAGTTTATTTCTTAATTCTTGAAGGTCTTTCTGCCAAGTGCCTTCAGGGCAGTCTTTAGTAGTCCATTGCATCGTTTAACTTTCTCAGCAGCTGGTGTGTGATAAGGAATGTAATATATCTATTCAATACCATGCTCTCTGGCCCAGGTGTTTATAACGTCGTTCTTGAAATGGGTCCCATTGTCTGACTCAATTCTCTCAGGGGTGCTGTGTCTCCACAGGACTTGTTCTTCAAGGCCCAAGATGGTGTTCCGGGCAGTGGCATGGGGCACGGGGTAGGTTTCCAGCCATCCAGTGGTGGCTTCCGCCATGGTCAGCACATAACGCTTTCCTTGGCTGGTTTGGGGAAGAGTGATGTAGTCAATTTGCCAGGCTTTCCCATACTTGTACTTCAGCCATCATCCACCATACCACAAAGGCCTCACTCGCTTGGCCTGTTTGATTGCAGCACAGGTCTCACAGTTGTGGATGACCTGTGAGATGCTGTCCATAGTAAGGTCCACCCCTTGGTCACGGGCCCATCGGTATGTTGCATCTCTTCCCTGATGACCAGAGGCATCATGGGCCCAACGAGCTAGGAACAATTCTCCCTTGTGCTGCCAGTCTAGATCTACCTGTGATATTTTCACCTTGGCAGCTTTGTCCACCTGCTCGTTGTTGCGATGCTCCTCATTAGCCTGGCTCTTGGGTACGTGTGCGTCCACGTGTCGAACCTTCACAGTCAGCCTCTCTACTCGGGCGGCGATGTCCTGCCAAATGTCAGCGGCCCAGATGGGTTTTCCTCTGCGCAGCCAGTTGGCCTTTTTCCAGTGAGTCAGCCATCCCCACAGAGCATTAGCTACCATCCATGAGTCAGTGTATAGATAGAGCCTTGGCTACTTCTTTCGTTCAGTAATATTCAAAGCCAGCTGGACAACTTTAAGCTCTGCAAGCTGACTCGATTCACCTTCTTCTTCGGTAGCCTGTGCAACTCATCATGTGGGGCTCCGTACTGCAGCTTTCCATTTCCAGTTAGCGCCTACAATTCGGCAGGAGCTATCATTGAAGAGAGCATATCATCTTTCAGTCTCCGGTAGCTCATTATATGGTGGGGTTTCTTTGGCACGTGTTACTTGCTTTTCTTCTTCTTCAGACGATAATCCAGAAGTCTCACCTTCCGGCCAGTTTGTTATAACTTCCAGAATCTCAGGGCGATTTGGGTTTCTAATACAGGCGCGCTGTGTAATGAGGACAATCCATGTGCTCCATGTGGTATCAGTGGCGTGATGTGTGGAAGGAATTTTTCTCTTGAACATCCACCCCAGCACCGGTAGTTAGGGTGCCAAAAGCAGCTGTGTTTCAGTGCCAATCACTTCTGAGGAGGCTTGAACTCCTTCACAGGCGGCCAAGATCTCCTTCTCTGTGGGAGTATAGTTGGCTTTGGAGCCTCTGTAACTTCGGCTCCAGAATCTCAATGGTCAGCCTCGAGTCTCTTCAGGCACTTTCTGCCAAAGGCTCCAGGACAGACCATGGCTCCCGGCTGCAGAGTAGAGCACATTCCTTACATTTGGTCCCATCCTGACTAGGCCAAGGGCTACCGCGTGAGCAATCTCTTGCTTGATCTGAACAAAGGTTTGTTGCTGTTCAGGGCCCCAGCGGAAATCGTTCTTCTTGCAGGTAACCAGGTAGAGAGGGCTCACAATCTGGCTGTACTCAGGAATGTGCATCCTCCAAAAGCCTATGGCACCTAGGAAAGCTGGTGTTTCCTTCTTGTTGCTAGGTGGGGACATGGCAGTGATCTTGTTGATTATCTCTGTGGGGATTTGGCGATGTCCATCTTGCCATTTCACTCCCAGGAACTGGATTTCTTGAGCCAGTCCCTTAACCTTACTTCATTTAATGGCAAAACCAGCTTTTAGCAGAATTTGGATAATCTTCTCTCCTTTCTTGAAGACCTCCCCTAGGGTGTTCCCCCATATGATGATGTCATCAATGTACTGCAGATGTTCCGGAGCCTCACCCTTCTCCAGTGCAGCCTGGATCAGTCCATGGCAGATGGTGGGGCTGTGTTTCCACCCCGGGGCCATCAGTTTCAGGTGTACTGCACGCCCCTCCAGGTGAAAGCAAACTGGGGTCTGCACTCTGCTGCCAAAGGAATGGAGAAGAAGGCATTGGCAATATCAATGGTCGCATGCCACTTTGCTGCCTTGGACTCCAGCTCGTACTGAAGCTCTAACATGTCCGGCATGGCAGCACCCAGTGGTGGCGTGACTTCATTCAGACCATGGTAATCCATCGTCAGTCTCCATTCTCCACTGGACTTATGCACAAGCCATATAGGGCTGTTAAAAGGTGAATGAGCCTTACTGATCACCCCTTGGCTCTCCAGTTTACGGATCATCTCATGTATGGGAATCACAGAGTCTCTGTCAGTGCGGTATTGCCGACGGTGTACTGTTGCTGTGGCAATTGGTACCTGTTGTTCTTTGACTCTCAGCAGTCCCACAGCAGAAGGGTCATCTGAGAGACCAGGCAAAGTATTCAACTGTCTGATGTTTTTTTCTCCACTGCGGCTATCTCAAAAGCCCAACAATATCCTTTTGGATCTTTGAAATATCCATTCCTGAGATAGTCTATGCCGAGGACACATGCGGCCTCCGGGCCAGTCGCGATGGGGTGTTTTTGCCACCCATTTCCAGATAAACTCACTTCAGCCTCTAATACAGTCAGTAGCTGGGACCCTCCTGTCACCCCAGAGATAGAAATGGGTTCTGTTCCTACATACCTTGATGGCATCATGGTACATTGGGCCCCAGTGTCAACCAATGCCATATATTTTTGTGGGTCAGATGTGCCAGGCCATCGGATCCACACAGTCCAGTAGATCCGGTTGTCCCTTTCCTCTACCTGGCCAGAGGCAGGGCCCCCCTATTCCTGATCATGGCATACATCATTTTCTTCCTGTAAATACGTTTGTGAGGTCCCTTCAAGAGGATCAGTCATATCATCATTCCTGTACCGTGCAGGATTCTGTGCACGAGAGACCGGAGCGACATTGATTCTAGATGGGCTTCTTGTGGTAGGTGTTTCTCTTTTCAGCTCATGTACCCAGGCTGCTAAGGAGGAGGTGCGTTTTCCATCCCACTTCTTCATGTCTTCTCCATGCTCTCGAAGGAAAGACCAGAGGTTACCTCGTGGTGTGTATCTTCTCTCCATGGCTGGGGAACGCCTGCTCTTAATGGCAGAGACTCTCATTGTCTCTGGTGAGATTTGGTAAATTTCTTTCTTAAGTTCTTCTTTCAGTTTCTGTTGGCCTTCTGCAATCAAACTCCAGACTTGCTCAGCCAGTCTTGTTTCCACAGACGAGACATGGGTACGAACTGGCGCGGTGACGTCTTCGTAAATTCTTAGTTTATTCTCCAAGACACCCACCCTGTCCTCACTTTCCCTCCATTGCAGTGTTGCCAGGTAACGTGAGTACATCTCTGGTCCAAGCTGTCCAAATCTCAACCACATCCGTGATGTGCACTGGACACCATCTGGGCTTTTAGGAAATCTCTCGTCTTCTGAAAAAATGATCTCCAGCACGGCCAATTCCCTCAGGCATCGGATACCTTGTTCTATTGTGCTCAATTTTCCTTGGTGCACTTGGAGGTCTTCTTTACAAAGGTATCTGTCTTTCACACTTGTTAGCAGTCGCTGCCAGAGACTGAGAGGTTCTTGGGTTTTTCTGATTCTCTGGTCAATGACCACATCCTGGGACAGCAATCCCAGTCGCCTGGCCTCAATTCCATCCAGAATGGTGTCATTGGCTGCAGCGTCCCAGATGCAGAGCAGCCAGGTCAGGATGGACTCGTTGGTCTGGTGGGTGAATTCCCTTTGCAGGTCATGCAGCTCACCCAGAGATAGAGAGTGAGTGATTATCTCTGTCTCTGTCTCTTCCGCTGGATGTGAAGGTCCTGCTGCATCCTCGTCAGTCACTATGCAGACTGATTTGCTCCTTGATTTCCTCTTCTGAACGGTGGCAACTGCTAGTGGTTTAGGCTGTTCCAGTTCAGTGACGGTTTGTGTGGAGATGGTGACGGCACCTTTGGTTCCTTTCCCCTCTGTGACAGTCTGCATAGATGTGGACACTGTTGCCTCACTTTTGGCTTCTTTCTCTTCTGTGATGGCCTGTATAGATGTGGACACTGTTGCCCTGCCTTTGGCTCTCTTCTTCTTTGTGACAGTCTGTGTAGATGTTAATGCTGTTGCTTTGCTTCTTTTTCCCTTTTCCTCTTCTTTAAGAACACGCTGCATCACACCATGTAGTGTTTTGATTCTAAGCATGGTGCAGGCCGTGCAGAGAAGAGAAAGCAGGACTAACAACAACATCATGCTGTCTTTGGTATCCAGAGGGTACTCAATATTTTCAAAAACTGCTCTGTCATGCCTGAAAAGCTTGAAAAAATCATTCTTTACCCCTCCCCACAGGGGCTGGGTGACATTGTTGAGGCTCTGGATGTAGCATCCTAGACCAGAACAAGAATACAAAGCTGGGTATATATTCTGAATGATATTCACTGTCTCGGAGTTTATCAAGCAATGGACATAATAGACCAATAAAGCAATTTTAGTACCATATCCTGGTCTCCACAGGAGCACTAAGACTGGCAGATAGTGCCCCAGGTGCAGAAAAATATAGAGAGATAGGTATGAGACACATGTAAGCATGCTGAGCATCACAGCAAACAGGTGCCTGCTTCAATATGAAATTGTAATTCTGACTTTCCTCAGTGCCTCTTGCCCCACATTGGGCACCAAAAAATATGTAGTGGTTTGAAAGCAAAATGAGTGAGAGGCTCCAAGTCAGAAATACAATTTAATAGGAAGAAGAAAAAAAAGAATAAAATAACATAAATGCAATAATACAAAAGACCACTGACAGAGTCAGAATACAACCTGAGTGGGATGATGGAAGCCGTGATCCCGTAGAAAGATCTGGTAGCTCTGATCCTCTGGGAATCCAGTGGGTAAGGTCCCCCGTATTGTCCCAAATCCCAGATTATATCCAGGTGAGAATGCTTGGCTCCTCCCCCTGGGTGGAGCACCTCACAATGGGATAATGAGTCATACAGGGAGTCCTTGATGGCCCATTAAAGAGAGATAACTCCTGGAGGGAGTTACCTATGAGTCATGCAGCAGGCCATTAACAGAAGACCCATTAAAAAAAGACCCATTAGCAGAAGACACCTTAACAGAAGACACCTTAACAGAAGACACCTTAACAGAAGACCCATTAACAGAAGAGAGAGGGGGAATCTGGAAGAACACTACTTCAGCAATTGGTTTCAACAGTTCATGAAGATGGTGATAGAATACTTTGTGCATATCTTGTACTACAACCCAGGACAGCACATCACCTGACAAAAAGAAGACCTTAATGCCTCATTGTCCATGTGCCTGCTAAGATTAATATTCAGCTGATAGAGTTTTTTTGCATGTGAATAATGAAGCTCATGGAAATTTGTTTTTTGCAGGTACCTGTTGAAGTATTCTTGCTTCATTACTTACAAAGTATTATCAGCTACAATAAAATTCAGATCGTTTTCTTGAGATAGAAAGATCCAGAAGAGACATTTATAATACAAAATGTTTTATGATATATCAGTGGAGTACTTTTATTAAATGTTTTAAATTTTCTTGCTCCATGACTTCATCTGCCTCTTATTTAATTAGGATTAAAGTGCTATAAGTAGGTTTAAGCGGTTATAACACAGGTCCCTGAAGTTTGCTAATGTATCTGGGGTCCTAACACATATTCAAACAACATCTTTGCATATGCAGGGCAATTTACAGCTATGTAGTCAAGTACTGTAGTTTTAAGGGTGCCATGGATAGCTTTTGCTGTGCATCTCTGAGACACAATTATCCACTGTCTGTGGCCATTGTCTGTGCTCTCACTTGCAGTTTTGCTAGAACTCACCTGCATGCTCACAAGGAAAGTTCTGTTTAAATTCTGAAGAAGTAAATTAATATAATTAAATTACATTCCAAATGAATTTTTTCTCATTCTCTCTTTGGGTGGTACCTTATTACTTCTGCTTATGGCATAAAGAATTTTGAAAGACTAGAAAACTTGTCTTCTCTTGCTGCTCTATCACTGCTTCAACAGCAAGCATTAGCCATCAAAATGTAACTTCAATACATCAGGATTTAATTTAAATGTAAGTAGTCAAATGAAACCTAGCAATGAGGTGATGACCCATAGTGGTAAAAAAGATAATTAAAATTACCATTTTTCTGGTATGAGAAGAGCCATGCAGTGACATATATCAGGTACACGGGAATATGTCTAGGCATTTCCATTAATTTTGCCTTAATTTTCACTTTGAATTCAGACAAACTCAGCTATGAATGTTTGTGTAGAAACTAAATGCCTGTGCTACCTAACCTGCCATGTTGGATTCCTTTATGGGGCACAGTTATATTTCTATATACATAGTTGTATTTCTAACAGTGAGCACTGGAAAATGAAGTGTAAGCACATAAGAAATGCCCCTTCTCAACACTCTAAAGACTATTTCTGGAACAATTTCTTGGTAGCAGTACAGGTTTTGATTGGTGCACCTTCTCACTGTTTCTCTGAACTACATTCCACCTCTGTGTGATGCTTACACTTACATTTGTGCTCTTATAGCATGAACCGGACTGATGACCTGATCCAGATCCAAAGAAATTATGAACATCCATCATTTAGCTTGTGTATAATTAAATATTAAACCACACTGTCATATAAGTCATAAATTGGCAGTATGTGATCAAAACATGCTATGATATAGGCATAAATTCCAGCAAGAGACAAACACATGCATAGCTTTTGCCTACCCATATATGCTCCACATCATCCTGTTATTTGTGCCTGAAAGCACGGTGAAAGTTCAGGCTCACAAAGCTCATGAAGCAGGAGTAATGTCCTGCCTGAGAGAGGCAGATATTCCCTCTGATTTTCCCTCTGGATTTGATTTTTCATAACTTAAGCTTCTGAATGAATGGTTATTCCCAGCTCTTTCCAGGGCCTGGTTCATTTCCAGTTGAGCATATTATGTAGGGTAGGAAATTTAAGGGCTAAGTCTTGGCAACAGCTCAGTCTTAATAGTTTGGATTTCAGTGCCTTAAGGAAAGGATGTGGCTTTAAAAATAGTTCTGGGAACAAGCAATTTTCCTTCTGAGAAGAGCTCACAATATTTCCTGGGGCCCAGTGCTTAAATTCTCATACATTTGCAGCATCTGGCTTTAATCAGCTGATTGAGGACTTGATCCAAAGACATCAAGACTTGTGGTTCCAGTGCCATAATGACTTAAATCCTTATTATGACCAAGAGCACAATCTGTCTTTCATTAAATTCTTTGTAATGAGGATGGGCAAGTGGGTGGACCTAAGCAGGCATTTCCTGTTTTACAAATAAGTCACCCTGTGAGGCTGCCCTTCTGCTGCCCTGTTTGGTGGCTTAGAGGAGCACAGTACAAAGGTGGGTGTCCTCAGCTGTCCTACAGACTTTTGGAGCATCTTTGAAGCTATTCACATTCCCAGTGCATCAGGAACAGCTGCTTCCTCATAGCATGTCTCCCGTATCCAAACAGGACACCTGATTCTGCCACTACCCATCCCAAAGCAGGGTTCCTGGAGGATGGGAAGTCCCTGTATTTCACCACATTTGCCTTATGACATTATTTGGAGCAAAACTATAGAAGTAGGATAAGCTAATAAAGGTATTTTGGGGAAGGTGCTGTAGTCTTGGCATGCTCGTGCTGGTTGGAAGGTAGGGGCCAAGGTACAGCTGTCACTGGCTAAGTGAAACATCACAGACCTCTTGTGAGAAAAATCATATTGCAATTTTTCTGGTATCAATGTCATGAAGCCTTAAGATATTATTTCATATAATTAATAGCAAACTTAGATACTAATATTACCATTCAGCTCCCTGAAGTGCCATAAGAGCTATCCAAGGAAATATTCCAATGGAGTAAAACCAACTGGTGAAACCTATCAACAATAAAAACTTAACTGCTTTCCTTTCAACAGGAAAACTTAACTAATAGTCTAGGATCATATTATGATGTCTACTTAAACCACAAAGAATTTTTTTCTCTTAAGCATGCATCTCTTTTTTCTTTTTTTTTCCCTCTAATCAACTGCTAGAATCTTTGCAGTGTATTTTTATTTAATTTATACTTAACATTAATTTTTCAAAAATTTTTTTCTAGCTTACTGTCAAAATATTCTTTTACTTTTAAATTGCTTTCCTCCATTTAACTTCTTAGATTAAAACATTGCAAAGACTTCACAACAATATTTTTTCTGGTTTTATGGAACTTTCCTATGCAATTATCTATTGCCTTAATAAATGAGGTTTTTGTTCCATGGCATATTTGTATCTCAGCCAGGTCTCACTGCTCCCATTGTTCTTCAGATTAAGGATGCTTACAATGAAGAATAAAAATCCCTTTGCCCTTCTCACAAAGGAAAAGCCAAACAATTCTGGGACACAGCTCAGCTCCTTCATCCAAAAGGGATATTACATGACTAGAGGACTAAAAATTTCGGATGAATACATCAGAGAGCAGTCATGATTTTAAATCAAGCAGGTAACCCCACATCAGTGTTCCTCATGTACTACCATAGTATCCATGCAGCCCTGGGGAGCCAGAAATGTGCTGTAAGGGATCCCCCACATCCCAGGAGGTCACTGTCCACTCAACTTGCCTATTCCCTCACATACTCCTGCCAGCCAGGAGCTGCTGTGCTGTAGGTCCACCCCAAAGGCTCCTATGGGATCAGACCTAAGTTAAACACTGGTTTCCAGCAGCTCGGTGTTTTTTGCCATTTCCACCGAGGCAAACGTAGAGGTTTAGGACCAAGGAATGGGAACTGCCCTGCTGTGGATTATGTAGCTGTATCCAGCACAGGCCAGACACTTCTAGTAAATGCTGAAGTACACAAGGTGGTAATCTGAGTTGAAGCCAAACAAACCTCTCTAAATCCTTTTGGTATAGTTTACTCCCTAGACGTACCAATGCTAGTAGTACTTTCCAGTTTTGCTGTAAAGCTGTCTTAAGAGAGCAAAGGACTGACCAGAGGGAAAGAGGAAAGTAAATCACTTAGAAGACAGAAATCAAATCTTAAGATTTTTTCCTCTCACAATGCCAAATGCAGTGATAAGTAATCATTTGCTATTTATGCAACAAAATAAGAAAAAACATGCTTCCAAAGTGGAACAGATTTGGTTTGTAAGCTATAATGACCTATATATTTTGTTGACCAACATACTCCTGTTGTGCCAACCAG
Organism: Trochalopteron elliotii; assembly: GCA_024734555.1. Classification (NCBI taxonomy): domain Eukaryota; kingdom Metazoa; phylum Chordata; class Aves; order Passeriformes; family Leiothrichidae; genus Trochalopteron; species Trochalopteron elliotii. The sequence continues at coordinate 778,930 of JANPWX010019747.1, read as the reverse complement.
ATGAAATAAGCTGTAGAATAATGCTAAAACAGAATTTAGATGCAATTGGTCAATTGCCTTTAAACATAACTGGCTTGACTGAAAAAAACCCAAACTACACCACATGTAGACACCCTGAGACTGCAGGAATCTTAGCAAAATGCTTCCACTGGCATGAAATATTAAAAATTAAATTATCTCTTTTTACTATATTTGTTACAAATATCCTATATAGATCTATGAATATATACCATTGGAGTGGTATCTATATCTATATATTGATATCACCCATATTAGTATATTAATATCTCTATCTATATATATATCTAATTTAATCTCTATCTATCTATATCATCTATATCTATGTCTATTTCCCATGTTTCTATAGTATAGAGAAGTGCTATATACTTGTGTTAGAATTTCCTTGTTATTAATTTCAGCACATTTTGACATACCACATAGATGGGATACATACAAGAACTCACTATATAAACAGTATCATCAGAAGATGGAGAATACATTAACCTTGAGGTTTCTCTAGTAGGAGAGATTAGTGAGACTAATTAGTAGGAGAGATGCGTGACTTCTGAATGGCTGAAACACTTACCAGTTTACATCCACAGGATGTACACAGGACTTAAGTGACTGGAAGCAAAAAGTATTGAAGTGCACTCTGACTGTAGCAGCACAATGTGGAAACTAAAATAAATGTTGAAAGCTTTCCCTTTTCAAATATCTTTTCTTTTTCTAATTGCCATTGCACTTCTGATAAAGCTAAAAGGGAACTATAATTACTGGAAATACTAATTTGAATTAATTTTAGCTATGAATGAATGGTACAAAGAACCTTTTCTTTCCTCTTTTGTAGGTCACAAAATGAAGAGGAGACTATGGCATTTAAACTGAGTTAAAATAGTAGTGCTAATTTTAACCTTGATAGATGAAATAATGATCCTGCTATCAGAAAACTACAGCATTGTTCTAGTTCTAGTTTCCCCATGGGCCTGGGTATTTCAGCAAAGAGTCAAGTGGAAGAGTGGCTGGAGGGGGAATGTCTGATGTCAGCACCACAGGAGTAAGCCAGAAAAGGGAGTCTGAGCTACCACCACCCATGGCAAGGCATGAGCCACAAAAAAATTTAGCAGAGCTGAGACCAGGCCATCCTAACAGGGAACTACACAACACCCCCACTTAGGATCCCTTAGGCCACATATGAATGGAATTGTGCTTGTTTTAATAGCAACCTTGAAAAATTGTTTATCTTGGTAGCTCTGTTTGCACACTGCTTCTTTCACACTGTATCTTACACTTGCACAGAAAGTGTAAGTTAGAAAAATCTCCAGAAAAGATACACATGGTGGAAATAACCAAGTATTTTGAAGCCTCCCACAGGGTTTGCGGGGTTTCCATATGCATTAACAGTCATAGGAACATGAAACAGCAAGTACCTTAATCGTTTCATGTAGTTGGTTTCTTGTGGGCTGCTTACCAGCAAGCAGTAGTTCCCAGACCAACTAAAACAGTTTGTGGGTTCCTCAATCCCTGCTGTGCGTGGTTTAAGGCTTGGAATCAAGAGCAGGCTCAGCCGTGGGTTTGGGAAGGTGTTTATTCCAGTGCAGGTCCATGTGCAAAAAGCGGGGTCCGGGCCTGTCCTCCTTCTTTTTGTACCCAAGGGCGCAGCCTGGGCCAGGAGGAAACCTCGGGGCAATGGGGAAAGGGAGGGGGTGGTCCAGGACAGGGTGATACCATGTGATTAAGGGTAGGGGTGTTTCGGAAGGGGCTTTGGAAGGAATCTACCAAATACAGACAAATAAACAAAATACAGATACAACTTTGAAAACTTCAATCATGCACCGCAACATCTCCCCCTTTTCTTTTTCTCAAAGCTACGTGTTTTGTATTTGAGGAGACAGACTTTATACTTAAAAGATGAAATCGCATCTCACATTTGGTCAGTGGACCATTTTTCCATCGGGATGAATTTTTCTGAATCCTCTTTATCTTCAGGATCAGCAGGCATGGTACTTATAGGGGTGCAGTATCATTAGAGATATGAACTTATGAATGATTTTATAAACTATACACTTGATAGAACAAAAGGCAATTAAAATAAAAACAACAATAAACAAAATTGACAGTCCCGCTTTGATCAGAAACCTAGATTGCCCAGGGAGTTCCAGTTCAGTAACAGTTCTTTCAAATCTGTCCCAGCATTGCTGATAACGTTTGGGATGTTCTGATGGATGTTCTGCATTTCAGGAAAGATAGTTTTCACCAGCACGTAGGTGTTTTGCAACTGACAAGCTGGGGCAGCAGTAGGATTTTGACAGTTGTGGGACTCTCCTTTTTTTGGGCAGGTGATCTGGGGCTGCAAAGAGAACTTAAGACAGTTAACTATTAAAAAAAAAAAAAAAACAGTGTGGGAAGGCTAAAAGGAGAAAGAATTTTTTTTTCAGTAATTTTTGCTTTGCTTTTTATGTTTTTTTCTTTTTCCTGCACCAAGCTGCAAAACAGACTTGAGCCTTTTCTTGTGAAAAGGTTTGGTCTGGTTCAAAGCTTTCCAAAAGAGGCCGAATTAATTTTAATTTGCAAAAAGGAGAAATGATGCTATTTTTTTCTTTCCTTGCCTGATTTCTATCATCACGCTGAGCAGCCCAGCATTCTCTCAGGAGTTTATTTGATGGGCTTTTGGAGTTTTTCTTACTCCCTCACCCTCTCCCCTTTTTCCACCTTGTTCTTCTCTCTCATCCTCCCCTTTCTGTTTTTTCCCACCCTCCCCCTTTTTCTCATCCTTGTTTCCCCATTTCTGGAATTGGTCAAAGTCCTTTTTTACAGGGCTCTGTAAAGGCCAGTGTCTTATTTCTGCACTCAGCAGGCATGGCTTTTTCTGAGCTGATGTGTTGGAAGCAGGCAGAGCGTTTCCAGCAGCAGTTTTCACGGCAATTGGTGGGTTTATTTCTGGCTTTCTCTGCTCAATCATTTGTAACATCTTTATCATCTCTATTATTAAAGTCATGAGGATTCTGAAAAATCTTAAAGAGTTAAGAATCTGCATATTGACAAACATTTGTTCTGCTGCTTCTTTAACTTTTTTAAGAACAGGGGTAGGAATTACTAAGGTGTTGGCAAAACCCAGCTTGCTTTTTATTTTGTAATTGTTTTAAAGTTATTACTATTTTATTTAGATCAGATTGATCAATTAATTCAAATAATTTTTTTTTTTGTGCTCAGGGGAGCATTTGGGGTCTGCGTTGCAGCTGACTTGAATTTGGAATTTTCTGATTCTAATTTTTTCTGTCCCGTTTCATGAACGGGAGATGCAGTGAAAGGAGAGTTTGCACTGCCTGCTTTTGCATCGGAGCAATGAGTTTCGCAATTGAAGGAGAGAGAGGAGGAGGGCACTTGGCAGCAGGGGAAGAGGGGTGGGGCCACCGTGGGAATCCGAGGCGGGGTGGGGCAGCCGAGCATTGGGGGGAGCGGTCTGGCTTTTCAGTGACGTCAGTCGATAGACTGATCTCGTGGTGGGACGAGGGGGAAGAGTTTGGGGAGATGGTGGAGGTCAAATCTCACGGGAACTGGACGAGAACAGGGCTTGGGGCCGCGAGGGATGCTGGGATGAAGAAGGTGGAAGAAGGGCTGTTTTCATGTGGCCACTGCCATTTCTAGAAACATGTGCAGCTGGCACAGGGTGGCACAGCGCCCTCCAGAAGTCCTCAGCCATGGCGGGGCTGGGCTTGGCTCCACGGGCAGCCCCAGTGGGGCCTGGGCGGGCCAGGTCGAGCTGGAGTGGCGGCGGCGAAGGGGCAGGGCACCGGGAGACGCCTGACCACTCACTGTGTCCTGTGAGGGGCTGCTCCGTCCCGGAGCCATGAGGGGCGGGCGGAGGAGACCAGGTCCTTCTCCCACAGCTCTGTGGAAATGGAGCTCAGCCTCTGCGGGCAGCATGGCGCAGCCCGGGGGTCTCCCCCGCTCCATCGCAGCAGCCGTGAGAACCGAGACCGGGGGATTCTGCCATGCACTCACTGCCACAAGGGGATGGGGCACGCGAGCACAGCAGAGTCACAGGGAGAGGGGGGACCGGGCCACTGTGCTGGGACAGAGAGTGGCTCTGCCGCGCCAGCCCATTTTGCAGGGAAAGAGAGCAGCTCAGCTGCCTCCGTGAACCACAAGGTTCCGGGGTGGGGATCTGCTGCTCTCCGTGTTTCCACACATTCTCCCTGGGTTTCCACGTGGTCGGGGAGCTGGGAAACGTGCTCACAACCATGGCTTTGTGTGGAGAGGGACCCTCGCCCACCATCTCACAGCTCTGAGAGGAGAGGGACTCCCACCCGCCACCTTCACGGCTCCGCGAGGGCCCACGTCGCATGGGGCAGGGCAGGGCAGGAGTCTGCCTGCACCGCAGGGACAGAGAGGGGGAGTGACTCCTAGAAACACTCACACGCCACATGGCACGCACATGACAAGGTGGGAGCTGCCGCTGCTCTGAGAGGCACCTCACGGCTGTGTCGCTTGGAGCTGCTCTGCGGTGACTGCACGCCCTGCTCGCCGCGCTCAAAGCTGAGCAGGGAGTGCCCTCCTTGCCCGCGCGGCACAAACCTGCTGCGTGGGGATCGCCTGCCAGTTTTGCAGCAATGTGGGGGATCCTGGCGCTCCAGGCTATCACTGCTTTCGCAGCTTGGGGAGGGGAAGAGAGATCTTGCTTGCTCTGTTTAGAGCAGTGCTTCCCGGAGGGAGAGGTGTGCCTGCCTCACCTCCGGTGAGGTGAGGGGCTGCCGCTGCTTTCATCTCCCAACCTGCCTTCCCCTGAGGAGGCCGAGAAGTACCTGGGTTGCTCCTGATTGGACCGCGACGGCCCTCTGCTCTGGAGGGGAGAAGCAGCAGTGCTGGAGCCACCCCAGGAAGGGAAAAAACATGATTCTCCATAGTGGCGCACCTCCGCTGCCACGAACCCCTGCTCAGTGATCCCCGCTCGCAACCCACGCAAACCGGAACCACGGGGTGGGTTTTCCCGGCCCCCCCCTTGGGGTTCCGCCTGCTCGGCTCCCACTTGGACCGAGATGGCTTTCGGTGTTGGGCAGGCGACGGAGTGGACCTGGAGGGATTCCGGGGGGGTGAACAGCTCTCCATTTTTTTGCAACATTTAGAAATAAAACAAGCTTGGGTTTTCAACACTGGGGAAGGGTTTTCCCATCTTGCTTGGCCATAGCAGCAACAGGAATCTCGGAAGGAAGGGCCAATTCCTCCCGGGTGACTGGACACAGATTTCTGCATGGAGTTGGGGTGAGGAGAGGATGATTTCACTGTCACTCCCATGCTGGTGAGCCAGTTCACCAGGTAGGGGGGATGGGACCGACCTTCTTCTGCTTCTGGCAGTATGTCTGCTTTGGAAAAGCAAGGGGTGGGACTTGGGAACAGAGAGTCCCGAGTAAAAGATTTCTTATGAAACTGGTCCTTTTGGGTTTTTTTGTGAGCTAAAATAGCTCTTTTCTGCAACAGCAAATTAGCATATTTACCAACTTTAAAATTTCCTTCATGAGCCAAATTAGCAAAGGTTTCACTCACTAAATCCCAAAAACGTGTATCTTTACACAGATCCACATTTGTTTCAGGGAAATGAGTGAAAAGTAACTTCAGAAATCTCTTCCGATCTATTACAGACTATTTCACTTTTGCTCTTAATAAAGATGAAGTAATTTTAAAGAAAACACTCTTTTCCTCTGCAGAAAAAGTTGCACCCATAACTGCAGAGATTTACAAAACCACGAAAGGCAGAAATTTTACAAAGTACAGCTAAACCACTCCTGACCACGTGTGTGTGTGTGGGGGGGGGGGGGGGGGGCGCTCCTGCCGCGGCCACCAGGTGTTGCTGTAGAACAAAGACACAAGTGCGTGAACTCGCAGCCTCCCAGACCGCGTGTTTCACAGAGAGACAGACAAAGAGACAGAGAAAGCAGAATGGAGACTTACGAACAGTTTTTTAACTAAAAGAACCGCAAATTTGCAAGTTCTTGATGGTTGCGCAACCGATTTCCCCAAAATTCTTTCCTTCTCAGAGGAAAGAAACCATGGGCATTTTAGCCCTGTTCCAGTAGGAACAACTAAACAGTTATACTCACCATTTGGCGTGCAGAGAAGAAAATTCATGGTAATGTAATTTCCAAGCCTTTGAAAGGACTCTCCTGGGGCTGGAAAGCTGCCCTTTCTTGCTGAGTATGGTTTTTCAGCAATGCAGAACACGCCAAGAGACTTTTTCTCCGATTTCCTCAGTGGGGTTTTCGGGATTTCTCTTATTGTCGTGGGTCAACTTCAAAGCGCCTCATGATGGCTGCCCTGCTTCCACACTTTTTCGGACACCCCTCTGAGCTCACATGTCCTCTTTGGGGCATGCTGCTCTTGTGGGGTCCTTTGCCGAGCCGAGACTGAGGGTCAGCCTCACGTTCTGATTTCTCTGTAGTTGGTTTCTCTGCGGGCTGCTTACCGGCTGAGCAGCAGTTCCCAGACCAACTAAAACAGTTTGTGGATTCCTCAGTCTCTTGGCTGTGCGTGGTTTAAGGCTTGGAATAAAGGAGGGCTCTGGCGTGGGTTTGGGAAGGTGTTTATTCCAGTGCAGTGCACGCGCCAGAACTGCACTTGCCAGCACAGCGCTTTGGGCCCTTGTCCTTTCCTCTTCCAGGGCACAGCCTGGGTGGAGGAAACTCTGAGCCAATGAGGAAAGGAAGAGGGTGGGGTTCAGGACAGGGTGATACCATGTGATTAAGGGCAGGGGTGTTTTGGAAGGGGCTTTGGAAGGAATCTACCAAATACAGACAAACAAACAAAATACAGATACAACTTTGAAAACTTCAATCATGCACCGCAACAATTTCAAATAAGATATTCTTGCCACTGCATGAAAAAAACCACACAAACTCATCTAGAGACTTCGTCATCTGAAAGAAGTCAGCTGATTGTCAAGAGACCAATGACTCAGATATCTCCTTAATATTGTTAGATGACCTGTCAAGTTTTACTGAAATTCCAATTACCAGAAGTCATTCAAGCACTCTCTAGTAATAATTATATCCTCTGCTACCTAGTAGATGGTACTGAGAAGGAAATTGGAGGGAAAATATAAATCTACATTATATTCTAATGACTTAAAATTTAGTGAACAACTCCAGGAAAAAATGACTGTTTCTAGATTATTGCCCCTGAACATCATGAATAAAGATAAATATTAAGTATCTTCATTGATGCAAAAGAAATAAAAACACAGCTGAAAAACAATCACATATTCTATGTCTTAATACCCATGTGGGGTTCAGCTATTTCTCATTACCATGGTTTGAGAAGGTATAGGATTTTGCTTCCTCCTAAGTCATTATGGCCTCAATCCAACATTTTAATGTTTAAATGAATCTTTATCTCTCTGTTCAAGAGATCCAGCTAGTTAATGGTTCAACAATAATTCTAATAAATGTGTAGAACAAAGTAGACGATCATCATCATAATTTAAAATAATTCCATAAATGCTTTATCACCGTTGGGTAATATTGTAGCTTTAGAGTGTGTTTTGGTGAAGCTTGCACTTCCATAGTTACCCTGGCCTCAAAACAAGAAGCTCATTAGTAAAATTGCTTAAGTATTTTATCTAGCAGTTAAAATATGCAATCTATGAGTGGTCATCATTGACTCATTATGATAACAAATATGATTGGATAAATCTGATGAGACAGGGAAATTTATGGGGTCAATATGTGTGGATAAAACAGTGTGGGATGAGTCCAAATTAATTAGTTGCTATGGGTCTGTGGAAAAAAGGAAGATCCTGGATGGCAAGTTGTAAGCAGGCAGCATCCAACACCAACATCCATTTGGAGAGCTACAGAGATTTTCAGAATGGTAAATCAAAATTTTAGCAGTAATCTCATGGTTGTGTTCTTATGGGGATAGTAGATACAAGACAGATAAACTAATCAGGTCATGTGACCAACCTAAGACTGTGTGTCCTAGTACATCTTCTGCTATACAGAACACCCCCACCTGCACTGACTAATGAGAACAGTTTCTGACCTGTTCCCTCATCCAGACGGTGAAGAAAAATGCATAACTGGAGGCCAGAGCTTGAACCCTTGACCAGGATTTGTTCAGTCTTCTGCACGGTACTGTGTCCTATCTAATTACCTCACAAATGCATCTGTGCTGACACAAGTTGTTTCAGCACATACTTGGGGAATTTACATCAACAGTTCTGAGTGGCATTTAAATTTCCACAATGTCACTTGCAGAGGTGACATGAAATATATTAGATCCCACTGATATATATAAATATCAGAATGTTTTTTAGAGGTTCTTAAAAACAAGGGATGATTATTCTGTGCTGTTCATGAACTCAGTGTCAAATTTCTCATACCAAAATTTCCCAAATATGCTATTTCCTTTATCAGGTTTTCCCAGTTTAAGAAAAACATAACTAGTGAGGTACAAAATTTAAAATTGGGTATCCATTAATAACTTTCAGAGTGTGAGAAGTGCCCTGCTATTGCACAGCAAGGCAGTGGAAGGCAGGCAGCACATCTGCTACTGGGGATCGTGTGGGCCAACAACTCTCGTGAATGCATTTCCTGAGGCTCAACTATTTCAGGGTGCTGGAGCTGCTTCTGGCTTCTACCTTGGCAGTCAAACAACTACTCAGGCCTCTCAGTTTTCTTCTATCATTATTGCACAGAGACCAGATGTTGTCCCCTTCTCTATTTGTCCCTCTTCTCTACATGGAAAGAAAGATTTTTGGTTTCAGTATCACCAGGACCTCTGACATTTTTGGCCATCACAGTCTCTTTAGAAAGCTGTATCATATTTCAGTAATAAGTAAGAAAATTTCTCAGTTTTCTGTTATATCAGAAAGTATTTAGTGGAACCCTTATTAGGTGGCAGTGGTGCTGACAAGCCTTATTACGCATTTTTGACAGAATAGAGAAAAAGGAAAAGTTGGAACACAGGATCACATACTCAGTAGCAGTTTGGGCAATTGCAACCAGATTTCCCCATACTATTGGAAAGGCAGGTTTGGTTTGTTTTATTTCAATTGATTGGCATGTTGTGCTGGGACTCTGTGCAGAGAGAGCTGCCTGCATAATTTTCTCTAAGAGAATACACTCCCAAACTTCACAAGAATTTTGAATCCGTAAATCTAGATTTTTTTCACGAGTCCCTGTACAATAACTAACTCCTTAAACAGACAAAACAAACCAACCAGAGTTAAATAGATTAAAATGACAGGATTTGTTGCAAAGAAAATTCCCTTCCTTCAGAGCCCCTGGTAGTTCAGAAAAATATGTGGAGTTCCTTATGGACCCCTTAAAATCTCTCCTTTCCATCTTGGCTGGCACTTGACAATGCAACTGCTCTGTGCCTTGCTGGGAACTCTTCCTGGCCTGCGACCAAATGTCTGAGCAGTGGCTCAGGGGATCTCTTGCTCTCTGCCTGCCCTACCCAGCAGCCAGAGAAAACACTGAGAGCAAGCGTGATCTCTTCCCCACCACAAATACAATCCTTTGGCTTTGTATCACTTTGTATTTGCCAGAGGCTCTGGAAAATGTATTAAAAAATAAAACAAATTTTACCCGGGTTTGTATCCAGTCTGTAAATCGTGTAATTGCATCTGAAAACAAGCAAGAATTAAATTCCTTGGCAGGTTTTCTTTCTTTGTTAAACCTCTCTTAGCTACAAAGATAAATGTTTCTTACTTAGCTAATATTGCTTACTTAGCTAATATTGACCTCCTTCAAAGGCATGAAATTCATTTACGTCAGTGCCCAAGGACTAAAGTCTAGTTCTCCATTTGAATAAATGGTTTTAGCAAGTACAGTGATAGATAAATCATTGTATATTGTGGTGCTTCTTGGCATCATTTTATCTAGCATTTTATACTACAGCATGAACAATTCTGGTACTGATTTTGTTGATTCTGAGTTTGAACAGTACACAGCTTTCTCCCCCAGGTCTCTTTTCCTTCTCATTTTACATTCTCTCTCATGTCCAAACTGCACAGCCACTATCTGTCCCTATAAACATCAGACTGGATAAAGCAAATTCCTTGGCTTGCCAGATTTAATTACTTTATCAAAGGCATATTCTGGATCTCTCTGAATGTTCTGCCTCAAATCCTTCAATAATGTGTTCCCTTAGTCAGAAACTCTCCTCAAATATTCTTTTGGTACTCTCTCAATATCAATAAGAATACATCTGAAAAGTTTGTTTGGTTTTGTTTTTATTCTTTTTCCTGAAGTAAAAAAGTAATTGCAACACTTGACTCATACAGTTTTGTCAAAGTTCCCTATTCGTGTAACAGCTCAATGGCCTATAAATTATGCTCATTTTTAAGGGGAGTTTTAGACTGATAACTGGAATCAAAGTTATCAGATTTCTATACTATAGGAAAATTGGTTCATGAAAATTTCCTTTTAACATCTTAGTCTGCTGTTATGTAACAATTTCTTGTTAAATAAGATGAATCAAGTTATAAAGAGCCTTTTTGTTGGACAAAAGTTATGGACAATTTTAACTCCCTTAATTTATGATTGCCTCTTGGTTAAAGATTTCTGGGTACAAGGTTCAGAATTCATTAAAGAAGTTATGAATGCTGACCTTGATCTACCCTTGCCTCTAGTGGTTCTCATATCTGCTTCCCCACCCAGGGGCAAGGATACTAATGTTGAAAATGTATTAAAATATGCTTCAACAAAGATTCGTGCTAATTAGCCAGATTTTTCCAAGATCAATAGAAAGCACATTGGGCTGAACTCTAAGTGCTTGACCTATGAATGATAAAAAATTTCCAACAACCAAAACTGGCAGGTTATTAAGATGTCATCCTAGGATCCCAGAATGTTTTTCCTAAATGTTAGTTTATCCTGCCCAAAACTTGCATCCATAAGTTTCATGTCTCCTACTGTGTCCTGTGGCACCATATTATAGCCTCTGGGATTAGCCCATATTTGGTTCAAAAGTTGTTTTATTTGGTTTTCTGGCTTGTTTTGATGTCTCCATCAATTTGTGGACGTCTCACATATGAAATTAATCAAGGCAAGCTAGAGAGGAAATGCATGAATCTAGAACCACTGTCTATGTTTTCTGTGCTTTATTTCACGTATTACACTTTCACACTTTCTTCTTATCTGAAAAATGTGGTTCTGTAAACAAAAATATAATAATTTTGTTTAGAGCTTGTTTTCTCCTTTTTGTTTCACTGTAAATGGCAGCTTTGCTCTGGTCTTTCAGTCCTCCACTTCTGACACCAGTGCTTGAAGAACAGTAACATTCCACCCAGAAAAGCCAAACCTGAAACTGTATCTTTGCTTGGAGGGAACATCCAGAATAGGATTGTTCTCAACTAACATAAAACATCTAAAGATGTCTAGATCAATGCGACTGCTTTAAGCTCCCTGCCTCATCAACAGAAAAAAATATTCATGTCCAAGCAGTGAGTCATCCTATCTATTTTAGGCATCTTAGCAAGACTTTGGACATGCTTATTTTTCTTACTTAAGAGAGATTTCTTAGTTCTGTTAGATGAAAGTCTATCAAAGTCATCAGGATACTAAATTTTTAAACTTTTAACTTTCTTTTTAAAATTAAAATTTTAACTAGCATGAATTATATTACATTAAGATAAAATTGTATGAAATTCGATCAGATTATTAAAGGCATTTTTTGGATAATGCTAGAATGAAAGACCACTTGATCTGGTAAGAAGAGGACACACAAAAACCTCCAGTGTTAAGATTATCTTCTGATTTTTAACTCCATATTTGATACTTGATGCATTTTTTAGTATGAGACCTGTAACATTTCTAACACTATCCTAATTGTGTCACAGGAAATGATAATTCCTATGAAAAACAAATGATCCTTTAAAAATACTTTTGCAAAATAAATTTATGTTTTTCTTTAAACTAGAAGAGTTTTGTTGAATTGGAAAGCACATGCTGCAAATACTTCCTGATTCATCTTTAAGGAAAACCTGTATTCTTTAAGGAGCAGCATCTTCCTCAACTTCAGTTCTGAAATATAAGGACATAGATAAGTGGGAATAGAAGTGAAAATGCCTGGTTAAAAAAAAGTCTGTCTATTCAGCTGCTCCCAAGGGCTGCATGTCAGGAGAAGCACAGAACCCAGGGGGAAGTGGTTTGGTGCTGGGAAGACCTGAGATCCGTCTGAGTCAGTCTGAGCTGCAGAAGTTCATGAACCTGTAAGCTTATGAGAAGAGAGGAAGAAAACACCCTCAATACAAAAAAAAAACCAAAACAGAAACACACCATATCCCACCTGTCTCTAGTGACCCAAAGAGAAACATGCAGTTTCAGGCAGTCAAAGAAGTGATGGAATGGCACTGGGCTAACATTAAGGGAAAAGGAACAGAGAGCAGACAGAGATTTGTTTTGAAATTTTTTTGTAAGTCTTTTTAGCAGGAAGACATAGTTCTCTCCATTTCAAAACTGTACAAATACACTAGAAAATTCTTACTTCAAAATACTGAAAACGATTGCTGGTTTCAAAGTGTCCAATTAAAGGGAAAAATATAGTCCAATATGTTAGGGACTTCCCTTAAAATCCTCAGCTATAGCCACATGAACTTAATTTGTTTGCAGTAAAAAGATGCCTGGTCCTTATAGGTCCTTATAAAAAAACTGCTTTACAAACAGTAGCTCAAGGTATTTTCAACATATCATTTGGATGGATCAGAGCATTTGTGTTTTCTCTGGGAAGAAACTTACTGAATGTTTCTGAATATTGTCATGGTATGAATAAAACAAGCAATAGCCTTCTCTTAATTTAAAAGGTTCTACAGGTATCCCAGTCAAATACTTAATGCATATTTTTCCAGTTCTGAAATCCTTACCAAGGGATAGTCTTCTTTTTTTGTTCTTTGTTTTTTTATAAAGACCTAGGTTTGAGGAAAATACAGTGAAGTCTCCTTAAATTACACATTACTTTGATCTCAGATAACCCTAAAGCTGGTATGCACACAGCAACTCAAGTTTGCATACCATAAAAATGAACTCTCTTTGGTGTACCAAAGACAGCACTAATTTTTACTTCAGGTTATTTGCTTTCTGCTTTATTATTAAGCCTGTTCTGAGCTAGACTTGTGTTTGTGTTAATTGCTTCTTTTCTTCTAATTTTATTTTAACTTTTAATATTGAAGTGATTCAGCAGAATAAGGTAGAAGCAAAAGAAACACTCTCCTTTTCTTGCAATATTTTGCAAAGAAATAATAGGCAGAAACTGTCTGTGACCATATTTCATGAGGGCAGGAAGACACCTTGGAAAAGGTTGCCTGTGTCAAAAAAATCGCAGGTGAAGTTTTCAGTTGAAAACTGCTGAAAAAAAATATCCTGACACTCCAAATTACCTATATAGAGAAACCCAAATAAATGAACAATGGCATTTTGGTTTAGTTTAGGAAGAAGAATTTACACTGAAGAATAAAGTCGCTGACTTTCCAACTGTATTTTCAGTGACCAATTATAAAATCACAGAAAAAAATATGAAAAAGCGGACTGAGAAGGTCACCTATTTTACCTTCAGGTTACATCAACTATACCTAACCAGTCCTAACAGATGTTTCTCTAACTTGTCCTTAAAATCCTCCAGTGACAGAAAGGCTACCAGCTTCCAAAGCAATCATACACACCAATTTACTATGATAGATAACTAAACAGTTTAATCAGAGAATACTTTTAATGCTCTAAAGGAAAACATGTATATGGTTTTGAACTGCCTGAATATCATCCAGGCTGGCTTGAGAGAATAACAAGAAGATGTGTAATTGCAGTTCACTCATGGTCAAAGCCAGGACTCAAGGAAGCACACCTGTTTGCTCAAAAAGATGAATGCAACTGCAATACAGAATTACAAATTACTGGCAAAGGTACACCATTAAATCCATGCAGCACCTGCTAAGTACACATGCACATGTAGCCTCACCAAATGCCAGGTACCCTAGTTCTCATTTTTTGAGTGGGAGGAGACAGAGAGAAGGGATGGAACATAGCCCAGTAATATGGAACAGCTGATTAAAAACTCTCACCACCGTTCACTTAATAATACTTTCATATATACACACAGAAGAGATAAGATAGAGCAATATATTATAATCTTGATTGTGCTAAGGATTTTGAGGAAAACTTAGAGAGCTTCTTTTTCCTTGGTGGTTTTTGTTTCTATTTTTATTTTATCAGGGTTAACCCACTGACAATCACATGGGAGTCTTACACTGAGAGTCAGATAAAAAAAATCTGGAACTTTCATAAAAATTTTAAAAACAACCAAAGGATTAGGTGATATCCAAATTTCTCTGAACTGGGTAATAGGTTACCTATTGAATAACTGCACTGTAAAATCAATGTATTTTCAGTTCCTCCAGCTCTCCCAGAAAACTGTGTGACCTGTGCATTGACTTGCATTGGACACAATAAGGTCTTAAGCATTGTGAATGTGTACTCAGTCTTGTATCATATATTTTGCATCTGTTGTGAATGATACCAAATTCACCACAGATCACACCCCTTAGAAATTGTTGGCTAAGGGAAATGTTGGCTCAAGGACAGAAAGAACAAGCAAGGGTTGCAAAGAGAATATCAATAATTGGTCCTTCACTTATATTAGGAGAAAATATTGATGTGGACATATTAACACAAAATGATCTATTTACACTGACTATGCACTGCCTGCACAGGGACCATAATTCTACAAAAGAAGAGTAAAAGATTTTACAGATCATCTGCAAGAAAAGATAGAAGATGCTGCAGTAATTTCAGAGGGAAAGAGATTATTAAACAAAGGTTAAAATGACACTAAGGGACATATGGGCATTTTCTGTGAATAGGACAGTAGTTTAGTTGTCAATAAGACAATTAACCAAGGGAAGTTCAGGTTACAAATTACAAAAGAGCAAGGTGAGCTAGGTAGCACTGGAAAATGAACTCTTGGCAGACAGAGGCTGGGGTAACCCTGTCTCCAGAAGGATTTTAAAGACCCTGTTAAAATAAACCTCTGAGAGGACTGCTTTAGGAATAGCTGATCTTGTCTTGAAGCAGGAGATCAGATCAAGACACCTGCAGGTCTGTACTAAACAGAGTAGATTTTCAAGGGTTCAAAAACATTTGGTTGCTCTGGTATAAGTGACACAACACAGATTTTGTCAGTAAAGACAAATGAAATACAAGAAGAGAGTTTAGTGGTCTGGAGCTAACAGTCTCTTCCATTAGTACTTGGTTGCAGATTCATTATGGCTTTATAAACTTGCTTGTAGGTTCGCCTCAAATGCAGAATCATGGTGACACTGTACCAGTGAAGTCCTAGCCAAGTAGCAGAGAAAGAAATCAGGAACAAAGCACTACAGACAAAGCAGAGACTTGAAAAACGGAGAGAGCAATCTCTCTCAGTGTAGTCTGTTACAAAGACTGAATAGTTGTGTTAAACATGCTCAATGTAAAATCCTTCTAAAAATGTTGTTTTGTGAAATGCATGAGATAAACTATTTCTTAGTCTGGACATAAATGGATAAACCATTTCTTGGTCTGGACATAACCTGGGATGAGCTACTGCATATCCATGGAAATCCGAGTCAGTGGGACTCAGGGTTCATCCGATTCAGTATGTCCACGTAAGTCCCTTTGCCTCTTCACAAGGACAGGGACAAGCTAAGCTCCACTGCAAGGGATTTCCTGTTTGATTTCATAAAATTTTCAGTGGGCAGTTAGCCAAGTGAATGTAGTAAACCATCTACAGCTCAAGTACATTGCACGGGCAGGCAGGCTGGTAAGTGTCAGACCAGGCAGAGCAGGCCAGTGTTGATATGCCCACCACACACTGAATATCTCAAGCACTTTGAAACACAACTGACTAATCTCCATGATAATGTGCAGAATGGATCACAGATCCATTAGATAGAGGAGTTATTTATTTTTGTAAGCCTCATAGTAATACATGGTCTTTATTTTTTATAAGCTTTGAGTGCTAGGTGACTTTGCTTGTATATGATATGCTATTAGTGGCTTACTGAAAATATTTCTGGTAATAGGGAGAGGGTCAGACATGGAGATTCTCTCCTTGGAGGGCATAATAACCCCACTGTAGGTACCAGAGAATATGGGAAGCACAAGTGGACAGTTATTCTCATGGCTCTCTGAAGTGACTGCAGGATCAACAAACCTGCTGCTGTTACCACAGCTGTATCCCAATGGCTGCACTGAGCAGTCTCCAAAAAAATAAAAAGATTGTATATCTGTTCATGTCTTCTCTTTGTGGAGGATTTTCTTTACAGCAGAATGCTGCAACTGCCAGGGGACTGGTGTTCCCTGCATGGCACATTGGGGAAGTTAAAACACACCACTTTTCACTGCCCCTTAGTTTGGACGATCACAGAGCAGGAGAGCACAGTGCATCATGACCTTCTAAAATTGAAGGTAATCAGTAATCTGTATGGTTTTCTCAGTCTGTGAACATATCCATGTTACCATGTGTTTAAGCAGCATGAATCTTTCCTTACATCTGTGCATTTAATTTCAATTAATTAGAAAAAGTGCTAATCCTAGCTGGATTATGCATGGATTAAATACATAGTACAACCTCTAGTAAGAAGGTTGTTTTTCAATGCCATGCTTCACCACCTAATAACTGAACATTCCTTGTGTGCTGTATTTGTCACCAGGAAAGAGTCATACTTGTAAGGTCAAAGCACACAGTAAGATTTAAGAGTGATTAAGAATGATTTAATATTAGAAATGGAGGAATAAAAAAAGCACCTTTTTATGATTTTTTTTTCCTCTAATAAGAGCAATAATCAATTCAGAGACAAAACAAAGACCAACCAATACCCAGAAATGCTACTAAAAGCTTAATGAATGTACTTGAACAAATATAATAAACTAAGGAATAAGTGCCCAATGAGCAAAAAAGTAATATTTCCCTACCTGCATAACTATTCTAGGAGAATTTTGCTGCTTAATGATCTTAGCCTATTTCTATTTCTAGTTTTGCAAGTACTGCTTTTTGGGAGTCTCACAGTATTTGATACTTTACAGTGGTGTGTGCTGTCCCAGATGTGTCGTTCTACATGCTAAAATATATTTGCAGTATTGCAGGTTTTGTTCTGCTGACTCTTAGTACAATATCAAAGGCAGGTGCATACAGGATTTGGATTAAAAATTTTTAACTATCCCATAGCCTTTTTACCATTTATTTTTTTCTTTTTGTAAATATATGAACAATTTCAATACTTCATCGGCTGCAGGGATGAAAAGTGTAAAGACTCAACATTGGAGTTTTTTTAGTAAAATTCCAGGGAGTCACTTATTCAAACATATTTTACTATTTTGTTAATCTTATGGATGAACCAGATGCTCAGGAAAAGACTATTTGGGTGGCAGATTTGAGGGCTGAATTGTATTGTGAAAGATGCCACATGTCTCTGGAGCTTTTTTATTAATGCCCATCACTGCAGGGGATGGGGAGGATACATGACTTGTAAATTCTTAGAGGAAAATAGAAGTAATTACCAAGCCAGACCTAGTCCTCAATGCTGTTACTATTTTAGCTCATCTTTCTTGAGCCAGATCATCTGATATGTAAAAAAATGTGGGTTTAGCCTGAATCTCTTTAAGTACTTGCACTAAAATTGTTCCTGTTTCTGAGCACTTCCGGATAAGAACCACTAGTCATTAAATTATTAATTTTTGTTCTACTTTAAGCAAAAAACCCTAAGTGAGGCTAAATCAAAGGTATAGGAACGTCTTCAGAGAAGCTTAAATCAACTGAGCTGTTCATGTATTCACCACAGACAGTTTGTATGACTTCTAGAAAAGTATTTGGCAATACCAAAACCTAAAGACACAGAATAGGTTTTTGTTGTAGATGTTTATACATCATTCTTCTACAAAGTCCCTGGTCATTAAAAAATCTTATCTTTGTAATAACGAGAACAAATTGAAGAGATATTTATGTTATATCAACCTTTGTAGTAACTTTCCTTGTCCCTCCTTTCCACTCCCCCCCGACATATGCTTGGCTCCGATTCATCCTAATTCTCTTATATGATAAATTCCTAAAGCTTCTCGAAGCTGTTGGCAGGGAGAGATGTAATAAAAACAACAGGGGGGAGAGGGCATTAGTACTTATAATAACACTGACACTAAATGACTTCCACCAGGGCTGTAAACATGTTCCCAAGGAGGGCTGCTTCCCTCTGCCCTCAGTTTAGCTCCACAAGAGGACACAGAGTGAGAGGAAGCAGGGGAAACAAACACAAATCTAGTAAACAGAGGACAAACAGGGAAAGAAGCCATGACCCCATTAGCCTGCCTCTATGTTGATTTAGCTAGCAAGCAAAATTTGTGGGCACACATCCATCCTACCTTTGTGTGAAATCCCTCCTGTAGTGATGAGCCCAAGGGTTGGCAGGTTCTGCTGTGTTTTCTTTGAGACTTGTGTGTGCCTGGAGACAGCAGGTCCCCAGAACTGCCTCACAGCACCCATCCTGCAGTGCTGAGCTCAAAGCACTCACCCTGCAGTGTTGGACTCTGCAGCTTCAGGCTGCCTTGCCCAGCATCACGGGCTACCTGTGTGCACTGAAAAACACAGGAAACATGGATTTTTCTCCCCAGTTCTTGCTCTTCAATGAAGGGATATGCAAAAGCACTAATAATTGTCTTGCCTGAATAGGTACAAGGGTAAATTGTACTCAAAAAAGTGAAAACAATTTGCAGCCCCTCAAAAAATCCTCCCAAAAACCACAAACTGAAAAACCCCAAACAACAACCAACTAAACAAACAAACAAAGACCACAAAAACATGACCAAAAGATAAATCTTTGGAAACAGAGAACGTGGAAAGACTTAAAGAAACACACATGAAATGTGATAGAAATAAAATATCGTGTAATTAATACATAAAACCACATTTTTCAATGTTTATGAGTTTTGGAATCTTTTACCTGCATTTAATACCAGGTAAACAGACATATATAAAATCCTACTTGTATCACTAAAACCATCAAATCATTAAAAGCAAATTATATTTTTAAATTGTACTGGGACAGAAGCTTTGGGCTTCTTATGTATATTCCTAAACAGGAGTAGACATTTCAACAGACAGGACAATCCTAACAATGAATGCAACCCTTCTATTTTCATGACTGCTTAGTACATGGTTTTGTTGTAATTTAGCTGACAGACAAGGACATGAACAAAGGAAAAAATATCACACACATTGAAGAAAATGTATCTTCTCTAATTTCTGTCAGAGTGATAGATTGCACTGTCCTGTATGTTGTATGTAAAGAATACACACAAGAAAAGTGCAGAGCTTGCAAAACGCTAGTTTATGTTCAGTAAAAAAACAATCGTGAGAAGAAAAACAAGAGAAAAAATAACAAAGGCTCCAAAAAAGATTGTGGAAGCACAGTTTTCCCATTTCCTGGTCTTTTTTCACTTCTCTTGGAGGAGTAAGTTATAATAGTACTATATAATAATGTAAGAGTAAGTTAAATAATACTGAACAATATCTATTCCATATTTCTTCATTAATTCAGGTAAAGAAAGAACTTAAGAGATAGTTTTCAGGCATTTTACATCTGATGCTGAAATTATGTTTTAACTTCACTTAGACCCTACTTCAGGTTCAATTTTTTCTTGAGCCTCTTGCTGGGTGAGACAGAGATGCAATTTTTACTGAGATAGCACATTCAATTAATAATTTAAATTCTGGTGAATAGTTTGAAATAAAGTTAGTGGTATTTTCTTGACTTGGAATTTTCCTGAAAACTACTAATCTTATGCAGTTTTTTTAGGACTCTATATGAACCATCACAACATGTTCAGAGATGGAATTGAAAAGTTAGGTGTCTTTTTCCTCTGGAAAAAACATCCAAATTGCATTATTACATTCAATCTGACTGTAAAGAACTGTAACTTCAATAACTTCAAATTCAATAAATGTTGAAGCCACTGTTAAGAGTTATTGTGATAAACCATTGTGAAAATGTATGTTTTCACCCCATGCTGGTACTCTGGGTATCCAGGTAGGCAGTAGCCATTGCTCTCCCCAAGTCACTCATTTCATTGTAGGTAATTGGGTTCATCAAGCATGATGTCCCATTTGTGATTCCTTGTTAATTACTCCTGAAAACTTTATTGTCCTACCTGTGCCTGGCAGTTGTTTGCAGGACTACCTGCTCCATCATCATCCCCAGGTATCAAGGTGAGACTGGGGCACGTGAAGTTCCCAGAATGCTCCTCCTTGCCCTTTTCAAGGTAGGAGTAACATTTGCTAGTTCTCCTTTCACTATTCAATTAATCTTGTTGTCATTAACTGTAAACGATTTCGTGACATGACAAATTACTGTATAAGAAAAAATGGATGATAACTTTTTCTAATATTCTGAGGACAAGTGTCTCAATTAGAATTATTTGGATGCTGTCCTTCTTAAGGTACACAATTCTCACTCAATTCAAAATTATGTGAACAAAAAGGTTATATTCCTAAGATTGCATCTGAGGAATAAAAATACATAAGTGCAGCTCTTTGACTTCTTGTGTGGACTTCCTCAGTCAACTTTAAAACTGTGTTACAACCTGCAGTGGTCCTTTTAATTTCATGTGGACTGAAAACAGGCACCAACTGTCAGAAAGTTAAAGCTATGCTAGATGGTTTGATGACATCAGTTCTAGTGGTACTAAATCAGTAAAAATTCTGGAAAGAGACACAAGGAAAATTCAAGGAAACTCAAAAGTAACTTCATCATAAAAAAAAAGAAAAAATGTCACTTGCTAACTATTTTTGTTTTCTAGTAAATACTTGCCATCTAACTTCGTTATTTTTTTTTGTTTCTCTGATATGATGATGGAAGACTATACAAGCAGGATAAGGAAACAGATTTCAAGAAAGAGTTGCATAACCTTATACATACATATTAGAAAATGCAAATGCCAATTTTCTGTGGGTGCATAATGAACAGAAATTTCTACAGAATTCAATTTTTTGTAGAAAAGTTTTTTTATAAAACATCAGGAAGAGCTGAATAAAATGAGTCATAAATACTATCAGTAGGAACATTGTGCTTATATATCACAACATATTCTTTACTGAACAAATTGCTCTATCACGACGGTGGAAAAAACTTGAAGAAAAATAGCTTCAGATATGTGAGAGAGGAAAGCTGATATATGTTTATGCAGAATGATAAGACCAAAGTCGAAGCTGCAGAAAATACATGGGAATTAGAACATGCTATTTAAGAATCAACACCATAAAGCATCATATAAGTGCTAATTTTTCCTCAAGACTTAGAAAGTGCTCCTGGAATATAAATAGCTACTGCTCAGATGCATAAGGGAGCAAGAAACATAGAGCCTGTCAAATCACTGTTTCATTTTCAAAAGAACTTGTCCCTAAAGAATTTAAAGCTTTATTACCAACACACCACCCCACGTTTTGGTCCTCAAAACCTTTGGGAAGTGGAAACTGATGAACTGATTGAGCACTGCAAACTCATGAGATAGTCATAGACTTGCTAGTCACACAGTGAAAAGAAAGAGCCAAACCAGTCAAGGACAGAAATGAAAGATGTCTGCCTTCTTCTCCCCTGCAGTTTGCTTTACTTTGATGACTAGTTAAATGAGGGCCATTGAAAGAAGCGCTTTCATCCAGAGGCACCCAGCAAAATATTAACTGAAGAGAAACAAACTCTGTACCTGAATTTGAAACAGATAGATCTTACGGAAAATTTTGGGGTTTACAGTTTCAGGGGTCTCAAATGTAAACAATGTGATTACACATGGCAACCAAATTTACCACTGCATATTTAGAGTTATCAAAACCTTCTATGGAAAGCCTGTTCATGCAGTACCTGACCAAAAAACATAAAGGGGTGATGTAGAAGTGGCTCAGCATCATTTCCTCCAAGAACAGCTTTGGCTCTCACTTTTGAAATTTTGCTTCTGAGTCAGGCCTTCCCCTGCTTATTCACAAGCCTTTTTGCGGGCACCTAAGTCATCACATATTGTACCAGGGAACCCTGTCAAGGTGAATACTGTGAAGGATAGCCTAAAAATTTGATAGTCTGCAGCGTGTCCTAGAGTGCTTGCCTCTTTCTCAGCTAATGAGCAGCATTTTTCAAGGGATACTGCCAAAATACTCCATTTAAAGTGATTTACATTGCTAATGAAATGAATGCCAATGAATATCCCATTTTCTCAGCCTATCCAAGGAATGGTTTCCAAATGTATATAAGGATAACACAAATTAAAAAGTGTGCTTGAAATATTTCTAATAGGAACATAAAGTCATAATGTGACTGCCTCACGTCCTGTAAATAACCTTTCATTTCCTAGAATTCTATTTATTTGGGACTTTAAATTTAACTTCTAGGCTTCAGAGGGAAGGTCATTCCCAACCAATCAGAATCTTTTAAGTAGGCAACTATTTGGAGATCAGAAAACAAAGAGTTGTAGGTCTGTAACAATCACACGTGATAGAAATCAAACATTTGTTTCAAACCCTGTAATTCTAACTGACATACAGAATGTTAATGACTGAGGAAGGAACAAAGGCAATAGAAGCTTCAACAAATCCTCGTGCAAAATTATTAGGCAACTTTGAATGAAGACTTGAAATTAAAACAAAAAAGTTTTGCTTGTACCTGTAGTTCTGCACCTGTATATGACAAACATTTTCAATCTGTCTTCCTTGTTCAAGGAAATCGGGGCAGGGAAAGGCAAGACACCCTGCCTTGATGCTGGGAATCAGATTTTTTATTCTCACTCTGACACCCAGAACTTTAAGTGTTATTACTGCCCCAAAAAGAAACCCTGAAATATAATTGCAAACTTCTCACAAACTATTTTTTTCCCCACACTCTTCTTTGTCTGGCTGAAACTATATTACATTAGAGGCAAAGCTCACACAATCTGCATATGTGCCTACATAGAGATGACTATATATTACCAGACATGCAGAAAGGCTTCACAATTTATTTACAGTTGGATGGCACTGAAATTACACATCAGTTACCCAAGCATTCTCATCATCAGAATGACAGCTAGAGTAAAGGAGTTGCTGGTGCTGTTTAATCGTTTACCACAAGAGGCATTTAATAAAAAGAAATTAAGATACTGTGCTCTTGGCAGTGTAAAAAGGTATTACAAGATTCTCTGAGATTTACATTTACCAATATTTTGTTAATTGCTGCTCTACTTCTGACTTAGCTGGTTGCATCTAATTTCATGGTTGAATTCCTAATATAATTTCTGAGCTTTATTAGTAGTGATCTGGTTATTAAGAGACATATGGTGAATTAAAAAACCCAACAGCATGTTAAAAGGGGACCGGATGTGCAGTCTATTGAAATCAGTGGAAATTTCCCTTTGACTGTGGACCAAGCCCAAGGGAAGCAGCATCTCAGCCACCAGGAATGCTGGTAACTCTCTACCTTCCCACTGCCTCCCTCCAGCAGTTAACTGAAAGCAGTCCCCTGACTGTTATCTGCTACAGTTTTGCAATCTCACTATTAAATAAGGCCATTCTTTTTTGTTGGTTTATTTATCATTTCAACAATTTTAAAGCAGCTACATTTTATTTTACAATATTCATTAACAATAAATTTTTGCCCAGAAAACTTCAAAGTGGATTCCAAAGGTCTACTTATTGCCAACACTTAGAATAATTTCTTGACCTCCAATCAACTTTCCTCCATTAAATCAAAATTTATATTCCTTTTCTCATAAAGCACATCGATGTCAAAAGACAGTGATATCAAGGAGTCATTGTTACTGCAGTGAAAAGTGAACCTCTGTTGCAAAAAATGGAGACACATAATATATTATACAACCAGTATGTGTCAAAGTCACAGAAGTCTTAAGATCCCAGTGTAGACATATATCCTTTACTGTTCTAACTTAAATACATAAATTCTCCATAATAGAATAAGATCCCACAACCCTCTTTACAGTAAGAATCAGATATTAAGAGCATTCCTGGCTAGATTTTCAAAGAAATTTATTTCACCACCCAAGAAAGACCTTTTGTATTTTTAAAAAAAATTTAAAAAAAACTTTTTGACTTAATTTTTTTTCAGTAATTCAGAGTCCAACATGTTGAGTTTTAGAAAATGCTGCTAAGTATGGAGTAGGTTTACAGTTCCCAAACTACTTATTAATATGACAGTCATAAACAAAGATGAAACTTGAATTGATATTAATTCTATTATAGCAGCACCATATACACATTTAGATATGAATTACAGAAACAGAGACAGCCTGTGCCCAATTCCTTTTTATTCCCTTTCCTGGGACACCCAAAGCCACTGAGGCAGGCTGATAGAAAAGACCTGGTTAAACTTGGCAGAAAGTATTGTCATGTGAAACTATATGTAACTAAAATATTAGAAAGTGGTTCTTTGGGTAAAATGAAACAGAATCCCAACATGAACACACGGAAATGGACCAGATGATAGAAACAAGCAGGACACTCTAGGCTGTGTGCCTGTGCAGTGCAAGCATGCATTTTCACGCTATTTCCAAACACAGAAAAGAGACACACAAATGTGAAGTCATGAGTGGATGGCAGATGTGAAATAGCACTGCCTCAGTGATGCCTTTTAGCACACTCCTGCTCTATGGGGACACATGGTGCCCCATTTTTCCCCGAACACACTCCTTTGACTTCACCAAGGGTGAGATTAAATTAGCAGGAGTTGCTGATGCTGCAAGTTCAGAGTCTGACCCCACTGCAGTGGCCTGTAGCCATGTCTGTGCTGCAATAGTGTTGATGGTCCCACGCCATGAGATTGTACTGCTGTGTATGACAGAGCCCAAATGCAGACTTGGATCCATAAACAGGATAAATTTTGTCTGTGGAGGAAACTCACAGCTTACTGATGCCTTTGTTGAAGACTTCCATCCACTGAACTTGTGGGAAATGCCTTCTGCTGTTCAAAAATGCCCTCAGGAATTTTTAGCTTCCACCTCAAAACTGAATGCTGCTAGCAAAATGAAGAACATGGCACTTCCTGAGGCAAGATAACAGACTTAAGAGAAACAGCATGGTCTTGAAACAAATAATTTCTTAAAATGTAGATATTTATAAGGAAAAAAAATCATGCATTAACCATTTTTAACCTGAAAAGGTCTGAAATTAATGCAAAATAATTTTAGAAGCCCTCTTCCAAGCATAGTCAGCTGGTGTCTCCAAACGTTAGTGAGGGGAGCATATAATGGCCTCTGGAAGCAGCACTGGTGTATCAGGGAAGCTGAGATGGAATTAGATAGCTGGCTTTGAATGCAGCCTGCAGTGTGCCCACAGTCCACATCCAGACAGCCCAAAACTCCCCCACTAGCACACAGGGAAGGTGGCAGGCAAATAATGTAGAGGAACAGAAGACAGAAATGCCAAGACAAGCAGGAGGAAGGGACTTCATCCACTGCATGAGGCACCCTTGCAGACCCATTTCACTGCTCTGCAGACTGAAGACCCATCACATCAGGAGAGATGCTGGGGCTGGGTAAGGCAGCTTGCAGCAAGGTCTGCTTGCTGTATAACCACTAGTAAACTGGCCTGATCTGCCCATGTAACACCCAGCACAGCTTGGAACAGGTGACAGGTGAGGACTCCCTTCTGGGAGGAGCAGAGACACCCATGTGCTGACTTGACGTATTCTCTAGATAGACGAGCTACTTATTGGGGGATCATGTCAGGAATGCCACTGGAGACTACTAAGTCTGCTACAGACTACTTATTACCCAGTGCTTTTGTTTCACATGGGTGGGAGTGATGCAGCCAGGCAGTCTGTAGAGTACCAAGAAAAATTACAGAGCCCTGAAGTGGGCTCATCAGTCCTTCTGGTGAAGGGCAAGGAGTTTGAAGGGGTTGTCTTCCTCATATGAGAGATGTGGCAGTCTTCCAATGATCTTCCTAGCCCTTTACTGGATCCTCTCCAGTAGTTCCCTGCCTTTCCTGAACTGTGGCTGGACACACTACTCCAGACATGACTTCACCAGGGTAAAGGAGAGGGGCAGGATCACTTTGCTTTACCAGCTGGTCACAGTCTTTGTAATGCATTCCAGGATATCTGTTTGGCCTTTCTGGCTACAAGGGCACACCAGGACTCCCAGCCTGCACTGGTCCATGGTTTTATTATTCCCCAGCTCCAGGACTCTGCATTTGCCTGTGTTGAACTTCATTAGGTTCCTCTCCACTCAACTCTCCAACCTGTTCAGGTCCCACACAACCTCCTGGTGCACCAACCCCTCCTTCCAGTCCTGGGCCATCTGCCAGCTTGTCCCTTCATCCAGGTCACTGATCAATAAGCTGAACAAGCCTGGACCCAGTACTGACCCCTGGGGAACACCACTGGTTACAGGCCTCCAACTGCACTCTGCACTGCTGATCAAACCCTCTGAGCTCTGACAGTCCATTCTCAACCATGTTAGGTGCCACAACATAAAAAAGATATTGAACTATTAGAGAGAATCCAAATGAAGGTCACAAGGATGATGAAGGGTCTGAAGGGGAAGATGTGTGAG
This sequence comes from Trochalopteron elliotii, assembly GCA_024734555.1. Taxonomy (NCBI): domain Eukaryota; kingdom Metazoa; phylum Chordata; class Aves; order Passeriformes; family Leiothrichidae; genus Trochalopteron; species Trochalopteron elliotii. Next base: position 752,390 of record JANPWX010019747.1, on the reverse strand, counting down.
CTGAGGTCACTTGGTCTGTTCATCCTGGGGAAGAGAAGACTGAGGGAAGACCTCACTGCAGTCTACAGGTTCCTCATGGGAGTAAGTGGAAGGACAGACACTGATCTCTTCTCTCTGGTGACCAGTGACAGGACCTGGCATGCTGAGGTGCTGGTCTACCTTTCAAGGAACAGTGGGGCACTTTGCAGGATCTCAGCTTGTCAGTGTAATCCTATAACTTATTAACTACATAGTGTTTTTAAAATCCATGAAGAAAAATCTATTATGCTTTAGAGAAAGGGCTCATAATGGTCTGAATGCTGCAGCAGCCTGTGCTCCAATATTAAGGCAGTTACTTGCAATGTGACGAGCTGTTTTTTTAAATGGACACAGCCTACTCCATCTCTGTAGGAACAGCATCTCTCATGTCTGCATCCACCTTGTCATCTGCTCAAACTGAAGGCGGCTCTCACAGTACTTCCCTTCAGCTCCTCAGAAATGGATGAGCAGAAAAACATTTGTAAGTCTCAAGAGACTATGGGAAGGATGTAAACACACAGAGAAGTAATCCAGAGGTAAAAAGGTTTCACAGCATGTAACTCAAAAGGGATGTTCTGAGTCAGAAAATGGCTGCTACCTGGACATTTTGAAATTAAAAGTTGATGAAAATTTTCAATTTATTGTAAGTAAGGTACAGGCAGAGGTGTGTTTCCTGTCATAGTTGCAACACCAGCGCAACATCTGAAAAGGAACATAGATTTAGTATGTCTGCTCCTGATAAAGTACTCATCAAAGTATTAGCCCAGGTGAGCATAGAAGGATGTCATCTCTGCCCCACAGCTAGGAGAGGAAGCCTGAAGCACATTTTCCACACCAAAATTACAGACTCACAGAACACCTGAGAGTGGACGGCACCTCTGAAGACCAACTTTTCCATCCCCTTTGCTCAGAGCAGGGTCACCTATGGCAGATTGCTCAAAGCCATGTCCAGTAATGTTTTGAATACCCCCAGGGATGCAAAGTCAGCATTCTTCTCTGGGTAATCTGGTCCAATGTTTGATCTCCATCACAGAAATAAAAGACATCCTTCATAATTCCAAGTGGAAATGAAATTTGTGCCTATTTCTTCTTGCCCTGTCTCTGGGTACCACTTGGAAGGGTATGATTTTATTGTCTTTATTTCTTCGATCATCAGGCAGTTACAGATTAATAAGATTTCCTCTGAGCTTTCCCTTCTTGGGATAAACCTTTTCATCTCTCTCAGTCTTTCACAATATGCCTGATGCTTTAAGCTGAGCCTCAATCATCTTAGTGACCCTTTGTTAGACTCTGTCTAGTATGTCCACACCTTTATTGTACTGGGAGAGTAACTCCAGCTGTGTCTTACCAGTACTGAGTAGAGAGATTGGATGCCTTGCACAACCTGCTGGCAACAGCCCTAATGCAGTCCAGGATGTTTTTAGCGTTCTTTGACACAAAGACCTACTGCTGGCTAATGGCCATCTCATCATTTACCAGTACTCCCAGATTCTTCTCTTCAAATCTGCTTTCTAAATCAACAATTATTCATGTTAGGGGTTATTCCTCCCTAGGTATAGGGTTTCACATTTGCTGTTGCTTAACTCAATGGTTTTCCTGTTGACCCATATATTTTCAATAGTGGCAGAAACAACTAGTGGCAGAAGCAACAGTTGTATCAGGTAATCTTTTTAATTTGATACAAAAGCTTGCTGAAAACTCTGTCTCATCACCCAGCTCATTAATGAAGATGTTAAATGGGATTTGTGCCTGTATTGGAGGGAGGAGGCAGCTCATGTTGAAGGAGGGGCAAAACATGAAATGAATATGGGAGAGTGGCAAAAATCTAGCCTTTGATCAGGTCTTCTGCTACATAATAAATCTTTGTACACATTCATTAATGCAGCTTTCAGTGTAAGTTTTCATTTCTGTAGTCTGATGTTCTGTGGCTGTGACTTGCTCTTACAAACCTTTCTACCCTTAGATTGTATCCTAAACATGCCTTGATAGTTGAGAACTATTTAACTTCTAAGACCAAAGAGCAGGATTAGTCATGCCAAATGTATGCCCAAATGTAATACACTCCATGACAAAAGACTGAGAAGGCAAAAGAGGGCACTCAACCCGTTCCCCACACAACCTTTTGGAGGGCCAAACAACAAGTAATTTGCTATGATAACAACAAATCAATAGATTGAATCAGCAGGTGCTGAGGCCAAAAGGTTGCAAACTCAAAGGCTGCAAAGGTAACTGAGCCCTTCTGTAATCATAACTAAGCTGGGGAATGATCAGGGAAATTGCTTCATAACCACAACTGCTCTGAAACAAAACACTAATGTAGGCACAGCCTAAAACAGACAGCAGAGACAGAATATGCTCTATCTCCAAGAAGATGCAGTAACAAAATTAGTCTAAACGTGTGAGGAAACAAATACCTTTTTCCTTAGCATCTTTACCTCATTTGTCTCTGGGAACAAAGAAGTAGTTTCTGAGGGGAAGCAAGATAAGAGTCTAGAGAAATTGACAGGTGGTGACTACATATATATATATATGTGCATGTGTGTGCACATATATGTTTATAAATCTAAATGCATAATTTTAATCCTTTCCCAAAGCTCATAATATTTAAGTCATGTAAGTCCTTATTCTTTCTGTATTGTAAAGAAACACATCTTGCTTTTTTAGACTCAGTTTAGAATTCTCTGAATTAATGGAGAGGGAGCTTTGTCAGTTTAGTAAACACCTGATATGACCCATATATTGCAACAAAACACACAATTCAGAGGCCTGTCCTACCTTGCATGAAAAGCTGAGAACACAGCCATCAATAGGCATTTCATATTGCCTTGTACATTATTGATTTTTCCGTAAAAAAATCAAGGAAAGAATCTGAAAATAATAAGTCATGCTTACAAACCTTAATTGTTTCATAATGTATACAAATGTGTGTAAAACAGCACTGAAAACTAGGTTTCTATTAAAATCCCCAGTGGTAATAAAGATCAATTTTACCTCATTAAAAAGCAAATACAAATCAAATTAATGTACTAATTGTCTTCAAAAGCCATTTTTACTTTTCACAAACGATTCCTTAGACTGTTAATATTATTTCAATTTAAAATGGGATACTTACATCCTTATCAGCTGCAGATTTGTTACAGTAAGCAATTAAGAAGTTTAGTGTCATCCATCAAGAATATTGAATTTTCTATCACTGTAACAATTCCCATTTAATAAAATTAGTGCAAAAGTAGCAATTGGTTGAATACTGAGCTCAAGAGAGTATCAAAATTTGACTTACCTTTTGTATTCCATAACCAGAGTGTAATTAATTACATAGTATTAATACTCTGAAGTATTGCAAAATAGCCCACTGCAATGATTCTTAGGATGCACCATGTTAGGGAAAGGCTGCTGCCCCCGATGTAGAAATCAGGTGGCAAAGTGAAAAACAAGATGCCTTTTGTCCTTCCACCCATGCTTTCACTGGTTGCAGTGCCCCCAGGGAATGAGTGGGTGTTAGTCTGTCAGGCTTTCTTTTTGTTGCATTCAAAGAAGACTGACAGTGACAAACTTTAGCTTTCAAAAATCACACATTAGAGCTAAATAATAGTGAAACTCTGCTCCTTTTCTTGTTTACCTTACATCCTGAACATATTTTCAGCTTGGGTAGATTTCCTTTGATTTTCTTTTAGTGAAGCTGACATGCTGATATGTTCATTATTCTACTTTTAGGGCTGCTATGAAAACTATGAAGAGTCACAGTAAATTAGTGAGGATTGGTAACACTGTACCATAATAAGATGACGGTAGCTCACACCACTGGGCATTGCTGTTTGAATAAAATTTTTATAAGAACTTCCATTAACTATGTGCTTTACATTCTCTTAGATTGTTTGAATCAAAAAGAGATCCATCAAGATGTAAAATCAAGGCATATTCAGTTGGCACTAATTCCCTAGGAAGATTCAAGATAGGAAAAGGTTTTGACTCAGAATAAAAGTTTGTTGATTATTGAAGGGCTTTTAAAGTAATTACGTAACCACTTTCTGAACAACTATTTACTCTCTTCTTGAACTACCCCATTTTACCTTACTCTTTACCTAAAAGTCTTGCAGAGTGTGACCTAAAATAGGAACTGCAAAACCAAGACGTGGAAGTGAAACAACATATGTCTGGATGCTCTGGACATTTTTGACATATTGGTTTAAACCTATGAAGGAATATTTCATCTGCACTCTCAGCAGATAGCCTAACACCATGGCAGAGGCACACAGCTGACAACACAACACAGCTTGACACAACAGAGCACTGGTGTGAAGTAACACAAGCAGCTGAAAGGCAAGGAAACTTTTCTGTATGCTTTGCTCATATGCTTTCCTTTTATGTTGCAAAATCTTAATTTTAAAGGCTGATAAATTATTTAGTTTACAAGGAATCTCTGAAAATGGACGTTGGTGTTCAAGCAACCAAGGTAATGTCAAAGAAAAGAAAATATTGTCTTCTAGTTCTCTACTTCTTCTGCCTTTGCTGATTTTGACTGGACTCAGCGTCTAAATTCTGAGTGTGCCTGACGAGGCTTGTTTTACTGGTCTAGCAGGCCCACATACTCTTTGAGAACACTAAAAGATATTCCTTCCATTAAGCATTACACCATGTGTTGGGAGAAAAGGGTTAGAACCAGAGGATTTGGTGAGAAGTGAATAATTTCACTCAAAGTCACCTTGCAGCTGGGAATACTAGGAATATAAGTGAGGGAAAACTCCACTTATTATGCCTAGCGTTCACGCTCTGCCTGTTCTGAGTAGCAGAATTCATGTGTAGAGACACACTCACAGACATGCTTGAGCTTCCTGCAGAGGGAGAGAGAACATGAAAGCCCAGTCTTGCAATAAAGAGTGTGTGGCAAAGCCCTTTGTTATACTGGGGCAGGCAGTGGGCCTCCCCACTGCCTGTGAGGATGAACTGAAGCTGACAGAGCCTGTGTCCCTCTGTGTCTCTGCCCACCAGGACGACCTGAGCCTTAAGGAGCCCATGCCCCGTATGTCTCCACTCACCAGGATGAGCTGAGCCTACCAAAGCCTGTGTCCCTGTCTATCTTTGCCCATTAGGATGATCTGAGCCTGAAGGAGCCTGTGCCCCACTTGTCTCTGCTGCCTGCTGTTGTTAGGAAGGTAATGATAAGAATCTACTCTGCATTTTGGCAGTGATTTTGTGGTCTTCCTGGCTACTTGTATTTGTCAGTTCACACACCATGAAATACCAGGGCATGAACTCTACCCAAATGATATCAAACTCATGAGTTTTCTTATGTAACCTGCCCAGTTACCCAAACCTCGATTTAATAGGTGTATACAGACAGATCCATGAAGACAATTCTTTCTGCATTTAGGCAGACGTGTCGTAACAGGCACTAGAAATTATTTGCACATGCAGTGAGTTATTTTCCTTTGTAATGTGCTATATTAGAGTCTGGTGACTTCAAGTGGCTTAAAAAGCTGTTACTTCACTCCTCAAAGGAACTCCCTCTTTGTTAAAGACTCCAACTCTATTCTTATTTTGCATCTCTGGGGTTTCATATATCACTGCTGCAACAGACAGTAAAATATTCAGACCTACACGACTTGGATTTACTCTGTTTTGAAGAACAACCTGTCCATGAGAAGACATATGTGATGATACAGTTTAGAGACTGACAGTACAAGCAGCATGTATGGGTTAGAGAGACTGACACTATAAACTGTATGCACTGTCTGAGGCAGAGTGAAATTTGGGCCCTCTTAAAAACAAAGCTTGTTTGACTCTTGACTCTGGCAATGATTTCTAGTCCTGTTTCTCTGTTCCTTGTCTGTAAATTCAGGATAAAGACATTTCCGTTTCACAGGTTATTCGAACAACTGTTCAAAAATTGCTAATATCTTTGTAATGTTGTCTAGACAGGAAAATATGCTGACTAGACAGGAAAAGGGTTAGCCATAAGGCAAAAGAGAATGTTAGCAAAATACAAGCTATATAAAAAGAACAATGGTATGATGGAGTTATTTCTTTTAATCATCAGATATACATGATGCTGCACAATGTTCTTTCAATAGGATGACTTAAGGATAAATTTGCTAAGCAGTAAAGAGATTCAGGAGAAAATACATCTGAAGGGTAAGGAAGATAACATTCAATTCCTTCTTAGTGTTTAAAAAAAAGTAAGTATCTCAATAATATAAGTATCTTTAATTTCTAGGGCTGCGTATAGTACACCCTATACTTTACTGCACATTTTAAGAAAAACTTATTTCAAGATAGCTGATTCTATATTGCTGAAAAGAATACTGATTAATTTTAGGATAATTAACTAGTAAAATATTTTCCCAACATAAGGAAATGTTTTTCAGAAATCACAGTGCATGGTTTTGGCACTATTGTAAGCTCCCTAAAGCAGCAGTTACATGTGCTGTGAAAAAGGAATGGCTCTGCTATGAATAAAAGAAAATTTGTGACACTTCCTTGAGTTTTCTTGGGTAAGAGAAATTGTAAATTATATCAGAAGATATCCGTATTATTCATACAGTAGTCAACACTGTTCTTAGTTACTATTTTGAGGAGAAAAAAAAATTACTAAGAACTGAAAATAAGTTTATGTATCTTATATAAGCTCAGGTCTTTTCAATTTCAGAAACCCTGAATCTAAATTCTGTCTTTTGTCATATCACAAAAACCCATGCCCATACTTGCTCCTCTAACAAGACTTTAATGAAGCCACAAAAAACTTTGAAGATATAATCCATCTGTAATTTTCACAGAGTGCAATTAAGAGAAAGGACAGCAATCTTTTCTGAGCTAACCACACACAATTTCTCAGTATCCATTTCACTAACAGGTCTTTGCTGATGCCACCTTTCCAACACAGAACTATTCTGTCACCTATATGAACTGCGTCTGATATGTAATTAACATGCCCTGACTTCTATTTCACCTAGAATGAACAGAGCCACTATCATAAACACTGTAAGATGGGTTTATATATATATATATATATATATATATTTCTTTCTTTCTTTACAAAGCAAAACAAAGATTTCCAGGCTCAAGAAAAATAAAGCTTGACTTGTCTTGGAAACGGACTAAGCACATCTTCAGATCACAGATTAGCTCAGGAAAAGTTTATTCAAATGGTTGACTCCGTGAATTCTAATGAAGTCACTAAAGTTGACTATAACAACTTGTTCCTTGAGCTTGCACTTCTGTGTTCTGCTGACACAGCTGCAACAAAGATACATGGAGTCCCTGAGCTGCAGGATCCCTCCTGGACAAAAACATTGATCAGCAAAACTCTACCATTAGCAGAGTTGCTCATTTCATTCATTGGATGAGCACTTTGCAGACTGTATAGATTGAAACTGTACCTTTCCTAATAAGAGCCCTTATCTGGGAAACCACATTTACATTTCAGTCAACAGTCTCAGTCCCTACTTCAGTGTGTTCCATAGGACTTCCTTTCATCCCATTGCATGTGATAGAAACTAGAGAAGCAAAAATTGCAAGACAGCTCTCATGTCACAGGAAAAATTGCTTCCAGTACATCATCACAGTTAATACAATTGGATTTTATTCTGGAATTTGGGTATAGACACTGCTCATCTCCACACAGGCCAGCAGAGCTATTAGGATGTCTCTATTTCAGCAACAGTCATTTGGCAACGTATTTAAGGCTAAGTAGCATCAGTAAACCTTATGGCAATAAACAAAATTGCCAGATTGACTTCACACTTTAATTAATTAGAAGGGCTTGCAAATTATCTTTACATCTTTTAGATGTAAGGCTAGCATTAAGTAAAGTAAATCACCATTAACTGTTAAGAGAAGTCAATAAGTAAGCATGGATTTGTAAAAAATAATTAAAATTAATATAAGAGGAAATTTTTATAATGATGACAGAAATGAATGCAAGGATGAGAGGCCAAGAAAGCGTTGAAAAGAAATTTTACATAAGAGAGAGGCAGTGGAAGATCCATATATTGCTATTTGAGCTTTCAGACTTCCTTACATGTTTTGTTGCAAGGAATAAAGGAAGCTGACCACTGTGTATTCTACAAAATATGGAATGTCTATGTGGGCCCACAGAATGCAATGCAGCACTTAGCAGTTTTTTATGCTGTATGACAAATACAAGTTCCACACAACATACAATATAACAAACTGGGAACAAAAATCATTCTTGCAAAAGTGACCGTAAAAACTCAGCTGTTTAAGGCTCTGCGTCTTGTGTGTCTCAAGGCTGTAAATCACATTTGTTCAAAGCACAACTTGTTGGATTTTTTTCTCATAAATATGGCCAGAAGACTTCCTTTGGGTTAAGAATATTCTACTGTGTTCCTTTTGGCTTATGCATCATCCTCAGGAAGATGATTTATTTGAATATATATTTCTGAGTATGATAGGTAAGCCAAAAGGAAAGTAGAAGCTTCTTGTAATGACTACTGACTACTTGTAGAAACATTTACTTACAGCATAATGATTCAGATCTGACTTTGAATGGTAGTGGAGCACCTCACTTGGCTACTTAGAATAACTGATGAGCAGAGTTAAAATGGTAATATGGTTACCATGGTTATCTTCTCAGCAACTAACTGAGCACAAAGGTTTGAATTTTGCGGCAGGTACCTGAAAATGAGTAAAACTTCATTTGACACATATAGAGAGCTTACCTCAACTCTGAAATAAAGAATAAATAACTTGCAGTAACACAGTATACCATTGTTCCATGCTAACATTTAAAATCCAAATTAAATAAGACACTCTTAACTCCCAATAGCAACTCCTTTCTGGGGCTCTTAGCTTACTTCTAGATGTAGGGTCTGAGAACTGGAAGGGAATGTTTCAAAATGCCTGGAGTCTGTCACCTGAAATAACAAAACAATCTCAGTAGGCAACATTGGTTTGTAGAAACCTTCAGAATGTCCCTCAGCCAAAAAGGCCAGAGAAGCCCCGCTACAGCTCAGATTTCAACTAGAAAGCACCTTTTAACCTCTGAAATGAAACAAAGTTGATAACCATCTTTTTGAAGCCTAATTGAAACCGTTTCTTGAATGACAGCAATGGCTGTCACACAGTCCAAGCACGTCTCGGAAGAAGCACACAAATGGCTGTCTCCTCACATACCAGCTTTTACAGGTACGAGCTCTCCTTTCTAGTTCAATTTTTTTTTCAGTATTATTCGTCCATAAAAGTCACTGCACACACACAAAATCAGTTTGATTTGTAGTTGAATAAAACATTTAATTTCTTTCAATACAGAGTGAACATGCAAGGCTATTCAGCTTGTGTGCACAGGCAATACATACAAAACAAATATACCCTGGTTTCTGTATTACAGATGGGGATCCTGGGCTATAATCCACACAGAAGCATAAGCAAGATGCTTCTATCAGGTTTAGTATTACCTGTTGCATCTCTGCCACAAATGAAGACTGAGTTTTGGCTGTATAACTAACTACAAGTTAGCTGACAGTTTTCGTTCCAGTTTATAGCAGGAGACAGAAGGGAATGCAGCCCAGCCTGCTGGCATCATAGTGTTAAGTGTGAGAGATAGTAAAAATACTTGTCAGCTGAGTGAAGAGAAGAGGCTTGAGTGCATGCAAAATAACACTGCTGGAGGAAAAAAATTGGCAGTCTTACCCAAGATTTTTCCAGCAGGAAGGACGCTGTATTACCTGGGACATTTCACTACTTTTCCCTCACTCTTCTGTGTTCTTCTCTTTCTCTCTAGCTTTTAACTTGAGGAATGATTCCAGGGAACCCCACTTCCCCTGAATTGTCTTGTACGAGGGCTACTCTACAATGTCCAATCTAGAAATGGTCTCCACATTAACAACAAAGCAGCAGTAGCTTTGACTTTATGACATAAGGATACAAGCTTCTTCAAACAAACTGCCTGGCGCTGAGAGAGCAGGAGTGGTGGGCACAGATGGCAACATTACAATCACAAAATCATAGAAAAATTTAAGTTGGAAATGATCTCTGGAGTCTACCCAGTACAACACCCTGTTCAAGACAGGTCTAGTTAGATCAAGTTCCTTGGGGCAGTGCTCAGCTTAGTCTTGCACACCCACAAGGATGGTGATGCAACAGCCTCATTCAGCTTGTTTTCCAGTAATCATGTGCCATATTAGTAAAAAAACATTTTTCCTTTACATCTCTTTGGAACTTCATCTGTTCCAACTTACGTTCACCACCTTCCGACCTACTGCTTGCACCAGCAAGAAGAGCCTGGCTCCAGCACATCTGTACCCTCTGATCAGGTATTCACAGGCAGGAATAAGGCCTCCCCAAGGCCCACCCACTTTATCTTTAGGCTAAACAAGGTCAGCTTGTTTAACCTTTCCTTGTCCATCACTCTGGATATCTTGTGTATCCTTTGCTGGACTTGCTCCATTGTTCAATGGTTTTTCTTGCATTCGGAAGCCCAGACTGGACACAATACTCCTGGTTTAGCCCCACAAGTGCTGAATTGAGTGAAAAGATCATTTCCTGCTGGCTGCTGCCCTCCTAATACAGCTGAGCATGTCAAGTGCTGCCTTTGCTGCCAGTGCACAACCCTGGCTCAAGTTCATCTTGTTATCCACAGGACACGTCATGTCCCCAGCTCTTCTGCAAAATAGTTTTCTACACAAACATCCCTCAGACTGTAATGCTGAATAGTGTTATTTCTTATCAGTTGCAAGATTTTGCACTTGCTTTGTTGATTTTCATCAGATGCCAGAATATTTGTCCAGCCTGTTGTGAACCCATTGAATGCCCCTGCCCTCTGTGATACTAATTGCTTGCCCATGCTGTCCCCCGTCAGCTGTGGGGTGTTGGCAAATTTACAGAAAGTGCATTTTGTCCCACCATCAGAGTTAAAAAGGACATTATATTGTCCTGAACAGTGATCCCAGAGGCATGCTGCTAGTTACTGACTTACCTGGACAGTGCACCCATCTCACAACCCAGGCAAATGGTTGTACACATCATTTGAACTGCCTTAAAACACAGGGAATGGTAGTAAATGTCTGTGTTTTCTCTGAATAAAAAGAATAAAAATTCAAGCTGGACTAGGGAAAACTAGAAAAAAAAGCTAGTGAATGAACTGCTAAACGAATAACCCTGAGCAGAAGAGATGCACTGAAGCTGAAGGGCTGGTACTGCCATAAGACCTGGGGAGAGCTGAAGAGCTGAAGAATTTGCTCACAGTGCTTTGTACAGTGAGATTTCTTCACTCCAAACCTTAAAGAAATTCCTCTATTCAATTCTATTGTATTAAGGTTTCTTTCTTGTACTCCAACACTGTTCTGTAATGTAAACATAAAATATAAGAAATTAAGGTAATAATCAAAACTTACCCCTAGTGATGTAACTGTAACCTTAGTATATGGCATAAATCTGATATATAATCTAAATGAGGGTTCTGCTTACTGAAAAAAAAAAAATCTAAAATAAAATGTCTAAAGTATTATATTTAATATTTTTATAATTTTTTAACTGGTTAACAATTTAAGATTAGGAAATACTTTCTGCTAAATTTTCCTGCACCAAAAGTTTAAAAGGAATAGTTTTGAGTACAACATTCTTTTGCTAGCTGAAAAAACATCCCACCAGCCACTGATGGTATGGCATGCACTTAGCAATGGCTGCAGACTACTGATGGCTGTAAACAACATCCAAGGTGCAGCCTTTGGATTCAAGGTATAGAAGGCTGGGTTGATATCTACTATCTGTATAAAAGCGAATGCACAAGATTTACATATATGTACATAATTGTTTCAGTTTTCTTCTATTCAAAATGATTTTATTTATTTATATATTTATACATTACTCAGTAGCTTTCCATCATTTTAGCGTTAGGGCATATATTCAAGGTGCTAGTACTAATAAAATTTCAACAAATATACATGAAGCCTATTGAGATAAGATGTTCCTTCACAAAATGCAGTTTGTATGAGTGTTCTTAGACGTTAATGGTTAAATGAGTGATGTATCTTTTCATCACAAAACTCATTTGTTGTAGGGTGTTAGGTGTAGTCACCTAATATATTTATTTATCCTAGATTTGATGTTATTATCTGTGATGAACTTGCTTTGCCCCGATTACAGTGTTAAAACTTAAATGTACAAATATATAGAATTCAATCCTATTCTAGTTATTTTATTCTTGATGGATTTCAAAATAATGAATGGCACTCTTTAATATTTGCAGGACATACTATGAAGCAAACAAATAGCCTTTCCTGATTATAGTCTCTGGCTGACAGAGACAGTTTCATCACAGTTTTCTGGGGTACTGTCATGATATGTTGACTTTCACCATCAGTACAGTGATGTTCTGGCTTCACTCCCAGAAGCCAACAAATTGCTTACAGGATGTGGAAAAAAAAAAAAAAAGAAAGAAAAAAGTGATGTATAGGATGTAAGTTAGAATAAATTTTTGGAAAAAATTTCATTGGAAATCTCCTATGCTACTTATGCTGTGTCCCAGCTTCCCCCAAGCCCTGACCAGTAGTATTTTATTGGGGTTTTCGTCTCAATTATTTGGACTAATTCGCACTAAATTTTTTTCAGCCTGTCCTGAAGTTTAATTAGCAATGTTGACAAATCTTGTGCACATTTTCCAATAATTATAAAAGTAATAGTTAGACACAGAGTGCAACGCTATTGCAACAAGAAAAAAAAAAAACCAAAACACTAAACCCACTACAGCATCTTTCTATGTAGAAAAGGTGCTACCAGGATTCATGATAGCAGTGACATAAATGCCCAGAATACTCAAGAGTTTTGTGATACTCTTGACTATCTCTCTTAGAGCAGGCCCATCTCTGATATCAACAGAAACAACCAGCCAACTGGGTCTATCAACCTTCAATGCTCAAAATAAACAAAATAAATTACCTAAAAATGTTCATATTTGTGGCAGAAAGAAGAGAGATTGATTTCTCCTGCTGCTTCTGCTTTACTGCTACCCTCATGACAGAGCCGCTTGGCAGCCTTAAATAGGACATGACATGTTGTCATTCCTCCTCCCCTATCCCTTTCAGGTCCTTGAGGGAATCTCAACACAAATGCCTTATTTCAAGGAAATAATTTTTTTTCTGCTTCTGGCAATTCTCTTTGCCTTTCATCTACTCATTGTTATTGTCACTTTTGCTCTTTTCATTGCGCTTGGACAATGACATCAATATTTCACATTACTACTGAGAACCTTCTCCAAACACATAAGAAATAATGGGAAAAATCCCTAGAGAACAATTATTCTACTTGATGCAACGAATTTTTTCACCTATCACAGCTGAAATTATGAAAAACTGTTCTAGAAGACAGAACAATTTGTGTATATTCCAGATATATGCATGTCTGTCTTGCACAGGAGTATCACGGATAGGATATGAGAGCAAAAAGTGACCCAAGCAGTGTGCAACAATAAACAATATGTGACCTCATTAAAAATCATGGACTTGAAATAGCCAATGTAACCATGACATATGGTGCTTTGTGCTCAGTGTTGTCTGCTGTAATAACACTGCCTACACGATGGAAGTTTACCCCAGATATGTCAGTTTTTGCCACTTATTAACAATGCAAACTTTCTTTTTCTTAGCAAGCTGTTAAAACAATGACAGAAGACCAGTTAGAAACATGACTCCTCTCTTACAGAAAACTTCACTGCCATAGACCTGAGCAAAAAACCAACAAATATACAGTATTCATCTTCTCAAACTCCAAATCTAGGAGATGACATATGTGAGTACTTTTATTATGATCAATGCAGCTCTCACAGAAAACAGAAAACCAGTTGGAATGCTTATCTATAGAGGATCAAAACCTTAGGGATTTGTAAAGTCCTTTTTTTTGTTGTAGTGTTTGGATTTGTTTTTCTGGAGTATTTAAATTTGTACAAACAAAATGGGAGATGAAAAGCCTGAAGAGGCAGTTTTTCACTTTCTGGCTCAGAGGTTATCTTTGATCTAACCCATAGATAGATTACACAGTGTTTAGGGACACACACCACCTTAAGTCATGTATGCAGTGCTGAACAAATGATTTCTTTTTCATGGTCTAAAAGCCTGTTTTCTGATGTCATGTGCTAAGATTACCATATGCTCTGTGTGCATTAATTCAGTCAAGATTTTTGCTAGCAGGCCTGAATTGCATCCACATCTTTTTGTCTTGCAAAAAAGACATGAACAAAAGAAACAGCCTTGAACTACACCCTCTGTATTTTTATTTTTCTGGTGGCTCTGCTGAACAACTTCTTGCTACTGGAGAAAACAAAGGTATCAAAACGACTCTCTGGAATCTTTTCATGGCATTCACCATTTCTGCCAAGAGCACCGTTATCTGTGATAAAATATCAAAGGTCCAAGTGAACCAGCGAATGCACCTGAGTCTTTCCTGATGAAGGGATTATTGTAATACAAGTTGGTAAAATGCACACATGTGGCTGCTTTATCATGTTGGGTTGGTTTTTGGCTTTTTTTTTGTTGTTTTTTTTTTTTTAAACCAGATTTCTTAATCTTTTTTGATATTTAACATGCAGGTATCAGTTAAGCTGAAATTCAGTTGAGTTGCACTGTCTACAAATATTGGTACATATTTCTGTTGCCAAGACAACGTAGCAGAGGATGAAGACAAATTACAGACAGAATGGGTATTGACTAGCAGATTTTAAAAAAGCAAAGTCTGCAATTGTAATATAATCTACTTTATCATAGAAGGTTCAGGTGAGAATTGATCAGTCTGGTTCATATTTAGGAATATTTCTGGTTCTTTGTAAGACCACATCTAATACTGCTGTCCCATAGTCTTGCTTTACCTAGATTTCCTGTTGCAGTGGACAATGAACTGGCAACAATTACTGCTCACATTGCCCCCTGGCTGAACTAGAGGAATGAATATAATTGGATGTAAATCTTCCAGCACTTAGAAAAAATTAAATGCTATAAAACACTGCAAGCCTCTCCTCAAAAACACAGACTGCACATTTAGTGTAACAAACACAGTAAACCCATTATTCATGTTGACTTTGCAGAGAAATAAAAAATCCAATTCAAGAACAGCCTGGCCTAGGAACCCAAAATGCCTAACTGCCCACGTGAAAACTGAGATCTGCAGTTATTGTCCTCTGATACACTGGAATTTTTTTAACTTCAAAACCAGATCTCTACTTAAAACCTCTACACTGCAGTGACAAAACAGGAAACAGACTGCACATATTTGCCTTTCTGAAGAGAAGGTGTTTAAGCATGAATACTGGTCATACTCAAAGTACCACCCACAGAACATCTCAGATTTTGTGATGTTAAGATGATCAAGAAGTTGACTCACAGTGCTAAGTATGCAAGCCCTGGGTACTGATTGTTGGGGAAAAATCTATAAATTCAAAATTCACAGCATGTATTTCTCTTAGGACATAGTCTAGGGCAATATTAATGCTCTTACAGTTCCCTGATTTAAAAAAAAAAAAAGGAAGGAAAGGCCAAATTGCTAAAGAAATAAATTTGCACATCCAATTCTAATAGAGTGTTCAAATAAAAAATGCTTGTAGCTCAAGACCTATGATTTGTAATGAAACACTTTCTTTTCCTACATTGTAGCAATTTTTTTGTGTAAACAGAGGACTTTTGAACAGCAGAAATTACTGTCATTGAGTATTCCCAGAGCAGTTGAATTTCAGATTAATTTAGAAGTTTAACATCTTATTTTTTAAATAAAATGCTTTTTTCTTCACTGAAACATGTCTCTTATACAGTAGAAAAGAATGTGCATGCATAGAAACACTGAAGGCAGTGTGAGAACTCAAATTTTGAAAACAGAAATATTAAGCCTAATGATATGCATCAAGGCATGGAAATATGCTCTTCAGAATAAAATTTACTTTGGCTCCAGTCCAAGATAAGGCAGGAAGTAGGCTGAGGTAGATAGAGATATTAGAAATGGAGAGATTCTAAAAATATACAAATTAGTGTGTAATAAACATCAATATCACATGCAATGATATGAAATACCACTTAAAAATAACCCTTTGTTTTGTTTGCTTCTGGACACAAACATGCATGAAATAGTAAGACTGGACCAGAGAGCTCTGTGAAGTGGTCAGATGTAGACAGGAGAACTGGATTTTGCTGCTGGTGTTTTCGAAAATCAGTTCATTGCCTATCACTGGAATAGAGCTATATCTTAGCAATGCAAAGTAAAAAAAAAAAAAAAAAGAAAGAAATACTAGTGAATAGGAATTCACAATAAACTTTACAGTGCAGATTTAAAATACAACTACTCATGCTTGCTCAAAAATCAGTTTATCAATTTAGGATTCTAATGATCTCATGGGAGGTAATGTAAAACACACAATGTGTTGTTGATTTGAACAGACTGTGCTTTTTAATTTGCAATGACCTAAAATGTGATTAATGAACATTACTTCCATGTCAATGGTGCCTTGAAATCTCAACTCTTATACACAAGTTCAGAGGTACATCATTCGGGATTGGCACACACAGTAAGATAAAGTGAAAATATAGAATACACTTTCCTTAAGTTACACTAACAACTATTTTCAATTCTCCCCCAGGATATTTAATATATAAAAACAAGCTTAACTTTCAAATATTTGTAGCCATAATGTATTTCTGATAAACGGAAATAGCTTAATGAAAGTTTTTTGGGGAAATGAATTTCTCTCCTCTGCAGAGGAAACACATCCTAGGAACTGCTTGTGTAAATCAGGTAGTATCCTTGAATTTCTAAGCCTTCTTATTTCAGGAATGCACAGAATTACTCAGGCAGCCTTTTCTCCACTTCTCCATACTTAGTGCATATCACTTCTGGGCTCAGAATAAAGAAAGGAGATAATAAAACAGTTCTTTTATGGCAAAGCAAAACTTGCTCAGTAACACAGATATTGGAAGGAAAAAAAAAATCATGGTTTTATTTTTTTATATATTTTCTTCAATTTATTAATAATCTTTATATTTGTTTATTTATGGCTTTGAGCAAAGACAAAAAAAAATCTAACTCATCCCTGATCATACAATTATTGTAAGAACCAGATCTATAGTCTTCCCAGCAGCATTAAGTTCCAACCTTTTTCATTAATACATTTCATCTTGTACAGATGTGAGATTTCATACTTATGGGCCTACTTATGTACAGAGAAAATAGGTCACTTCTGAAACTAGCAATGGACCTTTATATTACAGGAATGTGAATCATTTGTTTCTTAATCTAAGTATATATACATTCATACATACATATATATATATACGTATATAATTTTATACCCTGTACCATTTTTTTAATTAACATACAAATCCTAGATATTGTCCACTCTATTACAAAGTCATTAAAAATTATTTATGGTTTCACTGAAAGACCATGTGAATTAATATTTCTTCATAGTGCTTAAAATAAAATAAAAATATATATAAAAATATTTTGCTACTAACCCCATTTCTCCTATTAAATGTAAACCTTAAACAGTTTTCAAGATCAGTATATGATCTTAATTAACTGACAGAATTTGTTAGCATTAAAATAATATAAGGGGTATTGTACTCATAAATAAATGGTCTTGCAGCGTATCCATAATATTTGAGACACTTTTTTAAACAATCATTTCCCCATTTCCACTCCAGGTCACTTAAATTAATGGCAGCAGCATGTTAGTGGGTTAATTACATCGATCTTTACTGGTGAATGTGAGTCAGCAAAAAAAAAAAAAAATAAAAGAAGATTTTTAAAAATTTTATTTGATGTACCACTTTAGTAAAAGATATAACAGGCAGCATGGGTTCAAGCTCTGTTAGCTTTAGAATATTTACTTGGCTCTCAAGTACATCTGGATTCACTGCATTACGTAGTTTGTGATGTTATTTTATTTTTCCATGCATCATTAAACTCAGCATTGATGGGAAGAGAAGAACTCCTTTGCATCCACTTCCTTAACAGAGTCAGCTAGGTTTTAAGGAACAGAATATATGCTTGTATCATATCCATAATGCTGATTCTTTAGTGAGTTAAATTATGACACATTTAGTTTCAATCTCTATTTAATATGTGACAAATCAGGCACAAACGATTACGAATTTTTTTTTTCTTTTTTTTGTGGATAAGATAATGTGAAGGTTTGAGCAAACAAAACAAAATGTTTACAAAACAGTATGCTTTAACCCTGCTTTCTGTCACCATTTCCTTTCTGTTTTGAAGACATAAAAAATAATAAACCTCATACCTATGGGCTATGTTTGACACTACATGCCTTAGGATATACTAACCATTTAATTACAATATACACAGAGCAAATCGTGCATTTCCAGACAGACTTGATGCTATATTATATTTATTTTTGTAAATTAACACCACAGTCAACTACAAAACTACAGTGAAGACACAGAAAGCACCTGAAAGTCTAAATCAAGCTGTGGTTTACAAATAATCCTTTAAATGAAAAACCTCACTTCTAGACTTAAACCAGAGATTCAAAGTCAGCATTATAGGAATTTTAAGGTAGACACAATTAATGAATGGTTATTATTTTCTAAGATACCATAAAGCCTTTTCCTACTGACCAAACCTATTTTTATTGTCTTTTTTTTTTTCCAAAGCATGCATGGAATATTCTCAGATGCTATTGAGGGCAAGAAGAAGAAAAGTGATGGTATTGGTGAAGTACAAGCGGTTTGCAGGATCAAGCGTACAATTTTGCATAAAACATTGCATGTAAAAGTAACACTGTAGGTTTTAAGCCATTGCATTACAATTTAACAGTTGTGTTGTACTTAGCTTTAACAAATTTTAAAACTGTAAATTTTGAAGTGAAAAGCGGAACCTAAATTCCTAAACAAAGACCTTGCAATGGTACACCACACAGCAGCTATTTTTGCTTGGGTCTAAAAAGTTATTTACAATGGCAATATTTAGTCTTTGAAAAGTCTTTAGCAGTGTGAAGATCAAAGTCCACCCAATTCTCTTAGACAACAGAAGGGTTGACATGCCATGAGGTTACAGCCTATCCAGAGGAGTGCCAGTGCCTCCCTTTACACTGCAGGTGTTTGCAATATTTTCCAATCTAAATTCCAATGGATGGTGCTAACATATGAAATGCAATGTGAAATAACAACTGAATTCTTCACAAAAAATTAACGACGTATACACAATAAATGAAGTAACAAAGGTTTTAGAATATCACTCAGTCAGTGCTATGTGTTAGATAAATTGATTTTTTTTCTTTTTTTTTTTCTTTTTTAAAATATACTTGTTTGAAGTTTGTCGTTGTGTTGACAGTTTCCCCATGAAAACAGCTAATCTCAAACAGAGAAATCTGTTAGGCTGTTTTTAAAGTCAACACATTAAAAATAAGTAATATTTAGCGCTAAATTTAATCTTCAGTAATGGTTGCGAAACAGGAAGACAAGAACTCAAACAAGTTTAATTGCTTTCATATATATATATATTTAGATATATATATATATATATAAAACTTTTACATTCGTTACATAGGGCAAAGCTGTCTAAATTATTTTTCTCATAGTAGACTGCTGGGGCACATTAGGAAACAGGCTAAAACAGTTCGGGGGGATGGTGCTGGGTTTGTCGCAATTCTGTTGCTCACAGTCACCAGGGATCATAAGTTTGAGGCGAACCGCGGTTTGTCTCCCTCGGGCTCTGTGCTTAAGACTGTAGAAGAATCCCTTTGCAGCGGGGCCGCGGGCGGCGCGGCGCCGCGGTTCGGGGGGATGGCTCCCGGGGACTTCTGCCGGAAC